>CM034151.1:501521324-501890200 GCA_019776745.2 Taxus chinensis
ATCATTTTCAAAATTCCTCATTTTTGAAGATGATCAAGATGCAATAAATGAGAGGTTGAATGGTGCCCTGAAATATTTGTTCTAAAAAAAATCCCGTTTTGTGCCCTAGCTCACATTTGTAAGATTTGCAATAAATCCAGCAATGAAAACAAGCTAAAAACTTGAGGATGAACTCCAAATTAAAAACCTATCACAACGGAGTAAATTAAATCATGATTGGACATAACAAAATAGACCTGCAAATTTCAAGCTCCATTAATGGCATCTCCATGCCTGAAGCCATTCATTTTAAATTTTATTTCTAAGCATTCTAATGGTCAAAATCAAGTGAAATTTAGAGGATGTGACCACAACGATGAGCTAAGTCCAAAAAATATGTTCATTTACAAACTGAGCACTGGAAGTCCACTTTCTAAAAATAGTAAGTTTTCCTATATAGACTTGCTATGTTTGGGAAGTCACCATCAAAAGTGGCTATGGTAAAGCTAGTGTGCACTGAAGATCACCAAGAATCCAGAATAATTGTCTAGAGTAGAAAAAAGTAAAAATATTAAGTCACCCCGGGAAGTGGTTGAGGTGAAAACAGTGTGCGCAGGAGTGAATGAGGGAGTTCATCACATCAGAATGGTTAAGAAGAGGAAAAAATCACCTCTTACCAAAAATAGTGAGTATCCCATCTGGGAACTTGCTATTAATAGTAAGTCACACTCAATGGATAGTTTTCACACTTTAGAACATATAACGATGATCATTTAGGTCAACATCATCATTCAGGATCATCATAGGAATTTCTCACAAGGCATTTGAGATCCATATCAGGAAACTTCAAAGTGTTTTTTGACACTCACTACATGGTTCAGGTCACAGGTATATCATGTGCAGGGTGGAAGTTGTGGTCATCAGCAAAACAGTTCATTCAACTTGGTAAGATCGGTTCAAAGTTCCTATCTCTTTGGAAAGGATCTTTATGATTCAATGTTTGTGGTCATTAGTGATGTCATTAGAAAAGCTTTTTTTGAAAACTTAAAGCCAAGGTGTCCTTGAACTATCCAAAGGATCTTCTCAAGGTGTAAATATATTGGGGATTTAGAGATCCTCACGTTGATGCATTCCATTAATTCATCTAGAAGGAGATGTCGACTTCATCGGAGGTAGATTATTCACCATCGATGTTTCTTCACCCTTCTTCTTCCTTCTCTCTCTCCTCTCTTCCCTCCCCCTAATTTTTCTCTCCTCCATGTTCTAGTTCTTCATTGGGGGGTACACTTTTTATATGTCCTTTAATGAAATTAAAAAGTGACTTTATGCTTCTAATGTAAAAGTCACCTTTATGTTATAAAAAGGGACTTAATATTCTCATAGGAAGTTGAAAAGTTTGAATTTGCACAAGGACATATGAAAATCCATTCGGGGGTAGATGAAGAGTCATCTTTCATTCTATAAATTGTAAAGGCCTTCTCCTTTCAAAGGGTTTGTGATTGATTTTGTAAACTCAAGAGTGCATTGAGAGAACAAAGGAGATAACCAAATTATTCCATTCCCTCATCCTATAATTTCCTTCATTTCTCCACCATGTACAAATTTTTTTTAGCAATCAATACAAGAAGGATTTTATAGCTTTCTTTGACTAAGGGATTGCTTAATACTTTATGCTCATTTAATTCAATTTTTTCTTATTTCTACTTGCAGAGTTATTTCCTCTTAATTTTAGTGCATGCGATGAAGCTTCCAACTAGTGTGTGTAGGAATCTGATTTTCTACCTACAACATTAGTTCTCCTACCTTTTTTCTCACTCCCCTTTCCTTCTCTTTATAAAAATGTCTTCCCTAGCAAGAGATTTCTATATTTTCTGTAGGGTCAGTGGAGTTCCCCTGTTAGATCACTAACTACAAGGCCACTAGGAAAAATCTCACTTTTTACTTAAGCATGCATATACAGTAAGCTACACAGTTTAAGTAGAGGGAATTAGATTCCCAGAGCATTGGAAAGAAACCCAAAAATTTGTCCCCCTAACAAATTTTCTCACCAACAATTTTTGGCATCCACCGTGGGGCAGATTTAGTAGCATCTTGTACCCAAAATACAACTACAAGGTTTGAAAATCCATTAAAAAGTAAATATTCAAAAAACAAAGAAAATCAGATTTCAAAGAAAATCATTTTTGAAGGTGACTCCGTCAAGGAATGAATCCCTGTCATGTTCTTTTCCTACACCATGAAGAAATTTCCAGATTGGAGTGAAGTACAAATGAGTGACAGTGAAGAAGAAGAAGATGTCTTCCCGGAAAATAAGATCATTAATTAGCCATGGTTCTGGACTAAGCCTTACAAAAAGGAAAATTCAAGAACAATAAATGGTCTCCTACTTCGAGACATAATCTGTAGAATATAGAACTTTTCATTGAAGAAGAAGATAAAGAATGGTTTAAGGAGGTATGAATAAGATATAAGATGTTGTGTACAACCCAGGAAAGTCAAGAATATGCCAAATTTAATACTCTTAGTTATGCCCAACTAAATGAAAAGTTGGGAGCCATGTCTTTCATCACCCTCCCTTGGGATTATTTCCTTGTGTATATGAATGATAAAATGGGAGTTTTAAAACTTAATTATATGGAAAGAATCATGTGCACTATGAAAGAAAATTCAAGTTCCCAAATCTACCTTTAAGTGCTGAAATATGATGAAGATTTTCAAGAGATGTACGACTAACTTGAAGAAGCCCATAACAAGGAAGAAGAAGAGGATATTTTTCCTATATGGAAGAAGATCTTAAAGATCATTCATACTACAAGGTGTTCATCCCTGAAAGGTTTTTAAACGATGCCGAAGAAGATCTTATCATGAAGCCTTTTGATGAGAATCAAAGCAGTCTTATAGAAGATGATGAAAGACAAGGTGGTGCAAAATCCACTAAAGAATAATTTTGCAACCTCACACATCTCACTGCAAAATTGAGAACATTATCTTTCTTCTTCCACTCAATAGATGACTTCCTCACATATAGTGATGAATAATTAGCATTCTTAAAAGAGAATATTTGAAAGGTTTTAGAGCATAATAGAAGGAAATTATGACCCTGAAGTCTTTAATGAAATTTGGAGGTATGCTTTATCTCTATAGAGAAGATATGAACATCTTGAAGCATCACATCAAATGAAGGAGAAGATGAGATACACCCTATGGAGGAAGACCCTGATGGCTATCCCATATTATGAGGTTTTCATTCCGAAAATATTCTTGGATGCTCCTCAAGAAGATCCTATCATGGAACCTTCTGATGAAATCCAAAGCAATGTCATGGAGGATGAAGTAGAAGTGACATGAAGATAGAATCACCATTCAGTCAATTCCATCTGGCTTGAGGCACAACCCTAGGGGGAATAATATATTCAATAGGAAGATCCTTGTTGCATAATGGATGATTCAATGCTCTCTGAAGACTCCACCAATGATGAAGAAGATGACCAATTTGAAGTAAGCTATGAATGATCTCCTTTCAAGTTTTGATCTTTCAATTAATGATGAAATGGAGATATGTGAAGAAGTGTAAATACATCCACCTGACATCATGGACCAAAAATGATGAATTCAATATGGTCATTGATGATTTTCCCTCCTATTTTTATATTTCAAGTGATGTAGAGACATTGCATGAAGAAATGGAAATAGTCAGAGAACCAGATTCTCTTCCTAATTCAACCATGGATGATATGATGGAAGAATCTCACTTCCTTTTCAAAGTCAAGGAGAATGAATAATTTGAACACAATATCTTTCCAATCAAGGAGAAAAGTGATCATCTTGATGAAGACAAATCCATTCATTTTTAATATGAGCAAGAAGATTTAATAATGAATGGTCAAGATGTAGCTGAAAATTCTTCTCATACTACTACCAGAATGCGGTTCTTTACTCCGTACCAAGAAGGGTATGATATGGATTTTGAGCTTGAAGGAGTACCTTCCCACAAAGCTTGGACCTCTTCTCCTTTTAAGAAGGTGTCATGAATCAAGTGTGCACATGTCTTGCAAGGAAGTGAATATTGGGCAACACAAATCATGGAAGGAGGTGAACAAGGATGTTTCAAATGAATCATGGGCCCATGTGGATCATATTTTTCAACCATCTTTCAGAGGCACAACATAAAGACTTTATTCCAATAAGGATGAAGATGAATCTATGGTGAACTTGGAAGAATCATTTGTACAAGACATCTTGAAGGCTATAAAACAAACTAAAGATCCTCAACTCAGTCTTGAACTCCTAACTCGAGCTATGGAAATACAAGACATGTATGAGGCAATTTGTGCTTCTAATTTTGATACACCAATGTTTGATGTTGAGATAGAATGGAATGGATGAAATATGATGACTTCCCAAATGCTTTGTTTGACAAGAGTGAATGTGAAAGCGTGTCTTTTTCTCTCCACATAATGCAGAAGAAGTTCATGAGTGAAAAAGGAGGAAAGTTCATGAATCTCCTTTGGATATCTCTAATCTTTGAAATGACAATACATCTATCATGGAGGAAGATGGTAGGGAAAATGTTGAGTTGATTTCACCTTGAAGAAAGTTGTTCAAAAAAAGTGGAAAGTTCAAGATTCATTGGGAATGTATGCTGAAATCATCTACTGGTCAGCCACTTCAGAATGCTCTGCCAAGTGCAAAATAAGAGTTCATATGGAAAAATACACTCAAGGGTAAAGAGTTCCTACTATGAAGAAACCAAAGGATGTAATTTCAAGACCAATATCAAGATGAGACTTCAAACAAATGGATATTGAAACAATTTCTTTAGACAATAAAGTGAGGAGTATACATGATTCTTGTCCAAATGATCCAAAATTAGATTTCACCCACCACTCTTCATACTCTGATGTGCCTTAAAACATGTTCCCATATTGCAACATTTCACAGAGATCATGAAAGGCTCTCCCTCCAATGATTAATCCTCTATTTTGGGAAGTAATCTCTTTGAGAAATAAAGCGAGATATTCAGAGAAGTTGTTGAATTGGAAGGAAAATAGTTTTTCCTCACTCCTTCTGAGTACCTTGCTATATAAGATGATATGATTTGAAGTCATGCAATCCAAGGAAAAGGAATGTCTCCATGGTAAGGTCAATAAAGTTTCCAATTCTTGAAAATATGGAGAAATGGTGTCTCATGGTCATAGGACATCAAGAGGAATCTTCAAAATGTAAAAGTCTCAAGAAGGTGACAAAAGTTTCAATGGATGACAGAAATGTTCTTAGTGCATTATGAGTATGAGGATGGAATCATGATTAGTATTATTCTTCTCAAGCCATGTAAACCAATCAGAAAATCATGGTTTGATCAAATAATGGTTTTTATGCTCCAAAGATCAGACTTCAGTCTGTTATTTCATGATGGCATGTATTTTTCTCAACCCATTAGTAGGTATGTGTATATTATCTCCCCACCTCTATATATATTCCCTCCCTTCTTGTATATAATTTCCTTTTTGTGGTGTGTGTATTTCCCTTCCCATGTGTGTTGTGTGTTTCCTTTCCTTGTTTTGTGTGTGTTTCCTTCTTCGCTATCTCTCTCTTGTAAGTTGTACATGACTCCACAAGGCCCAATGGATAAGAAAATGTTTAATATGTTGTAATTTGAGATTCTAGGATTTCTCATGCCATGTCTTCTCTACACTCAGTCCATACCATGTCCCCAAGCTAGAGCTAGTTGTTGTCATGCAAATGTGCAACAAGGAAATTGACAATTTCTGAGCATGACAACAATACCCCTGTGCCAAAATTTTCATGTTTTACCATTCTGAGCACCCCAGGTCTACCCAGTTAGTTCCAATGACCTCCAAGTTGATGTTAACATAGTCCCCTAGGTGAATTAGGAAATTCAAGTCAATCCCCCTAGGTGATTTTAGGTGTTCTTGAAAACTGCTATTTTTGGGCAGTATTGGGAAGGGCTACCACTGGCCTTCCCGAGACCGATGCACACCCCTGGAGCAGAAAAGAGGATCCAAATACAAAAAAGAGGTGAATTTAAGGTCTAGTAACATCATGAAATTTATTTTGGAAGATTCATGAAAGTTTTGGAGGAGTTGGAGCAGTTTCATCAAAACAGGGTTCTCAAGCCTAGTCAGTGGACAGGGTCAAAAAGTCAACTGAACTTCGGGGAGTGATTCTGGGAGCTCTGGATGGAGTTAGGAGCTAAAAAAAAATCGTCCAAAATGGAATTAAAATACCTAAAATATGGTGAAATAAATTTTTTACAACACCTTGGTGCAATAGGTCTGCAATCATTTTTTTTCACAGGCCTAGGCATTACATAGGGCCAAAAAACAATTGAACTTTGGGGAGTGATTCCAAGAGCTCTGGATGGGTTTAGGAGTTAAAAAAACATCTTTGAAAAGGGAATTCAAATCCCTAAAATATGGTGAAATAAATTTTTTTACAAAACCTTGGCGCAATAGGTCTACAATTAGTTTTTTTCACAGGTGTCTAGGTAGTGCACAGGGCCGAAAAAACAACTAAACTTCGGGGAGTGATTCTGGGAGCTTTGGATGGAGTTAGGAGACTAAAAAAACATATTAAAAAAGGGAATTAAAATACCTAAAATATGGTGAAATCATATTTTTTCACAACACCTTGGACGAAATAGGTCTACAGGTAGTTTTTCTCATGCATAGGTAACAGGATAAATAAAAAATCACTTTTTCAGGACTTAAATGGAGGAATAAAGATATCTGATACCCAACCATTGGATCCAGAAGGAAATTTTAAGTCAATTTCATATAAAATTTCACCAAAAACATTCCATCGAGAGCTCAAGTTATCGTTGTTGCAAGTTCTCTCTAAAGACCTCATACTTAGTCATATTTTGAAGTTGACAAGTGTCAGCTCCAGGAGCCTTGTACAATTTTGTGTCCCTTTCATCCCTCAAGATAGGGGAAATGAGGGACAAGAAATTTTTCCCAGCCCCTAGAAGACCCTTGATCACACATAGGACCTCCAGAATCGCCAGTTTAGTGCCTAGGTGCTTGCGGGAGCTCAAACCCTCAACTGTTGGATCTATGACAAGTGTAAAGCTGAGGTGAATTGTGAAAATTGATGTTCCCTCATGTTCCTTTGTCTTGGGGGAAATCAGGGACAAGAAAATGCACCCAACCCCAAGGAGACTCCTGGTCACCCATATGACCTCTTCAAGAGTAGTTTTCCATCCTCTGAGAGCCTTTGGAGCTTACATCCTCAACCGTCGGATTTACTGCCACATGTCATCACCTGGCATGCTATGAAAATTGATGTAATTCATGTCCCTTTGTGTTGGGGGACATAAAATTGTGCCCCCCCTTGGAATGAAATTTTTAAATGTTTGAAATCTGACACTTAGTCATTTTTTCCCACTTCTTCTTCTTCACAGTTCACCCTGCCATTACTCTGTAACTTGTCCACCATTGCTTGCTCACACCCAGTCCACCATTGATGCTCTAAACCAGATCTAAAAAAAAACTAAAACTCAAATCCATGAAGACATACAGGTTTTAGAAGAGATCTTGATCAGAAAAGATGAAGAAACAAAAGATGGAGAAGAAGAAAGAAAATCTTCTCTTGAAAACTCTCGTTGTCGTGAATCGTAAAATATTCATATCTTTCAAAATACAAGTCAGATTGAGATGCCATATTTTTTATAATTCCTCATTTTTCAAGATGATCAAGATGCAACAAATAAGAGGTTGAATGGTGCCCTGAAACATTTTTTCTAACAAAAATCCCATTTCATGCCCTAGCTCACATTCATCAGATTTCCCATCAATCTGGCAATGGAAACAAGATAAAAATTTGTAGATGAACTCCAAATGAAAAACCTATCACAATGGAGTTAATTTCATCACGATTGGAGACAAAACCCAGACCTGTAAATTTTGAGCTCCATTAATGGCACCATGGCAGCTCCGTGCCTGAAGCCACTCCCAGGTGAAAATTTTAAATTTTATTTCCAAGCATTCTAATGGGAAAAATAAAGTGAAATTTAGAGGACATGACCACGAAAACGAGCCAAGTCTGAAAAAATATGTTCTATTGCAAACCGAGTAGTGGAAGTCCACTTTCTAAAAATAGTAAGTTTTCCTATACATACTTGCTATGTTTGGGAAGTCACCATCAAAAGTGGTTATGGAAAAGGAAGTGTGCACTGAAGATCACTAGGAAGCCAGAATGATTGTCTAGAGCAGAAAATAGTGAAAATGACCACTTACTAAAAATATTAAGCCCCCTATATGAGTTCTTACTAAAAATAGTAAGTCACCCCAAGAAGTGGTCGAGGAAGGAAGTGTGCAGGAGTGAATGAGGGAGTTCATCACATCAGGATGGTTAAGAAGAGGAAAAAATCACCTCTTACCAAAAATAGTAAGTATCCCATCTGGGAACTTGCTATTAATAGTAAGTCACACTCAAAGGAAAATTTTGGCACAATAGGACATAGAGGGATGATCATTCAGGTCAACATCATCATTCGGGATCATCATAGGAATTTCTCACAGGGCATTCGAGATCCATCTCAAGGAACTTGAAAGTGTTTTTTGACACTCACTACATGGTTTGGGTCATAGGTATATCATGTGCAGGGTGGAAGTTGTGGTCATCAATGAAACAATTCATTCAACTTGGCAGGATCGGTTCTAAGTTCCTATCTCTTCAGAAAGGATCTTTATGAGTCAGTGTTCATGGTCATCAGTGAAGTCATTCGATAAGTGTTTTTTGAACACTTAAACCCAAGGTGTCCTAGAACCATCCAAAGGATCTTATCGAGGTAAACAAAGTTCAAGGATTTAGAGATCATCATGTTGGTGCATTCCATCAAGTCATCTAGAAGGAGATGTGGACTTCATCGGAGGCAGATTATTCGTCATCGATGTTTCTTTCCCCTTCTTTCTTCCTTCTCTCTCTCCTCTCTTCCCTCCCCCTAATTTATCTCTCTCCTCCATGTTCTAATTCTTCATTGGGGGTGCACTTTTTAGATGTCCTTTAATGAAATTAAAAATCAACTTTATGATTCTAATGTAAAAGTCACCTTTATGTTATAAAAAGGGACTTAATATTCTCTTAGGAAGTTGAAAAGTTTTAATTTATGCGAGGACATATGAAAATCCATTGGGGGGTAGATGAAGAGTCATCTCTCATTCTATAAATTGTAAAGGCCTTCTCCTTTCAAAGGGTTGGTGATTGATTTTGTAAACTCAAGAGTGCATTGAGAGAACAAAGGAGATAGCCAAATTCTTCCATTCCCTCTTTCTCAATTTCCTCCATTTCTCCACTATGTACAAATTATTTTTGAGCAATCAATAAAAGAAGGAGTTTCTAGCTTTTTTTACTAAGGAATTTCTTGATACTTTGTGCTCATTAAATTCTATTTGGTCTTATTTATATTTGCAGAGTTGTTTCCTCTTAATTTTAGTGCATGTGATGAAACTTCTAACTAGTGTGTGCAAGAATATGATTTTCTACCTGCAACATTAGTTCTCCTACCTCTTTTCTCATTCTCCTTTCCCACTCTTCAGAAAAATTCTTCCCTAGCAAGAGATTGCTAGCTTTTCTGTAGGGTTAGTGGAGTGCCCCTGTTAGACCCAGTCATAAGACCACCTAGAGAAAACTCACTTTCACTCATACATGTATATACAGAAGTTGTAACGGTTAAGTAGAGGGAATTATATCCCCAAAGTGTTGGCAAGAAACCCACAAATGTTTCCCTCAACAAATTAAGGAAGAAGACATTCCTGACAACATCTATAACAAGATATGGTCACTACAAATTTATGGGTTTTTCCATTAGGTTGAAAAATAATATATGGTCCTACAAATTTTGTGAAGTATATTAAAAAAATTTATGGATAACTTTATTTTATTTTATTTGGATGAAATTCTAGTATACTCTAGGGGAAAATAGGAGTACATGCACCATTTGAGATTGGTAATGGAGAGGTTATGGAAGTAAAAGTTGTTTGTTTTTTTTTTAAAAATTTGTATTTTCCCAAAGGAAAGTTTAATATCATGAGCATATAATTTTGGAAACTAGAAAATGGATAGATCCTACTAAAAATATGTTATTATGAAGTTTAATACTCCTAAAAAATGTTCATTACGTGCCCAATTTTCAATATTAGCATGTTATTGCAAGAATTTTTTTCTCAGGTTTTCAAATATCACTAATCATATCACCTAATTATAATGAAAAGGAATATGTTAGAGTGCATGATTACTTGATCTAAATGGATTTTTTATATTTATAATGGATGTTTCATATGAAATATTTGGTGGGGTGTTAATATAGGATGTGTAGGTGATTTACTATGAATCTAGGAAGCTTACACCTTATGATAATAATTATTCCCTTCATGATTTATAGTTAGCAAAAATTATGCATGCCTTATAGAGTTGTAGACCTTTATTTTTATAAAATCCATTTAAATTAATAAAATATCACCTAAGGATAAAATGTATATTCACATAGCCAAATTTGAATGCTAGAAAATAGATGTGGTTAGAGTTTTTGTCATAGTATAACTTTGACATTAGTTTTATATAGGAAAATTGTTCCTATAGTCATTGAAGACTTATATTCCTATATCTACAATGTTAATATATTCCCTTATAAAACTAGAACTCCCTTATAAATTTTAAGAAGAATTGTTTAAAACATTTTTCTAGGGATAAGTTTTATCAAGAGGTCAAGAAAACACTTGATGAAAACCTACAACATCGATGTTATGATGGATTTTTTTTGAATGAGATAAAATTATCAAGTTTTATTGTAGCATTTATGTACCCAATGAGGGAAATATTAGAACCATAGTGATACAAGAGTTTCACATTACACCTTATTTATGTCATATAGGGGTGACTATGAAGATACACGATATTAAATAGGTGTGTTTATCTAATGATAAAAATAAATCTAAAAATCACTTTGTTGCTAGATGTGTAGAGTTTCAGAGGGTTTAGGTTAAGGATGGGCACCTAGTAGGACTTATTTACTGACACAAGATACCCATGTGTAACTGGAAGTTGACTATTATGGAATTTTATTAGGACTTTCCTATAAAGTATTAAAAAAATTGGGGTACTCTCTCAAAAATTATTTTGAAAGATAAAACACAATGATTATTACCTTAGGTAAAAATACCACCATCACCCATCTCATAATGTTGGTGTGATAAAAACACTGACAATTAGGGAGATGATGGTTTTTGATAACAATCACCTTGATCCTGAATTTAATCACCTCACTAACATGTTTAAGAATAATACCTATCATTATCATTTAATTACCATAAATATTAAAAATGGTATCATACCCCTCAAAATATTTTAATTAAAATCAATTCTAATTGAAAAATATTCCTTTCCTATATAAAAACACCAATGATAATATTGTAAAAAAATTCAAGTAAAAAAGTTATAGTGACCTCCTTCCTTCTTGTTAACCCCCTGAGGAAAAACCTCAATCATCTTAAAGATAAAATTGAAAATAATATTAATAGTCACATATATATAATTAAATTCTCATGTGACAAGTCATACAAAGGAGAAACATGTAGATCAATTAAAACATTGATTAAAGAGCATGATAAATACATCAAATATGATAGAATTAAGAGAGATATGTTAGTTAAATACTTCCTCAATACCAATAGTTTAAAAATAAATGACTTGCGCTTCCCAAATGCGAGTATTAAAATAGAAATAATTTCAAATTGCGAGGGCTCATACTTCCCAAGCGTAATAATATTTCAAAAGCAAGAGCTTGTAGGTGCAAGTATCTAAAATTCACACTTCCCAAGTGCAAGTGTTTAAAGGGTCACCCACCAAGATGTGAGTACTTAAATTTACAAGCTCGGAACTTGCACTTGATGTTAAAATCAGCATGCAATTATAAATGTGATGAAAATTCAAAGATAAAATAAAGTCAATGACACTTCAGCAATTAAGAAGGGTGATCCAATCCTGATGTTACACATGGCATCCCACATATCATATACCTTTCTCCAACACTTCCAAAAGGGTAAAGGATAGTTAAAACTGATGGCTATAATTTATCCTAGCCTTAACTAGTATAAGGACCACATTCAAAAGGCCAATTAATTCAAAAACCAATATCCCCTGAGGTGGAAAACATTAATTCAAACCTTATGCACCATTAATATGGAGCACACCATTATAGATGAAATATTTCCCAAATTAGAATGATAGTGTTTTAACCCAGGTAATTTATTCGAGGTTCCTGTGAAAGATTAAATCTCTCTCCGTCTCATTATTAACTAAAATTATTTAGAAAAGTGTACATTAACTTTGTAGGATGATTATTAATGAAAATGGTGGGAGAACTAGGACCTTCAAAGGATGCATTCCTATATTCTTACTCAAATACCATAATGTTAATGGATAATTTTTTTAGTTCTATGGCACTTGAAAAATAATTCTAACACTATTAAATCATCATTTCATCCATTCAGAGGGAGAGGCTTGTGTAGATGTTATGGATGAAGTAGGAATTTTTAGTCAAATAAGCACAAAGAGTTACAAGCCTTAGGGTATTAAAAAGGGTAGGCCTTCATCAAGTTGGATCCAAACTTGAGGTATTCTTATGCCTAAAATTCCTCTCTTTTATTCTCATTCATGTTAAGCCCAATAATTGGCTCTATAGACACAAAATCACACACATATTATTATTTTATTATGTCATCAATATGTTGTTATATGTATGAATCTTAAGTAAGAAAAGTATTCACTGGTGACACTATCTCTTGTCCATCTGCGTCTTTAAATTATTTTTACCATAACTCTTTTCTACATCTGTAATTTTTAAATCCACTTCTGGTTAGGTCACAGGGATCCCTGACTATCTATCTGTTCACATCTGTTGTTATTTATCTTAGGATATTAGTGCCCACGTGAGACACCAACACCTAGACACTTGTGTTCATTCTGGGTGCTTCTATCCTCTTTTTTCTTTTTACACATTTTGACATTTGTGATCGGCCTTGATTCTTTTCTTATCCTTATCATGTGTTCCTAGTCAGCCTTTTTTGTCACTTGTCTCTAAATTCTAACAAATAATTCATATATATACACAAGATACACACTATTATATTTTATAGCAATTCAAAGGGGCTATCACATCAACATACTATCACTACTATTAAAAGGGAATGCATTTTGGGCTACATACACAACATAGGAAGGGGAAGTGTTGAATTCCATACCACATATTTGCATCAAAGCTAGCTATAGCACGTTATCTTAGTTTCATTGACACAAGGGCAAACCTAAGTACACTATTTCACATATAAGCACAAAGAACTACATAGAGTCTAAAACGTATTGCAACACTCAGTACTGAGTTCACTCATCGAGTGACTATATGGATGAAAATTGACATGCAACCTTCAACCGTAATCAACCCTTTGAGGTCATGCCGAAGTAACCAATGTTGAATGTATGTGGATGACTATAGGAGGATAAATGAATAAGATCTGGTAGTGATATTTTCTAGTAGTTGAGTTGGAAAAGGGGATATTTAAAGGCTGTGAATGGGTAGTGTAAATTTCATATGGTTTGTTTGCCTAACTTGGATCTAAGTGTTCATCTAGTTTGAAGTGTCCAAATTAACTAAGCTAAAACTAACAATATATGTTATTGTTGAAAGGAAACTAATCTCAACAAATCACAAAACTAAAATATTACAATCACAAACAACAATTTGCTTCTATTCTAAATAATTAAAATATTTCTACACTAAAACTAAATAAGAAAAATAACCTGGTGTGTTTATTCAGCTATGCTGAGTGTATTAAAACTAAACTAACGTAAAACAAGAATTTTTCCAGAAGATATATGATATGTAGATAACCTCCTATAGATATTCTCTCCTTCAGAACCACATGGATGGGAAGAAGAGGATTCATCACTGGGGGTTGCTATGAAAGATACAAACCCTCTTGGAAATTAAATAATTTTTTGCAATGAAAGTAAATTGATTTCTACTCTATTTGATATGATGTGACAATGATAAATTACATAAATAAAGGAAATAAAACAACAAATCTAACCTGGAATTCATAGAATAGAGGTAAATTCAGTTCTGTAGTAACTTGTCCCCTCATTTTATCCTTTCTTTCGCTATGTCTCCATATGATTCCAAGGAATTGGGAATGCAAAGGTAACATTAGGAGAAGGCTCTTTAGTAATGGAAGCTTTAAGGCAGTCTGGTTGCAATGCAGGTGGAAGAGAGATAAAATAATTAAACAGAGCTTAGCTATGCAATTTCTAGCAGGATTGTGGCAGTAATACAATGTAAGATACACAAAATTCTCTGATTATATAGGAATTGGGGCAAGGATGTGCCTTCATGCACAAGATAAGAAGAGGTAGTTCCAATTATCTAAATCTATTTACAAATAGGAGAGGGAATGAGAACCAAGAAATCAAAACTATTTTTAGACAATTTGGTTCACAAACGCATCCTAAAATGAAGTTAAGTAAAGCGTCGCATGTTAAAAACCCACATGACGGATTCTAAAAAAATCGGGCAGGACTTCCACCCTACATAAGGTGGTGTTCACAGGACCATTTCCCTGCCTAGGTGGTGGTTTCAGAACTGTCACCCAAGAAGGGTGGCGGTCCTGACACTGAAGGCCAAAACCTACACAGAAAGGGGCGGGAAGCTAGAAGAAAGTGTGGAAAGGCTAAGTAAGTGTGTCTAGGATACAAATATACACTGTGAATGGGTTTAAGAACTTGAACACCTTATGAAAGGACATGAAATATCATTGGGGAATTTTGTAACCATTTTCTGACAATGTAGCACATGCAATTTTGGGTGTGCACATATTGCCCCCTCGAAGAAGCTTCTTAGCCATGAAAAAGGCATAAAACATAGAGTCCAAGTTTGGCATTCCTAAAATAGGGAGTTAGAAGCTATACTTGACACACCCATGTGTTGGAATGTCATCGTCTAAACTCCCACCACCTACAAAATGAAAAAGAAGACTCAAGTGCAAATAAAATATCAAAAAATAAATACTAAATTAAAACAACAAGAGGACTTACCATTTGTGTGGGGGTATAGAAATATACCTAGGTTAGTGATCCAAACCTATGAACATATGCTCTCAAAAAAGTTATAACAACATATATATACCAAAACAAACTCATTTTTAAATTCATTCGCACATATTGAATTGGGGATTTTTTTTTGTAAAGCTTTGGGTCCACAGTGACCATTTTATTTGTGAGTATGTTTGAATTGGAATGGATTTAGGAGTGGTATTTTGTGTTAGTCTTTGCCCTTTCTTGTTTGAATTCTTTTGAGAATAACTCCTAAGAAATTCGTAACTAGAGTGGTCATAAAGGGCCTCAAAGAGGTAGATAGGAAGAGTGCGTTTATTTCTTAATCTCCATTTTGTGATGCATATATAATGTTTTGATATTTCATGCTCATTGCAAGCATTTTGACCACACTTAGCGCATGATGGCATTGTACAAAACTATGACACGCCATGACATGTACATATATCTCTTTTTGGCTCAGTTACTCCTTACATATATTTGACTTCCATTTATGATTTGATTCACGTGTGTACTCTAGATGCTTATAACTTCCATTTTTATATGCTCTTCAGAATGTATACAATGAATATGAATGCTAATAGAATGATTTATTTTTTATATGTTTTGTAATGTTGATATATGATAATGCAATCACATTGTAATGTTGAACATTAGTTTCTCTAAGAAACTTTTGGTACTTCATATTGTTTAGGAAAAATGTGGCGAAAGAGCGATGTGATAAGTGAAAGAACTTACCTCACTCCTAACTCCACGCAAATGTTAGTGTGAGTTATCCTATGTGTCCTCCTCCCATATTGGAGGGTCATTTCACATGGGTTAGGTTTAGGGTTTACATGTGTGTCATGCACTAGGGTTACTCAGCACCCTATATGTACCCTTTCACTATGCATTTATGAGCATGCCAAGACACTCCGTTGTCTTTCCTCTATGTGCAAGCTTTGTTTCTGTTGAGCAAGTTCTTCCATTACTGATTGATTCTTTCTTACTATTATGCTGGAGCTATCATGATTCCGTTGGAGTGCAACTACTTCGTGGTGCATCATTTCCGATTCAATTCTTGCAAACTCTTTTCATGGTATCAGAGCTAAAATCAGATAAACGTGCATTTGTCATTTGAGTTGTGATTACTCTTTGTCTCATTTTTTTTAATCCTCATACAAGTTTTCTATCATTATTCTAGTTTTTTCCTTGCTAACATCTTTAACAAGTTGTTCTTGGAAGTTTCTCGGTTTTGTTGTGTTCTTTGTGCATGTGCAGATCTCTTTGAGCTATCAGGTGTTTAGGAGCTAACTCTAGCTAGCTGTGGATAATTTAGCAGATCGGCCAAATAGAGTATTTTCTAGTTTTTTAAAAAAAAATTATTAAAACTGGAAATTATTTCGATCTCTGTTTTCTAGCTCTTCTCTATTTTTGTTGTTTTTTTGTAGGTTCAGTGACTACATCTGTTCTACGGAAGGATCTTTCACTCCACACGCATCGACAATTTCTTATGAGCACTCTATTTTGCCAAAAACCTACAACTCATGCTCAGTACTCTACTTGTAGTAGCCATGTATTCTTAGGTTGCGTGGATGTTTTGCGTGGAGGGTCGTTTTGTTGTGTTTGCTATGGCATTTTTTGCGTGGGAGCTCTTTTTTTTCGCTTCCCGTCGTTCCCTCAATTCTACTTGTAGGGTTCTCCTTGCCACTACCCCTTAACAACACGGCCCTTCTGATTCTCACAAACAGCTACCCGAACAGTCCTCTACAACTTCCTTCAACTATGTCGCGCGCGGACTGTAACTTCCTTCACAGCTCGCATTTTTGGTAAGTGTTTTTTTGGGTAAGTTTTTACCTACCTTTCTAAAAACTAAAACCATAAGTTTTCAAAAATACAAATTTCAAATCCTTTTTAAAACAAAATCTGCATTTTTTAAAACAAAAGCCTTTTTTAACAAATTCCTTTTTTTAATTCATTTGCTTTTAAAAAAAACATGAAATTTTTTTGTAAAGTTTTTAAAACAAAATATAAATTTTTTTCTATTTTTTAAAAAGAAGCTTTTTACTTTTTTAAATTAGATTTATTTACTTTAAATTTTTTTAAAAAAGGGAGAGTTTTTTTTTAAATTAGTTTTTCTAAATCTTATTTAAATTCATAATATTTAATTATTATTTTAATTAGATATTAAATAATCATGCTTAGTTAAATTTTTATTATTATTTGTGATTAATTTAGGTTTAGTAAATATTTTTAAAAATTGTCTTTTAAATTAACGTTCAAATATCATTTTTTTAAACTCCAAAATCTCTCAATTTAGCTAAACTGGGCATTTCTAAACGATAATTTTTTTAGGCGTTAGTGCCAATTTTTTTAACTAATTGTGTGCTCGAGTGTGAAGTGACACTTTGACTTTTTTACCCTTCCGAGTGTTTTCTGGCATTCTGAAGACCTCTGAACTCCTTCGAGTTCATTTAAAAACATTGTATTTTACCCTTATTATTGCTTGCAACTAGTGAGCCTGTCCGCCACAGTCTACAACAAGGGGGTACTCTTTGTGATGTGAGATGATTTTTCTCACAACTAGGATTTGCTTTTGCCTTCTTCCTTGTCTTTTGCTTTGTGCTTGTTTACAGTGTCCTATTTTTGTTGCGCTCCACGAAACACTATTGTGGTCTCCTCTCTTGTGTGTTATTATGATGATTGCAAGTCGAGTTACCAAGTGTTTCCAACCGCACACACGGACCCAATTGTAATCAATGCACTAAACTATAAAGTGTCAAAAGCAGGGGGTTGTTATATTATCCTGGGTGGTTGTGTTTCTTTTCTACATTTCTTTCTCTCTCTCTCTCTCTTCACTATGGATTCACTTTCAATTCCTTTGCTTATGTCGTTCAACTTCTTCTAATGGAGATCGAAAATAATAATGAAACTAAGGGGTAAAGGGTTATTCCGCATCACCATGGGAACTAAGACTGAACCAAATGATGAACCTAAAAAATCTAAGTGGTTAGACCATAGTGATGAAGCTTTAGGTCTTCTTTGCATGTATGTTTCTCCTGACTTGCTCTTCTACATTGAGGCATCTGAAACACCTAAATCTGTATGGAAAATGTTGGATGTGATGTTTGGACAACTAGATGACATGAGAGTGAATGAGTTGGAAAATGAACTACTAGGGTTGAATCCTATTGAATTTGAAAACCTACAAGCTTTCTTCTCGAAATTTGTCCACATTAGATTGTTGTTAAATGGATGTCAAGTAGAGAAGAAAGATTCTCAACTGATCTTGTGGATTCTCTCTAAGCTAGGTCTTGAATATTCTTTCTTGATGTCCACTTTCTATGCTATAAAAGCTTCTTTGGGCGATACTTGGACTATGCCCTCCTTTGAATATTTTTCATCCCAACTCATTCGAGAATAGGAAAAAATCATTCAAATGGGGTCTCTCAAGTACAAGTCACATGCCCTTGTAGCAAATACTAGCAAGGGAAAGAAAACTGAAAAGAAGAAAGAAACAAAGGATCAACCTAAGAAAGAAACCAAGAGCAAACCTAAAAATGACACAAACACTTCGACTTCTGAGCCTAAGGCACAGAAAAGCATGTTTTTGTGTTCCTATTACAAGAAGTCTAGTCATGACAAGCAACACTGTTTTTGGAAATAGATTGATCACTTATCTCATTTACTTGTGAAGAATAAAATAAGTTTTCTTGAATCCATAAAACAAAGTGCTCCGAAGGCCGAGTCTTCTACTACAAAAGGTGCTAAAATGATAAGAAGAAAGGAAATTCCCTTGTAGCCAGAGTTACTCCTTCATCGACATGTATTATAGATTCTGGTGCCTCGCACCACATGGGTTCTTCGCATGTTGAGTTTTCCAACATCAAACCTTGTAGAATATGCCAAATCATGATGGGTAATGACGTGATAGTGTCAGTTTCTAGTAGTAGATCGGTAGAGATGGATGGGGGATTATTTAACCAAGTATTGAGTGTTCCTGATCTCTCTACCAATCTCTTATCAGTTTACCAAATTAATCACCATGGTGAAGGGATGTGAGTGGAATTTGGTCCTAACTCGATGATTATTCATGAGCTTAACAATGACACTACAGTGGTTGAGGGAAAGGCTGATCACCATTCACAGTTAAATACCTTTTTCCACTTTAATTTTGATTCTATGCCCACTACCTTGCTCACTCATTCAAATGAGGTTAGTAAGCTATGGCATGAGCATTTCAGACATCTAAATTATCGCTACCTTGAACAATTGAGCCAAAATGAAATGGTCAATGGGTTGCCTCGCATCAAGTTTTCTAAGGGTCTTTGTGAGGGTTGTACCCTTGGAAAGCATCCTGAAAATAACTTTGACAAAGGAAAAGCCTAGAGAGCCACTCATCCTTTGGATCTTGTTCACAGCAATGTTTCTAGTCCATTTCCTTCTACTTCATTTACTAGAGCTCTTTATGTGCTAACCTTCATTAATGACTATTCATGATATACTTGGGTATATTTTCTTAAGCTTAAGTCTAAAATATTTGAACATTTTTAGGACTTTAAGGCTCTTGTTGAGAAACAGGCGGAATAGTCTATTAAGGTTCTTCAAACCGATAATGGAGGTGAATATGTGAACAATAGGTTCATAGATTTCTGTACTTCTAAAGGGATCTCTTTGTAGCATACAGTTGCTTATAGCCCTTCGCAGAAAGAAAGAACCATACTCTGAAGGAGATGGCCACTTGTATGATTCACTCGAAGTCTCTTCCTCCACAGTATTGGGCCAAAATAGTGAATTGTTTAAATTACATTCAGAACCGTGTTCCATAGAAAGTAGTAAGAGGGACGACACCCTTTGAAGCTTGGTTTGGATGTAAGCCTGATGTTGAGAAATTTTGAGTCTTCAGATCCAAGGCTATGGCTTAGATTCCCAAGAAGAAATGCAAGGCTTTAGAACCACAATCCAAACCTTGTATCTTTGTAGGGTATCCTGATGGTGTGAAGGGATATTGATTGAATATCGATTGATGAATCTTACTTCTCATGAGCTATATATCGAGATACATTTTAAGTTTGATGAGTCTTCTTCGACTTCTATTTCTCCACCTATTGAGGTTCTTCATCTCGCTGACTCAAATTCTGACTCATCAGATGATGATATTGCTGAGCGTGCTCCTCTTCTGGACAATCCCGACCATTAAACCTCTAAGTCTTCTAATTCTGACAGTAGTGATGATGAGGAATATGTCCCTTCTCACTCAAGTGAAGAATCTTCTGACTCTGAGCATGATCCTCCTAGTGCTCTTTTGGCTAGGAAAACTTTACAAAGTGCTAGAGATTTAGTTCGAGATACTTCAAATATGAGACGTACTCACTTAGATTTCATTGGACTCCACTCTTTCTTCACCTCTGCTTCTAATCCACAATCTTTCCGGGAGGCTTCTGGTAATCCTGAGTGGGATTCTGCCATGGATGAGGAGTATTCCTCTCTCATGAAGAATGATACTTGGGATCTCACCACTCTTCCGAAAGGAAGAAAAATAGTTCGGTGTAAGTGGGTGTTCCGAACAAAGTATGGAGTATATGGATACGTCAAAAATTTTAAAGCACAATTAGTAGCAAAGGGTTTCTCCCAGAGAGTTGGTGTTGATTATACTGAAACCTTTTCTCTAGTTGTGAATATGACTTCTATTTGACTGACCTTAACCATTGCCGCAGCAAACAAATGGAAAGTCCATCAAATGGATGTTAAGAGTGCCTTCCTTCATGGTGACCTAGAGGAAGAGATATATATGGAACAACATCTGGGTTATGTCCAAGATTCCTCCCTCATTTGTAAGTTAAAGATGTCTCTTTATGGACTTAAACAAGCCCCTCAGGCTTGGTATGCCAAGATGGACTCCTTTTTACGTACATCAGGCTTTACTAGGTGTCATTCTAATCCAAATGTTTATATTCTATGGTAAGATGACTCCATACTCATTCTTATTCTATATGTTGATGACTTGTTGATCATAGGCAACTCTTCCTCTATTATTGATTCTGTGAAGATCGCCTTGGCCAACAAGTTTTCCATGACTGACTTAGGTCTGCTTCATTACTTCCTTGGGATCCATATTTCACAATCTCACTTGGGAATCTTGATTTCACAACCTAAGTATGCTCTTGATTTGCTAGCTCATTTTCAAATGTTTGATTGCAAGTCTTCTCCTACTCCTTTTCTTTCCAGGGTTAAGTTGGTTTCAGATTTCTCTACTCCCTTGGTATCGATAGTTGGTGGGGAGCTTGATTTACTTGACTCACACTCGAACGGATTTATTGTATGCTATTGGGATCATGTCCAAATTCATGCAGGATCCACATGAGCTGTATTGTAAATTATCTAAATGGATCCTTCATTATGTTTTTGGTAGTTATGTTGATGGCATTCACTATCATGGAGGCGTAGATATTGACTTGATTAGGTTCATAGATTCTGATTGGGTCGGTGACTTAGATCATCGGAAATCTACTTCTGGCTATAGTTTATCTCTTTGTTCAGGTCCTATTAGTTGGTCTAGCAAGAAGCAAAATGTAATTACGATATCATCTACAGAGGCAGAATACAGAGGAGTAGTTAACGCTACCACAGAAGCTATTTGGCTACAGGGTATTCTGACAAAGTTTGGCATCCACTTTTGGTGGCCTACCATTATCTACTGTGATAACACGAGCACTATCTCTATTTACAGAAATCCAATTCAGCATCAGTGGATGAAGCACATTGAGATCCATATGCACTTCATACAAGAGTTTATTCATGATGTTGTCATTGACATTCAGTACATTCAGAAAGCTGATCAGGTTGTAGATTTATTCACCAAGCCCTTCACTAAGATGAAGTTTCTTCACTTAGGGTCTCTTCTTGGGGTGAGGTCTTCTACAACTACTCATCTTGTTTGGGCTATGTAGTCCTTCTTTTCTTCTTCTTCTTCTAGGAAGATTGTTTTTGTATATGGGCACCTTATCAAGCCTTTAGTTGTCGGGCCCTATTGACACATATTTCTTAGTTGTTTAGGGGTGTCTTCCTTTTCCGTCTATCTCATTACCACTACCCCAACTTTGATGAAGGGGGGGTGTTAGTGTGAGTTATCATATGTGTCCTCCTCCCATATTGGAGGGTCATCTCACATGGGTTAGGTTTAGGGTTAGGTTTAGGGTTTACATGTGTTTTATGCACTAGGGTTACTCAGCACCCTATATGTACCCTTTCACTATTCATTTATGAGCATGCCAAGACACTCTGCTATCTTTCCTCTATGTGTAAGCTTTGTTTCTGTTGAGCAATTTATTCCATTACTAATCGATTATTTCTTGCTATAAAGCTGGAGCTATCACAATTCTGTTGGAGTGCAACTACTTCGTGGTGCATCACTTCTGATTCGATTCTCGCAAACTCTTTTCAGGAACCAGTAAGATGCAAGGGCTCAACACCAAGAGACAGAAAGGGCACAAGTTATGAAATTTTTTTGAACAGTAATGATGAGAGAAAGATAAGGATTTGACAAAACCAAATTTGTATGGATGAAAATTGAAATACAACCTTCAACCGCACTCAACCCCCCGAGGTCATGCCATAGAAAAAAATGTTGAATGTGTGTGGATAACTATAGGAGCATCAGTGACTAAGATATGGTAGTGTGATCTCCTGGTAACTAAGATGGTAAAGGGGATATTTAGAGGTTACAAATGGGTAGCGTAAATTCCCTATGGTTTGTTTTCCTAGCTTGGATCTAAGTGTTGATCTAGTTTGAAGTGTCCAAATTAAATAAGATAAAAATAACAATCTATGTTACTGCTGAAAGGAAACTAATCTAAACAAATCAAAAAACTAAAATATTACAATCACAAACAACAATTTGCTTATATTATCAATAATTAAAATATTTCTACACTAAAACTAAACAAGAAAAATAACCTGTTGTGGTTATTCACTTTTGTTTCAAGTTTACTGAAACTAAACTAACTTAAAACAAGAACTTTGCCAAAAGATATATGATATATAGACAACCTCCTATATCTATTATCTCCTTCAGATCCACAAGGATGTGAACAAGAGGATTCATCACTAGGGGTCACTATGAAAGATTCAAAGACTCTTAGAAACTAACTAATTACTTGCAAATGAAAGGAAATTGATTTATACTCTATTTGATATGATGTAATGATGATAAATTGAAGGAATTAAGGAAATCAAACAACTAATCCAACATAGAATTCACAGAAAAGAGGTAAATCTGGCTATGTAATTACTTCTCCCCTCAGTTTATCCTTTATTTCTTTGTTTTTCCATATGAGTCAAAGGAATTTAAAATGCAAAGGAAAAAGCAGGAGAATGTGCTTGAGCAATGATAACTTGAAGGCAGTCTAATTGTAATGTAGGTGGAAGAGAGATAACACTGTTGTCACCAAATCACTACACCCTCCGAATGGCCAGGATGTGAATAGGACGTTCGGTGTGATTGGGACACATGGGATCACCTCTCAAGCTATGGGACTTGGGCTTGAGGTGAACCTCTGGAGAATGCCGGCTTCCTCTTCCTAAACTAAGTGTTGTACTACTCCTAGTGTAACAAAACTGATTATATAGTCCTATGCTAACATTTCATGGGGTTTTAGGGAAAGAGATTTACAGAAATGAAACTATACTAGGGATGATGATGCACCAAATAAAGGGTGTTTCCAGACTCATGAAGGGTTAATTTGAAGAGGGTGTGTGCACCACAGGTGAACTTTACCTACTACAACTTAGAGAGGGTACATGATACCACAAACTAAGAGACACATGTTCCCTTTGTTAAACCTTATCAGACCGAGAAGTATACCAGTTTCCCAGTGAAGAAGGATGAACTCAAGAAGGGTGAATGGACACCACAACTCAACTGCATGCAATACTCCACCACTCGATAAGCACAGAACTCCAAGAACCTGCAATAGAAACTTAAACTTGCACAGTGTACCTGCAAGTACGAGAAAGGCAAAAAGAAGCATAGAAGGATGAAAGGACCGAGATTAGTCACAAAACACACACTTTTATTGCTTCAATAACATGCACAATGCATCATACATTCAGAAGAGGCAATAGTTGCCATTACAGTCTTGAAGAGGAGGCTTGAAAGTTCTCTCAACACACAAGAACAACTTGCAGAAGAGAGAGGATTCTTGAAAAGTATACACTCGCCTGAGATATCTGACTGTCCAACTTATCTGAATTGTTGGAGCCCTTTGAAATGAGCTTCCAACTTACATTTATAGAAGAATATGTGAGAAAGAAGAGGAAATGTCATAATTACATTCCTAAATTGAAGGCCCATGATGTATTTATCACAGTTAGTTGAACCACCTGAGAAGGTTCCATCATGGGTCATTAATTGCCTGATGACCTAGTCTTCTCAATTAATTAAAAGAATATTAAAATAAAATATTTAAATAATAATAATAAATATTATTATAAAAATATTTAAATAAAAATATTAAATTAATTAACTGATGTCGAGACCCCCGTTGACCCGTTTGACTTGAAGAGGAGGGGGGTCCATGTGGATAGAATCTGCACATAGCCAAACTCGATGAGCTTCGAATCCTCTAACTCAGTGTTGCACTTGATTTTGAACCCCACACCAACTCTTTCCTTACCTTGGAAATCGAGCTCTTTTGCATTGAGTCCTTCGAATGGTGAGCTATCAAACTCGATTCTTATCGTTTTCCTTGGTTAACTCGAGGCCATTTATGCATTCCACATTCAAACTTCATGAAACAACACCATGAGCTCCCTGCGAAGTCACCGATCTCTTCATCCAGCAAACGATCTTACCTTTCCTGGGCTCAAACTCACTTGAATACCGAGCTCAACCCAACATTTCTGAAAAGAGTGGTTTTACCACAATGGTCAGGATTCTTCCTCATCATATAACACTTGTAGTAAGAATGTTTTGGCTTTGCCATAATAAGCACAATTGTACCTTCCAAACGATGAGAAAATGCCATTACCAATAAAGACCTAATGCTGCCATGATGATGACCCAGGTTCATAGCCCTTGAGACTATTTTTGGCCATGTCAGTGCATAGACACCCTTAAGACTGATTTTTCCAGAAACTAAAAAGATCCTTCATGTGCAACACAAAGAGCCCTTCAAAAAATACATTGAACAACTGGGGCAGCCAAGAGGACCTTGGAAAAATGTACAGGTAACAACCATATGAATTCTTCCTTAGTCGTGGATCAAAGCTAATAGAAATAAAGCTAGATAAAATTAGCTTGAAACTACAGTATAATCGTCCATTTGTAAAAAACAAGTTTCTCTGAACCTGGTAAAAGAATACTTTTTATTGTCTGATTGGACGTACATAATGGAAGGGTATAAATATTGTCTATTGCCCTCAGAGTTTCTCAAAGAGACCATTTACGAGTAACAAGGATGTAGCATGCAAAACGGCCAACCAGGTATTTTCAGAGCTGACCTTCACATTCAATTCATTTCTAGGAGAAAACATGCTGAGCAATATGAATCGTTTCATTCTGCACCGTAATAAACCTTCATCTCCTGATTTAGGGAAATTTTATGAAGCCTCTTGAATAGCGTGACTCCAATCCATTGTACACGGTAGTGAATATTTGTTTCCTATAGCTGCTATTCGATCTAAGTTCAGAATAAGGATAAGCCTATGAATTTGAGGATGCATTCGATACTGAACAGATAACAACACAGTTGGACAACCTGCTTGCTGGAAGCGTTCAAAAGAAAGGCTTCTACTGTACTGCAACATGCCTGCTGCCTGTGCGTGGGATTTTGCCTCGCGACCACCGAATGCTAAGAGCTCGAATGGGAGTTGGGAGAAGTATGCTGGCAAAGGTGAACTGATCAGGTTAGACATATGTTTGTTGCTTCGTGAGGAAACCTGTGTCTTCTGTAAGCTGTAATTACGGTATTCCATGAGAAGGCATTTCTTTCTTGTGAGCCTGAAACTGGATAATTTTTCAATGTCGACCCATCTTCAACCATCTCGCCATCATCCTCCCTTATCGCTTGGAGGATTACTCGCCGCCCAATTTGCAACTGCCACTTTAACTCTCCTTGTGACTCGTACAATGTGCTCCGATCCTGTTTACACGACCCGTGTGGAAGTATCATGTTGGATAGCCATCGCAATATTCCCATGCTTGGTAGTTTGATCCAATTTCTCCCATGCACAGAAGTTTGATCATGGTTTACCAAACCAATATTTCCACTTGGCGGTGCTTGCCATGAGCTCCCCTATTCATACCTCAGTGCGGGATTAACAGCTTGGCCTGCCATCATCAAATTTCTGACCTCAGCATACTAGCTCCAAATCCCCACGTAACAGCTTGGACACATTAATCCATGGGCCCCAGCCTCAGCTTCGCTGTGCAAACTTGGCAAGTTCATTCCTTATCTCCATAATTCCCTCCAGCGCGCGGGATCCCCATGATTTTTTCTCCTACCTAGTTTTCCTTCATCAAATTTGAGGATAACATCAAACTCTCGGTGTAAACATTTCAGCTGTAGCTTGTAAGGTGTGATAATTCAAACAGAAACCTTTATGCCTACCAACTTAGTGACTCGTTGAAGATGCTCATATAATTGCAAAGAAAATTGTGCCTCATGAATATTCTGATATGAAACAGTTCCACCTCTATGAGATTCTCCTCTATGAGTTACATCGTAAAACCAGTAAGGTCTCGATAGAGAATCTTTGTAATAAATTTCCTCAAGTCTCCCGGTAACACTCTCACTGTCACTTAATCGATTTTCATAAAAAATATCTTGAAGGAAAATCCTGAATTTGAAGATGCATTCGATGCTGAATAGATAGAAACATAGTTGGAAAGCCTGCTTGTTGGAAGTGTTCAAAAGAACTTCTTACTATACTGCAACATGCCTGCTGCCTGTGCACCGAATACTCGGCCGAGGAAGGTCTGAACACCAGCGAAAATATCATAGCTCTTTTTAAGATGTCGGTTTGACTTAATTTTACCATTGGTATTCGATGGTGCATTTCAATACTATTCTTCCTAGGTCGATAGAAGTTCCTTGAATTATGTAATTACAAACCCGATTGATTCAATGATGTTACGAACCTCCCATATCTGGCATAATTTCATATCATCTCGGTCCAAAGAAGATAATTCTCCCAAGTGGTTAGTCGAGCATTGTCTTAATGCTGGATTAAACCTGGCATCATGTTGACTTTGACTCTCCCTGACTTGGCCTTCAGATATTTTTGCATCGATCTCCACCGAGATCCTTGTACAGTTCCTTTCATTCGTCAATTTTCAACGAGCTATATTTTTCATTAACAAGACCATCGTCGAGCTCTTACAACTGAGAGTCTCTACTGAGATGATTTTCGAGATGACTATTAATTTGACACCGGATTCTCTATCAACTCGACCCCGAACTCTTCATTGAGTTGAGATAAACTAGGTGCCTTTCAATGCTAGGTGATCTCTCATATGCAATTTAAGAATTATTTTTTAATTATTGCATCTCGATAATAACCGGAGATAGGTTCCTAGGACTACTATTTCATTTTGAACGTGATAGGACCCCCTTGTCCAATCTTGTCATGTGTGCAAAATTGGATAACATTTTTGGCGACCTCTCGGGGATGATTGCCTGCTAAGCATGATTCCAGTAGCCTTAAGTCATCCATTGGGCATGGAGTCTATGTTGGAATCCCTAGAGTAGTATGATTTTCTTTGACACATCCCAGAATTTCCTTGAGCATTGCCGATATCCTGGACCTCCTTGGAATGCTAAGCATGAAGTATACTGAATCTATTGAATGCTTGACATCCATGGAACACTGCAAAAATTTGAATGAAGCAGATTTTGAACTCTTATGGAAACCTCGAACCTTTCTTCTCCTTGACACCTTCCAATGGTGAAACAATGTGCAGAACAACACAAAACACGACAACAAGGAAAGCAAAACAACAACACACAACAATGTGAATAAGCACTTGGAGGAAAATGCCTAATTTAACTGTACAGGGGGTGGAACACTTCTCAAAAACAAACTTTTAGATGTATCCCATTCACGTGAATGGGCATTTCTTCTCCATTGAGTCTAAATAGACGGAATGAATTTGCCTCTTTGCAACTTGTGATGATGTATGGCCCACTCCAGAGAGTGTCAAACTTGGCATGCCTGCCTGGTTTGACCCTGTCTTCATCCCATTTGAGAACTAAATATCCCTCTTGAAAATGCCTTTCGGACGCCTTCTTGTCAAAATATTTCTTAACTTGAACTTGATGCTGCTCCAAAGTTTTCATCGCCTTGTCTCATACTTCCTCTAACTCCATGAGTTCAGCAAACCTTACTGTCAAAGGATCACTCTCTATAACTTCAAGTTGATGAGCTAACTCCAAAGAAGGTGGGAGTTTTTCCTCTCTTCCATATACAAGAACGAAAGGAGAATTTCCGATGGCCCTTTTAGGTGTGATCCAATTTGCCCATAAGGCGGTCTTAAGCTGCGTATGCCAAGTCCTCTTGTTAGTCTCCTTTCTCATTAGTGGCTCAATTTTGGGATTAATTGTTCTCTATTTCTGACGAATTGGCTTATCATTAGGATCCAGTTGGATGAAAGCTTCTTTCTCTTCACAAGTACACACTTTTCTGATCTTAAGAAATTTTTCATTTGATACTTCAACTTCCTCAAAATATTCTTCTCTGACCACCATGTTAGGGCTTTGTCTTGTGGCTTGGTCATCTAAATTGAAAATGGATTCCAAAGTGACTAAACCTTTTGGTAACTTGTTGCTTTTCAATTGGATAATTATGCTCACCATATGACTCCTGTAACTTATCTTGATTCTTTGTAGCAAACTCCGCCTCAAATTCTTGTAGGAAGAGGACAATTTGTTAATGTCAGTTATCAAATACTTGCCAACTACTCACATTATCAGGGACTGTTGGTCAAACCACCTTTTTAACAAATTGCTGCCCTTCTTTCATGATATCAACTGGTATGTTGTATTGTGAACTGTTAGCATAATTTAGCATAGGCATATTTATTACATTGTCTTTTATTTAATAATGTGCAACATGTACACTCTAGTCTAGTGACTTGGATTCAATATTGTTATGTTGGATAACATTCAATATTGGTATTAGTAGTAATTACATGTGCATGTGAGATGGGTCTTATCATCTCGTATTTGGTGTCTGCTAGGGTGTCATGTCAAATCCATATGAGAGCTGTCTAATATCTATAGTGATATTACAGCTCTTGCATTGTAATGTAATCTGATTTCATGATCAATAATATTTGTGAGGCTTCCGTTCCTCTTTGGTCATTGGCAATCTTATTCTATTCTATCATTTGGTATCTAAGCTATACCATTATTATCATTTGGTATCAGAGCAGGTTCTATCCAAGCAAGGTTGAAGAGGAGCACTATTGGAGAGGATCCATTGGAGAAGAAGATCTGCATCAAAGGAGAACCATTGAAGCATCCCGCAGCCTCCATTCCTTCCAAGCATCCCTCAACTAAAATTTGACCTATCCACTTATTTGGAAGGTAATTTTTTTTTATTAGTAATTGGCATAGCCAATTGATCTAACATACTGGCGGAATATTTCAGATTTGGAGATCTTTAAAAAAAAGGAGAAAGATCTTGAAAAAAATTGCAGATCTAAAAAAAAAAGATTTGTGAAAAAAACAAGATCTTAAAAAAAAAGGAGAGAGATCTTGAAAAAAAATTTGCAGATCTAAAGAAGAAAAAAAGATCAGATCTAAAAATAAATAAAATTAGATCTGAAAGTGGAGGTGTGAAGAATTCGGGAGCAAAGGTTGAAGCAGTCCCGTCAACAAAATTCCAGCAGATAGCTCTTAGAAAAAGAGACGTAACTTTTTCATACAATATTGGATTTATGTGCCATTTTTTTTTCTGGAAAGATAAGAAGGAGGTGCACAACTTTACAGTTTACATCATCTTCCGATTCATCCTCTAAATGTGACGAAAAGTCTATATAAGTCAGATCATTTTTTTTCTAAAAAAAAATCAGATCTAGCTGGTAAATTGGTAAGATCTCAAAAACTAAGATTCTGATTCTTCTAAAAATTTTGGGTTTCAAGAAAAATATTGTATGATGCTGTTGTCAAAATTTTAGAAAAACAAAGATCACGGTTTGTGAGAAAAGGTGAAAACAATATTCAAATTGTTTGTTTGGATCTTGGGAACAAACAGGTCAGCGGTTCAATTCCCACTCTCTCCATATTTTTTCTTAAATTATTTTTTTGGAAAATTTGGAGAAATTACTAAATTTTGGGAGATTTCTAAATTTAGAAGCTCACCAAACACATTTAGAGCCACCGCTAAATTTAGCGGAAAAACACCTATTGGGGGTAAAAAAATATTTTTAGCCTAAATTATGTATTTTGTGATTCTAGACCCCTTTTTGTAAAGAGGGGGGGCACAAAAACTTCATTTTAATGTACTTTGAGAGGATGTTGTACTAATCTTGGTGCATAAAGTGAAAAAAAAAGTACACATTTTTTATTTTATGTTTGGTTCTATCACACGAGATCTTTGATCTCATAACAGCGTTCGGTATATACGGTGCATCTAGGAAGCACTTACGGGTGATGCCGTCGTGACTACTACTGCACTTAACGCCTAACACAGTTTCCTAAACGTCGTCTGGGCATCGACCCTATAAAATCGATGGGGAGCAATAAGGACACAATACACACACATTTGAGCCCTCCCATCCATTTGTGCTTGCACAAACCCCTCTCCGTATTGTCTAAGTACCACGTACTAAATTCTTTCACTTGCGTTAGCACCTCTTTCCGTACTGATGGTTATATTGAAAGGGTGATCTTCTTCCACGTACCAATGGGTATATCGGAAGGGAGCGTATATAGAAAGGTTTGGTATATCGGCCTGACGGTATATTGAGAGGGAGACCATAAACCTGGAGTGATAAGAGCCTTACCCTTTGTCAGAAATTCAGAGTTTCAGAAATTCAGATTACAGAAATAGGTGCACAAGCACCAAATTTCTTCTTGCCAAATTCACAACTGCTTAGAGGAGACAACTATGCTGCATGGAAACTGAAGATCAAGATGTTACTTGAGTTTGAAGACCTATGGACAGTTGTAGATGGACAAACAACAAGATCACTTAATGATGGAAGACAACAAGTTTAATTTGACAGGGCCAATCAAAAGGCCAAGTTGATCATCTTGTTTAGCGTAACAGATGATGTGCAACCCCACATTAGAGATGCCACATCGGCCAAGGATGCATGGGATAAGTTGAGCATAGTCTATGAGGCAAAGAACAAGAATGCCATCCTCAACCTACTATCACAACTGCATACTCTCAAGTTCAAGCACAATGAGAAGGTTGAAGTTTTTTTGAGATGAGTTGCTACTTTGAGGGCATCTCTATTGGCATTAGGAAAAGAGATAAGTGATGAAGACCTCATACCAATTGTGTTGCGAGAACTTCCTCCTTCCTACAGAATCTTTGTGACAACTATCAATATGAGTGAACACACAGTCACCTTTGAGAAGTTGGTCAATCTACTCCAACAAGAAGAGGCAATGAACAACAAAGATCAGGAAGATGAGCAAGCTCTATCTTCCAATCATAAAGGAAAGGGAAAATTTCAATCCAATCACAAGAATTCCCAACAAAACCAAAGTCAACGAGACAACACCAAGAAGTGTCCCATTTGCAATAGAGGGGGACATGACATCAAATATTGTTGGTACAATTCCTATAAAAATGGTTCATCAAGCAATTCAAAACCCAATAACCATCAGAGTAACAATAATTCAAATAAAGGGAAGTCCAACAACAACAACAATCAAGGGCAGAAAAATGGTAATTGGCAAAGAAAACCCAAACAACAAGGGTACATTGCCGAACATGAGGATGATTCAGATGAAGGACACCACATGTATTCTGCTCAATTTGATGAAGAAACCAAGTCCACACAAGATATCTGGTATGTTGACTCGGGTGCAACTTGACACATGACTGGACGTAAGGATTGGTTCTACACACTGCGTGACTCACATAACAAGAACCATGTGTCATTAGGTGATGACTCATCATACAGTGTCAAGGGGATTGGAAACATTTCACTACCTCTTGGAAAGCATGACTGCAAAATCACAAATGTATTGTATGTACCTGGGTTGACCAATAATTTGCTATCAGTTAGTCAACTCCTTGATCACAACTTGAAGTTGGATTTTGACAGTAATAATGGAGAAAAAGTGTGCTTGATAAGAGATAAGTCAACAGGTTCCAAGATTGTAGCAAGAGCCTCCAATGTGGGACGCATGTTCCAACTTGATTTTGTCCACAAGGATGATCAAGCTCTAGTGGCCAAAGACACACAATCTGCAGAACTATGGCATCGCAGATATGGTCACATCAGTTTTGGCTATCTCCAAACACTTCAAAAGGGCAACATGGTGAAAGGATTGCCTACACTCAAGTACAACACTGACAAGTGTCATAATTGCCTAGCTGGAAAGCAACACAGAGTACCCTTCCAGAAGAACACATATAGAGCTAAGGGAAAGCTTGATTTGGTGCACACTGATCTTTGTGGGCCTATGCAACCAAGTCATTCTAGATGTCAATACTTCATGCTTTGTGTTGATGAATACTCAAGAAAGATGTTGATATATTGTCTAAGAAACAAGAGTCAAGCCTTTGAGACATTTCAGAAGTTCAAAGCACTTGTTGAGAATGAAGTTGGTCGCAAGATCAAAACTCTCCACTTAGATCGAGGGGGGGAATTCACAAGCAATGAGTTCAAGACTTACCTGGAAGCTCATGGGATTCGTAGACAAATGCCTCCTACTCACACACCACAACAGAATGGTATAGTTGAGAGAAGGAATCGTACTATCATGGAAATGGTGCGATGTATGATTGATGACTCAGGTTTAACAAAGACATTTTGGGCAGAAGCTGTAAGAACTGCGGTCTATTTGTTGAACAGAGTGCCCACAGTAGCTCTTGAAGGAGTGACACCTCAAGAAGCATGGTCAAATCGGAAACCATCAATTGCACACCTAAGAGTATTTGGGTGTAAAGCTAGAATGCACATACCCAAGAAGAACAGGAACAAGTTGGATATGAAAGCTGAGAAACTGATATTCATTGGATACAGTGAAGAAGCACTTGGGTACAGATTATGGGATCTAAAAGCAAAGAAAGTATACACAAGTAGGGATGTTGAGTTCTTTGAGAAGAAACAAGCAGATGCTCCACTCAACAACTCAACAAACATGCAGAATACACCTCTTGTGAAGACATAATTTGATGTTCCCACTGAAGATGACAGTGATGAATTGGATGATGGTGAAAACTTGGATCCACCACAAGCCAATGGAACAGCTAAGAAGTTACCTAAATGGTATACTCAATTAATAAGAGATGTAAATTTGGATGAAGCACCTAGCACATCGTCCAATCCTGGACCTAGAAATCGCAGTCAAGCTCGTGAAGAGGTCAATTATGCCCTAATGAGTAGAGTTGTTGAAACAGTTGAGCCATCTACAATTCAGGAATCCCTACAATCAAAAGCTTGGAAAGATGCCATGGATTCAGAGTATCAGTCAGTTATGAAGAACAACACATGGCAACTTGTCGACCTTCCACCAGGGAAGAAAACCATTAGATGCAGATGGATATTCAAGACTAAGTACAAATCAGATGGGACTATTGACAAGTATAAAGCAAGGCTTGTAGCAAAGGGGTATGCACAACAAGAAGGCATTGATTATGAGGAGACATTTGCTCCCACAGCCAAGATCAAGACAATTAGGATGATCTTTGCTCTAGCTGCACAATTTGGTTGGAAAGTCCACCAAATGGATGTGAAAAGTGCCTTTCTTAATGGAGATTTGCAAGAAGAAGTCTATATGACTCAACCAGAGGGTTATGTAATACCAGGAAAAGAGATGATGGTATGCAGACTCATAAAATCTCTATATGGCCTAAAACAGGCACCCCGGGCATGGTACATCAAAATTGATGAGCATCTATAAGTCATGGATTCGAAAGGAATCCTTATGACCCCAATATCTACCTCAAAAAGCAAGGGGGGAGATTGTCATTGTGGTTGTTTATGTCGACGATCTAGTCATTACAGGCAGTTCTGTGAAGATGATCGATGAAACAAAGAAGGATTTTAATCGATTGTTTGACATGACAGATCTCAGGCTCATGCACTATTGTCTTGGGTTGGAAGTATAGAAAAAAGAGAATCATATCTTTGTGTCGCAGTTGAAATACACCAAGACAATGCTTGAGAAATTCAGGATGATGGACTGCACTCCTATTGCTACACCTATGGAAGCGAGACTTCAGTTATCTCGTTCCGATCCATCACCACCAGTGAATGCAACTCTCTATCGGCAGTTGATCGGGAGTCTCATTTACCTGACATATACTAGACTAGATATCAGCTTTGCAGTCAGCTATTTATCACGCTTCATGCAAGAACCGAAAATATGTCATTGGAAAGCAGCAAAGAGAATACTAAGATATCTAAAGGGTACAGTTGACCTTGGTCTAGAGTACAAGAAGAATGACAATTTCTTCTTGACAGGATATTCAGATTCAGATCATGCAGGAAACATGGATGATAGGAAGTCAACATCAGGCTTTGTCTTCTTTATGGGATCTGGACCGATATGATGGGGAAGTAAGAAACAAAACTTTATTTCTCGCTCTTCTACAAAAGCAAAGTATTGAGCTGCAGGTGAAGCTGTTTGTGAAGCAATATGGCTACGCCGAATACTGGAAGGAATTGGTCTACCACAACATAAATCTACTCCAATATATGTTGATAATGAAGGAGTTCTAAAGCTTTTTCGCAATCCAGTATTTCATGAGAGAACCAAGCATATTGAAGTACAGGTTCATTTCATACATGAGCATGTCTTGAAGCACAACATACAGCTCCATTTCTATCCTACAGTTGAACAGAAGGAAGATGTTTTCACTAATTCACTTGCACGTGACAAATTCACACTGTTCAGAGAGTTCCTCTCCACTTCATTGGAAACTATGAAAAATTAAGGGGGGGAATGTTAGCATAATTTAGCATAGGCATATTTATTACATTGTCTTTTATTTAATAATGTGCAACATGTGCACTCTAGTCTAGTGACTTGCATTCAATATTGTTATGTTGGATAACATTCAATATTGGTATTAGTAGTAATTACATGTGCATGTGAGATGGGTCTTATCATCTCGTAGTTGGTGTCTACTAGGGTGTCATGTCTATCCATATGAGGCTGTCTAATATCTATAAATATTACAGTTCTTGCATTGTAATGTAATCTGATTTCATGATCAATAATATTTGTGAGGCTTCCATCCCTCTTTGGTCATTGCAATCTTATTCTATTCTATCATTTGGTATCTAAGCTATACCATTATTATCATGAACAAATTGTAGCAAGCCTATTTGCATCTTGATTTTGATCTCTAGGGATTGCATGGATTCCAAAAGCTTCGAAATCTTCAATCAAGTCCCAGACTTGATTCTTGTATGATCTTAAAAGATCATTTTTGGATGCACTACATGCCGAAACTTGATGAACAGCTAACTCACTGTCTCCAAAAATAGTCAGGGCCTTGATTCCCTTTCTTTGGGCTAGTTGAATTCCTTGTACAAGAGCCTCGTATCAGCAACATTGTTAGTGCAACTGAATTACAATCAGAAAGATGAGAAGTACTTATCTCCCTTTGGAGAAATTAACATAACACCAGCACCGGATCCATTCTTACTTCTTGATCCATCGAAGAACAATTGCCATAATCCTTTAGAATCACTTGGTGTTTTGACAAGTTGTGGTATGATTGTATCTTCTTCATGGATACAGTAGGTACCTAATCCTGTTTCTTCCAAGACAAGGAAACCAACTTCTTCTTCTGCCAATACATCATTGTAGGGATCGTACTGATGATCTCTACTTACTTCATCTAGCAAAGTATCAGGGACTACTTCAACAAGGGTGGTTGGTTCATGATCGACATCTTCCTCTTTTGGATCACCGATGGTGTAATTTCCATTTATGAGACTAGCAGTGTAGGGTTCTACATGATTATGGTAGATTGGTTCTGCCCTTATAGTTACTTTGGTTCCGTATCGAGTCCCGAGAATCATATGCGACCAATTGGATGATAGGTAACCACCCATCTTGGCAGTGAAATCCTGTGATAGGCAGATGACAAAGAGGGGAGGGAGATCGATGACCAATATGTCTTGGGTGAATGAAAAACTTGGGCATGCATGAATGGTAAGTTGAAGTCTTTTGATAACCCCAACAGTCTTAACAGTTGTGCCATCCAGCTGAAAAACCCCTCTTGTAACTGGTGCATATTGTATGCCTAGTACATCTGTAATTTGTTTCGGCATGACAGAGCTACTGGCACCAGAATCGATCATGCAATTATGTACCAGGTGGTCGCCAATGATCAGGGAAATGTAGAATGGCGGTGGTTTTTTTTCCGTAGAAATGATTTTCCCTTCCGGTTGACACAAACTTGTAGCATTTGTCACTCCATGGCTTGGTGATCCACTGGTTGTACTAAAACTGTTCAAAGCTTCTCACAACAGGTTTCTTTAGGAAGGGATCGAGAGTGCGTCCCACATGGTAACGCTCAGATTGGTTTTCTTCATTTGTTCTACTATGTTGAAGGGAATTTCTCCAACTTTGATGACACTTTTTTGGGCATTGGGGTCCTCCTTTGGAAAATGTTTGTTGGGTACCGTGATGCCTGGAGAACCATCCTTCCCTACGGCGTGGCTAGCTGGTGTTTCTAGTGATTTCTTTCCTGCATTTTTATCAACTACCATTTGTAACCCAAGTTGAGAAGTGGACACTAGATCAGCTTCGAGAGGTTGAGGCTCCATTGCTCTCTTTTTAGAATGAGTGTTTGCTGCCACTGATGAAGAATCTATATTCAATCCGCAAAAATATTCTTCTTGCCAGTTTAGCAAAGAGGATTCTTCAGGTGCCTGTGGTTGATCTACTACTTCTTTCATAGATGAATTGTTTTTTAACTCTGAAGGGATAGATACACTTTAAACCATAAGGGCCTAGCTAAGAACTCCATTGGAACAAAGATTTTGATTGTGAGGTTGAGAGCAACGATAACACCATTCGTAGTCTTAAACTAGATTATTTTGAACAGGTACTATAGCTCTAGATGAGCTAGCTGCAAGAGGGTTCTGAAATTTCAAGGGCCTGACATTTGTAACTTGACTTGTAGTTTGATTTTGAGGCTGATTGTTCCCTTGAAAAGGAGAACGGTTAGCTTGATATTGCTGATTTTGTGGCTGATACAGACGATTATATTGAAATTGTTTCCTTTTGAGTGTAACGAGCTCATTTCCAAAATTTTGCAGTAGTGACTTGACTTCAAATAGATCATTTGAAGAGGTAGGGGAAGATTGAGATGGTTACTTGGAGTCTACTGGAATAGGAGCAATGATAGGGTGATGATTTGTAAGATCTGGAGAAAAGGGCATTGGTGGTCGTGGAGCTATCTTTCCATCCTGAATCAAATAATTTTCTGCACTTATGGCAACTTCGTAAGCATCAGTAAGTGTAGTCCCTCCCATGGACTGGATCATAACTACTACATCGCTATTCAAGGCTCACAAATAGTACAAGAATGCATTATGTGCAGAAGGCTTTAAGAGCGCTGGAATCCTATTCCAAGTCCTATGGAATCGGAAGTTGAAATCACTCATGTGTTCTTGGGAAGCTCTCTTTATGGTAGTAAGTTGTTCCAAAAGTGATAGGTGATCACTTTTGTCTTTGAATTTTTTACATAGCTTTTTCATCCCAAGTGGTTATAGTGCCAACACCTAACCCACAAAACCATTGAAGTGCTTTTCCCTTGAAAGAGGTAGTAAGAAGTCTAACTGCAATGTTGTCTTCAGTGATATTATGTACTACAGAGATGCTGGCTACATCAAATATATGCTCCACTGGAGTAACATGAGTTTCCCCTGTGTAGAAGGGTAAACTTTTGAGTGCCACAACAGGTATCGGGTCACATTGAGCCAACATAAGAGGACTGCTTGCATTGAAAGGGGGAAAAACTTGGTTCCTCGCCATAACAACGAAAGGTTGATTTTTCCTGGGTGGAGGAAATCTTCCGTAAGGAGGAGTTGAATGACCCCTACTAGGTAAATCTACAACTGGGGATGTGGAAATGCCTCTTCTTCTTCTCTTTGGAGGAGACAAGGAAAGTTTTATATGCTGATAGTTTCCTTTCTTTGAAGAAGCTCTTGTCTGAATTCTTTGCATAAGTTACCACACAAAGATTTGGAATCTAGAGATATAGAGTCGCCAGGTACTTTGACTTGTGTAAGTGAGAAGAGAAGTACCAACTCTGTCCCACCGAGCGTGCCAAAAACTGTTGTCGCCAAATCACTACACCCTCCAAATGGCCAGGATGTGAATAGGACGTTTGGTGTGATTGGGACACATGGGATCACCTCTCAAGCTATGGGACTTGGGCTCGAGGTGAACCTCCAGAGAAGGCCAGCTTCCTCTTCCTAAACTAAGTGTTGTACTACTCCTAGTGTAACAAAAATAATTATCTAGTCCTATGCTAACATTTCATGGGGTTTTAGGGAAAGAGATTTACAGAAATGAAACTATACTAGGGATGGTGATGCACCAAATAAAGGGTGTTTCCAGACTCAGGAATGGTTAATTTGAAGAGGGTGTGTGCACCACAGGTCAACTTCACCTACTACAACTTAGAGAGGGTATAGGATACCACAAACTAAGAGACACGTGTTCCCTTTATTAAACCTTATTAGACCGAGAAGTATAACAGTTTCCTAGTGAAGAAGGATAAACTCAAGAAGGGTGAATGGACACCACAACTCAACTGCATGCAATACTCCACCACTTGATAAGCACAAAACTCCAAGAACCTGCAATAGAAACTTAAACTTGCACAGTGTACCTGCAAGTACGAGTAAGGAAAAAAGAAGCATAGAAGGATGAAAAGACCGAGATTAGTCACAAAACACACACTTTTATTTCTTTAATAACATGCACAATGCATCATACATTCAGAAGAGGCAATAGTTGCCATTACAGTCTTGAAGAGGAGGCTTGAAAGTTCTCTCAACACACAAGAACAACTTGCAGAAGAAAGAGGACTCTTGAAAAGTATACACTCGCCTGAGATATCTAACTGTCCAAATTTTCTGAACTGTTGGAACCCTTTGAAATGAGCTTCCAAATTACATTTATAGAAGAATATGTGAGAAAGAAGAGGAAATGTCATAACTACATTCCTAAATTGAAGGCCCATGATGTATTTATCACAGTTAGTTCAACCACCTGAGAAGGATCCATCATGGGTCATTATTTGCCTGATGACCTAGTCTTCTCAATTAATTAAAAGAATATTAAAATAAAATATTTAAATAATAATAATAAATATTATTATAAAAATATTTAAATAAAAATATTAAATTAATTAACTGATGTCGAGACCCCCCCCGTTGACCCGTTTGACTTGAAGAGGAGGGGGGTCCATGTGGATAGAATCTGCACATAGCTAAACTCGATGAGCTTCGAATCCTCTAACTCAGTGTTGCACTCGATTTTGAACCCCACACCAACTCTTTCCTTACCTTGGAAATCGAGCTCTTTTTCATTGAGTCCTTCAAATGGTGAGCTATCAAACTTGATTCTTATCGTTTTCCTTGGTTAACTCGAGGCCATTTATGCATTCCACGTTCAAACTTCATAAAACAACACCACGAGCTCCCTGTGAAGTCACCGAGCTCTTCATCTAGTAAACGATCTTACCTTTCCTGGGCTCAAAATCACTTGAATACCGAGCTTAACCCAACATTTCTGAAAAGAATGGTTTTACCACAATGGTCAGGATTCTTCCTCATCATATAACACTTGTAGTAAAAATGTTTTGGCTTTGCCATAATAAGCACAATTGTACCTTCCAAACGATGAGAAATGCCATTACCAATAAAGACCTAATGCTGCCATGATGATGACCCAGGTTCATGCCCATAACATGTCGATAGACACCCTTAAGACTGATTTTTGGTCAAAGAGCCCTTCAAAAAATACATTGAACAACTGGGGCAACCAAGAGGACCTTGGAAAAATGTACAGGTAACAACCATATGAATTTTTCCTTAGTCGTGGATCAAAGCTAATAGAAATAAAGCTAGATAAAATTAGCTTGAAACTACAGTATAATCGTCCATTTGTAAAATACAAGTTTCTCTGAACCTGGTAAAGGAATTATTTTTATTGTCTAATTGGATGTATAAATATTGCCTATTACCCTCAGAGTTTCTCAAAGAGACCATTTATGAGTAACAAGGATGTAGCATGCAAAATGGTCAACCAGGTATTTTTAGAGCTGACCTTCACATTCAATTCATTTCTAGGAGAAAACATGCTGAGCAATATGAATCGTTTCATTCTGCACCGTAATAAACCATCATCTCCTGATTCAGGGAAATTTTATGAAGCCTCGAATAGGGTGACTCCAATCCATCGTACATGGCAGTGAATATTTGTTTCCTGCAGCTACTATTCAATCTGAGTTCAGAATAAGGATAAGCCTACAAATTTGAGGATGCATTCGATACTGAACAGATAACAACACAATTGGACAACCTGCTTGCTGGAAGCGTTCAAAAGAAAGGCTTCTACTGTACTGCAACATGCCTACTGTCTGTGCATGGGATTTTGCCTCGCAACCACCAAATTCTCAGAGCCCAAATGGGAGTTGGGAGAAGTATGTTGGCAAAGGCGAACTGATCAGGTCAGACATCTGTTTTCTGCTTCATGAGGAAACCTGTGTCTTCTGTAAGCTGTAATTATGGTATTCCATGAGAAGGCATTTCTTTCTTGTGAGCCTGAAACTAGATACTTTTTCAACGTTGACCCATCTTCAACCATCTTGCCATCATCCTCCCTTATCGCTTGGAGGATTATTGGCCGCCCAATTTACAACTGCCACTTTAACTCTCCTTGTGACTCGCACAACATGCTTCGATCCTGTTTACACAGCCCGTGCGGAAGTATCATGTTGGATAGCCATCGTAATATTCCCATGCTTATCAGTTTGATCCGATTTCTCCCATTCACAGAACTTTGATCATGGTTTACCAAACCAATATTTCCACTTGGCACTGTGCTTGCCCTGAGTTCCCCTATTCATACCTCAACGCGGGATTAACAGCTTGGCCTGCAATCATCAAATTTCCAACCTTGGCATACTAGCTCCAAATCCCCGCATAATGGCTTAGACACATTAATCCACAGGCCCCATCCTCAGCTTTGCCATGTAAACTTGGAAAGTTCATTCCTTATCTCCAAAATTCCCACCAGTGCATGGGATCCCCATGATTTTTTCTCCTACCTAGTTTTCCTTCATCAGATTTGAGGATAACATCAAACTCTCGGTGTAAACATTTCAGCTGTAGCTTGTAAGGTGTGATAATTCAAACAAAAACCTTTATGCCTACCAACTTAGTGACTCGTTGAAGATGCTCATATAATTACAAAGAAAATTGTGCCTCATGAATATTCTGATATGAAATAGTTCCACCTCTATGAGATTCTCCTCTATGAGTTACATCGTAAAACCAGTAAGGTCTCGATAGAGAATCTTTGTAATAAATTTCCTCAGATATCCCAGTAACACTCTCACTGTCACTTAATCGATTTTCATAAAAAATATCTTGAAGGAAAATCCTGAATTTGAAGATGCATTCGATGCTGAACAGATAAAAACATAGTTGGACAGCCTGCTTGTTGGAAGTGTTCAAAAGAACTCTTACTATACTGCAACATGCCTGCTACCTATGCACCGAATACTCGGTCGAGGAAGGTCTGAACACCATTATAATTCAAAGCTCTTTTTAAGATGTCGGTTTGACTTAATTTTACATTGGTATTCGATGGTGCTTATACTATCTTCTTGGGTCGATAGAAGTCCTTCCATTATGTAATTACAAACCCAAGATTCAATGATGTTGAACCTCCCATATCTGCATAATTTCATATCATCTCGGTTAAATAAGATAATTCTCCCAAGTGGTTAGTCGAGCATTGTCTTAATGGATTAAACCTGGCATCATGTTGACTTTGACTCTCCCTGACTTGGCCTTCAGATCTTTTTGCATAGATCTCCACCGAGATCCTTGTACAGTTCCTTTCATTCGTCAATTTTCAACGAGCTATATTTTGCATTAACAAGACCATCTTCGAGCTCTTACAACTGAGAGTCTCTACCGAGATGATTTCCGAGATGACTATCAATTTGACACCGGATTCTCTATCAACTCGACCCCGAACTCTTCACTGAGTTGAGATAAACTGGGTGCCTTTCGATGCTAGGTGATCTGTCATATGCAATTTAAGAATTATTTTTTAATTATTGCATCTCGATAATAACTAGAGATAGGTTCTTGGGACTACTATTTCATTTTGAACGTGATAAGACCCCCTTGTCCAATCTTGCCATGTGTGCAAAATTGGATAACCAACACAAGTGAACAAATCTTGGTTATGTAATTTCCAACAGGATTGTTACAACAATACAATGCAAGATACAAAAAATTCTCATGCCTTTTTCTTGAATACAAGCATCGATTATATAGGAATTGGGGTTGGTATGTGTAAAAAGAGATAGTTCTAACTAACTAAATCTATTTAAAAATTAGAGAGGTAAGGAGAACTGAGAAATCAAAACTATTTTTAGACAATTTGGTTCTCAAACATAGCTTAAAATTGAAGTTAAGTGAAGCATCGCATGTTAAAAAAATGCATGATGGATTCTTGAAAAAGAAGGCATGACTGCCGCCTTGCCTAGTTTTAGAACTACCACCTAGGCAGGGCGGTAGTCCTAACACTGAAGGCCAAAACCTTTATAGAAAGAGGTAGGAAGCTGGAAGAAACTGTGGAAAGGCTAAGTAAGGATGTCTAGGCTACAAATATACACTACGAATGGGTTTAGGAACTCCAACACCTTCTGAAAGGACATGAATCATCATTAGGGAATTTTTAAACCATTTTCTAAAAATCTACCACATGTAATTTTGGGTGTATACATATTGCCCCCTAAAAAAAGCATCTTAGCCATGGAAAAGGCATAAAATGTAGAGTCTGAGTAAGGTATTCCTAAAATTGGGAGTTATAAGCTATATCGGACATGCCCGTGTGTTAGAATGTCATCATCCAAACTCCCACTACCTCCAAAATGAAAAAGAAGACTCAAGTGCAAATAGATGAAATGTACAAAAATAAATACTAAATTAAAATGACAAGAGGACTTACCATTTATGCAAGGGTATAGAAATATACCTGCATCAGCGATCCAACCTTGTAAACATATGCACTCAAAAAGAAGTTATATATATATATATATATATATATATGAACTTATTTTCCAATTCATTCACACGTATTGATTTGGTGATTTTTTTTTGTAAATCTCTGGGCACACGGTGACCATTTCATTTGTGAGTATGTTTGAATTAGAATGGATTTAGGAATGGTATTTTGCGTTAGTCTTTTCCCTTTCTTGTTTGAATGATTTTGAGAAGAACTCCTAAGAAATTCGTAACTAGGGTGGTCATAAAGGGCCTTAAAGAGGAAGATAGGCAGAGTGCCTTTATTGCTTAGTCTCCATTTTGTGAGTCATATATGATGTTTTGGTATTTTATACTCATTGCGAGCCTTTTGACCACACCTAGTGCATGATGGCATTGTACAAAACTATGACACACTATGACATGTACAAATATCTCTTTTTGTATCGATTACTCCTTGCATAGAGTTGAATTCCATCAATGATTTGATTCATGTGTGTACTCTAGATACTTAGAACTTCCATTTTTATATGCTTTTCAGAATGTATGCAATGAATATGAATGCTAACAATTTTTTTATTTTTGTGTGTGTGTTTTGTAATGTTGATATATGTTAATACAATCACATTGTAATGTTGAACTTTAGTTTCTCTAAGTAAATTTTGGTACTTCATATTTTTTTGAAAAAACATGGCAAAAGAGTGATGTGATAAGTGAAAGAAATTTTCCTAATCCTAACTCCACACAATCGGTAAGATGTGAGGGCTCAACACCAAGAGCCAAAAAGGGCACAAGTTATGAAAATTTGTTGAACGGTAATGATGAGAGAAAGACAAGGATTTGACAAAACCAAAATGGGACACTACAAACTCACTCTACTCAAGTTTTCTTCATAGTTTAAAATGTGAATTACTTTTAGTTTATCTATACTTAGATCCATAGATGGCCACTTGGTAGACAAATTCTTGTTTTGAGGTTTTAAACTCTTTTGGAATTTTGGACATCTAACTCACTTTGTTTTGACTTATGATTTCACAACATTTGAATGAACTGTCTCTAACTTTCAAGATTTTCAAATATTCCCCCTACACATTTCCCCATGCTACCAGTAGGAATCATGGGTTCATCACCATGGACAAGGCATAGGCGATTAAGGGCACTTATCTCCTCTTCTAACCCTACATCACTAGTAAGAGATGTAGGTTCAAAACTAAAGGTTGGTAGGGAAAAGAAATGTGTAAAATAATATTTTTGGTGGATTTGCATTTGAATTATTTATCTAGGAAAAATTTCTAGAATGTTTTTTATTTCCGAAGAGATGTATTCAAGATAGATGCGACACCATGAAGCTTCTGGAGTAGACTATATGTAAAGACACCTAATCTAGAAGAGACTATGAGTAGAACCAAGTATGTAGGCCTTGGTAAGGTTACTGTGAAAGCTTTGTCTTATCTTTCTTAGATTGATGAAATGATTTGGAAAAAAATGATGGTACTATGAATATTTTAAGAGATATGATTTGAATGTTTTTCTGATGTTTTCATAATTTTGTAGGAATTACTATTAGAATAATTTCCTTGATTAAAAATTTATGAAATGAACTGGTAGATGAAAATGTAATGTGGATGCAATAGTGTACATATGAAAATGCAGGTGAAACTACATGTCATGATAGCTAAGGTGAAGAAAGTTGACGAATATCGAATTCTTCACCCCTAAAAGTACATAGTGGAGAAACATGATCCTGAAAAATTTCCATTCTCTTTATAAGGGCCTAACATTTTGGGTTTAAACTTACAACCTTTTCCCAGAAATGTATATGTCCAATCATTAAAATAATTTGTATGAAAAAGGAATTTTTGCACCTCTTTGTCATGTTCTTGAGACATGGTGTGTGGGTGAGCATGACTATATTACTCGACCTTGTTTCTTATGTAGAGCGTTGTGCTTATTTTTGACACTTGTTGAATGATGAGACCTTACCCCATGGATATGAAAAGCTTAGTTTCAAATGCACATGGGTTGAAACTGGGGTTTAGAGTAGAACAAACCTTAGAGATGGTTTTGATGGGCATCGTTTCATTCTCAAATTTCCCTTCTTCATTTGTTAATTCTATCATGTTTACACCTAGACCTAAGTCGTTAGAGGGAAGAAATGCTAAACTGAGAAGACTACCCATCCCTTATGGTTCAAACGGGAGGAAGATCAGATTCTCACTCTCTAATTGTTTTATAATTTATGATGTGGTTTTAGTGGACACTGCTTCCATAGATATTGATTTACCCTTATCTATTTTTTCCACCTCAAATGTTTTTGGTGTCAGAGTAGGTATTTACCTTAGCTCATGTTCACCTAGGTACTTTATTTACTTTTATTGTATTTATCCTCACCCACTTATGTGTGTGGATATTTCTTTTATCTTATTTAGATATTAGGATATATTATTTAGTTGTTAGGTATAGTTATTTCCTTGATCTATGGTATTGACTAGATCCTTGATGTCTAGTTCTCTCCTAAATAAATGGTCTTCACTAGTTCTTTGATGACTAGTTATTTCCTTGATTTATGGATTGATCTATGACCTTGAATGGTTCTTAGATTGTTATTCCTTGCCTATTTAAGCAAATCCCATTCTCAATGTATTGCATTGAGTTCCATAACAATGTATGATATTGCTTCTCATTTATTTACAAAGGATTTATGTAAAGTTATTCTGGTGAATTGCTTTCATCTTATAGATCATGGTGTTTGATTAACATCTATGTTCTTGGCTTGGTATGATTTGGTTATCATTCTTTTCATGGTATCAGAGCTGGAGATTGTTGTTGAATCCATTTGTAAGTTTTATTTTACAAATAAATTCATTGTATATTCATATATTTGGGATTTGGTCGTATTTTGTTGCTGCATGCATTTTTATGCAAAACAAAGGCTTCCATTGGATCTGGAAGGTATGAAAACCCTAAGATCAACTATAAACTCGGTCGTTTCTGCAGACAGTCATTTTTTGTGGTTTTGTTTATTGTGATAGGGAAGTACACTGGTTCACTTCGGGATTTGTGCCCACCAGAAAAGAAATCGCGAGATTATTTTTTGGGTCTATTGGGTTTTTTGAGATCTACACAGAGTAATTTTCTGTTGTTATTTTCAAAAAATGAAGGTTACTATCTACACAGTGCTAGCAAATTATTAAAAGGCTTGTATCTTTTGATCGGTAACTCAATTTTGAGTGTCATTTTTTGCAAAAGTGCTTGTTTTTTTGTGCTCTTTCCATTGGAAATATTTATTTTGAGACTTGCACTATGATTATAAAGTGTCAAATATGGAGGAGTGTTGTAATCAATTGTGGACACAATTTTGGCTGAGCCCAACGTCCTAAATTTTTGGGAGTTATAGCTTGTACCTATCATGGATTCTAAGAATGATATGCTTTTCTCTGAAGTATGTGGACTTCAAGAGGATATTGTAAGATTTGTGGAAGAAAATAGATCACTCAAGAAGTAAAATTATCTTCTACAATCACTCATTCACGATAAGGATACATTAATAAACTTCCTACAAAACAAACTTGCTAGCCTATAACATCACCATCATATTGTGGACAACCATATCCATGCTCCTAGTCCACTTGCAGTTGTTGCTCTTGTACCCACTGACATTGATCTGCCAGTCTTTGAGCCTAAACCCTTTTTTGATGCTTCTAAACCTGTGAGGCTTGTTACTACATGCTCTTCCACATTTGTGCCTATTACAGTACCACATATTGTGTATCCTACTTCTGCTCAGTTGCATGGATTTTTTGGGAAGCATACCACTGCATTCATTTCTCGCATGCTCCATTCTATGGGTCTCACTAACAGAGTCATTGGGAGACATTCATAGGGTATTAGTTCCTCTGTTCCACATGTGAATTGGAATTCTCGTCATGACATTGGTTTTCAAGTAGATACTTCATTGGGATCACACATTAACAAATCTCCTTTTTTTGTTCACTCGACTCTTTTTGAGGATCCTGAGCAACACATGAGTTCTACATCTTCACTCAGGCTTGAGAAACCTAATATTTCAATTGTCAGACATGATAAACCTAACACACATTCTGATGTTCTTTTGCATGCACCCATTATGCATTTTACACCAAGTCATATGCAGACATCTTCTTCATCCATCCGTGTTGATTTGGAGTGGATATATGATCACTCGTGGAGATGACATAAGCATTCATTGAGAGGACTCTATAGGCGTGGCTCCTCCACCATTTGGCCTCTTGCTCCACTTTCTATACCTTCTGTATTATGATGCTTCTTGTTTTGAGAATTTTTCTTTAGCAGGTGTAGTGTATCTCTCTTATTTGTTGAGAGATTTTGTATGTGTATTTTCAACACTTTTGGAATGTTGACAATATCTCTTGTGGGGGATCTATTCTAGTGAAGTCCAGTGTTATTTTTTCAGTGTTCGAGTAGTTGATTTTGGGTATCTCATACAGATTTGTAGCGTCACTCCACCCATTCAGCAGTATGGGAGGGTGTGGTGTTGATCCTGCTTCTTCAGGTTTCGTGTCCTTGCCTTATTACCTTGGCTTTTCTTGGATCGTAACACTCTAGAGTTTGTGTCCTTACCTTGTTGCTTTGGTTATTGTTCTTAGATCGTGGCACACCTATTTGGAGCAGTTGGTCAAATTATGTTTGATATTTTTTTATACTTTTGACATCACTCCATTGACAGTCTCTTTCTATGGAGCTATTCTGGTGAAGCCCAATGCCAGTTGTTTTTGAGTTCTATGATTGAGCAGTGGATTCAGACCAAACTTCTTCAGCATTGTATGATTTTTTTGAACTGAGCATCTTGGGATGCCTTGGAGAGGGTCTTTACTCTCTTTACTTTGTTGTTACTGGTTTTGGGTACCTTGCAGTGTCCTTTTTTCACAGTTATTATACATGAGTACCTCATCAGGCCTAGTTATCGGGACTCATACTGTAGACATGCCACTTCTATTTCTGTCCCTAGGTTCACTTGAGGGGGGGTGTTAGAGTAGGTATTTACCTGAGCTCATGTTCACCTAGGTACTTTATTTACCTTTATTGTATTTATCCTCACCCACTTATGTGTGTGGATATTTCTTTTATCTTATTTAGATATTAGGAGATATTATCTAGTTGTTAGGTATAGTTATTTCCTTAATCTATGGTCTTGACTAGTTCTTTGATGACTAGTTATTTCCTTGATTTATGGCTTGATCTATGACCTTTACTGGTTCTTAGATTGTTATTCCTTACCTATTTAAGCAAGGCCCATTATCAATGTATTGCATTGAGTTTCATAATAATGTATGATATTGCTTCTCATTTATTTGCAAAGGATTTATGTAAAGTTATTCTGGTGAATTACTTTCATCTCATAGATCACGGTGTTTTATTAGCATCTATGTTCTTGGCTTGGTATAATCTGGTTATCGTTCCTTTCATTTAGGTTGATGACTTCAACCTTCAGACCACCCAGGGTCACCGGGACTAGCTCTTTTGATGGATGTGGTTTGTTTAATTTATTTGTAAGAATTTTGTACTTCGTATGGAATCCCTTCTTCTTCTTAAGGTTTTAAGTGTATATCGAAGGGTTTAGGATCCCCTTGAGTGATGAAGACCTTCCCCAAATAAAGAAACCTGATCTCTAAAAACAGGGTAGAAGGGATAGCCTTCATTCGATGAATCCAGTGTCTCTCAAAGATCATGTTATAAATTTTCCCTTGTCGATAATGTAAAAATCCGTTAAGATGTTTTTTGTATTAAGCACTACTGGAAGAACTATGGTTCCAATCGAGGTCACTTTGAGATTTTCGTACCCCCATAACATGTTTCTTGTAGAGGAACAATTTATCTCTATATATCCCAACTTCTGCAAGAAATAGAAGGGGACCACATTTATAGCAGCCCAGTTGTCAATCATGGCTCTCTTAATGTAATTTTTATCAACCCAGACTTGTAAAAATAAGGTAGGATCACCTCTTCGGGTAATTTCAGCATCAGATGGCATCTTTTCTATATCAAAAAAAATCTAGTATCCCTATCATTCTATCCTAGAGGATGTATTTCAAATTCAATATGATTTATTTGAGCATTAGGAGGTGGCATAACTTGGATGAGATTGCCAAGACCTAGTGCAATGAGCAACATAGAACAGTTCACAGCTGAATTTTTCAGCAAATCTAGAAACAAAATGTGAGAAAAGGTCTTGTTCAAATCCAATATTAAATCATAGGATCCTACTATTTTTGCGATTGTAGGAATGTCATCTTGCGGGAAGGAAAGAGTTGGTAAGGGTTGTGAAATGTACTCCTTTTTTTGAGTTATTGCATTGATTTCCATATCAACCTCTAGCTCAACTAATCCCAAGATTTTTGTATTATCATTTGAACCAAGGTTACAGAGGATTCACTTCGAAATCCCTAAGACATTTAGGTTTCATATTTTAAGGTGTGACAGGTCCAGTATGACTAGGTTACGAGTTTGTTTCAGGATTTTCTAGGAACATGTCTACAAAGAGATGCCTTTGGTTTTCGGGAAGTCTCTGCAAAAACTTATTGCAATTGTGATAAGTATTATAATCAAGACTTATAACCTTGTGGAAACCAAACTATAGGTTAGGGTTGAAATATCTTGGCCTTTTATAGGCGTCTTGTTTTTGTTGATTATAACCTTGGTTGTAATTTTGAACTTGATTGTTATAACCATGGTTCATTACCCCTTGGCCAGAATTTTGACACTGGTTTGGGCTTTGGGTTTGATTTTTCTTTTGATAGGGATAGTTTACATCAACTGTGTTGACATATGACACAATTTTAGGGCCTCTTTAATTACCTAAGTTTTTTTATTGTTATTTTTGTTGTTGTTTGGAAAACCAACATTTTTGGCTTGATCATTAACACTATTCATGGTAGCACCATGATTGTGATTCACACCCTTGTGTCTTTGGTTGTTGGCACCATTATTTTGATAATTTTCATTGTTCTAATTTAGGGATACCAATTTTCCATTGGGACCATAGATCTTATGCCCACTGTCAATAACATCTTGGTCAATTCAAAGGGAACCTTCAAAAACTTCCTCATAACTACATAAAGGAAACTTTTGGACTTCCTCCCTAGTTTCTCGATTGAGTGAGTGAAGGAAAACATCAAAAAGTTCCATTTGGTCCATGTTGGGTGCACTTGCATAGGAATAGATAAATTGGAGCCATCTCTGAATGAAATGGGTGGCAGATTCATTTTTCTCCTATCTAATATATAATAACTCCCTAATCCATGTACACAAATAATTTGTTCATGTCAAATGCTTTGATGAACTTGGAAACAAGTTGTTTAAAGGAATGTATAGAATCTTCTGGAATATAGTAATACCAATCCAGTGTGATTTCTTTGAGAGTCTTTGGAAATATCTTATCTACTACAACATTCCAAGGAAGCATTTACCTAATAGAAGTAGTGTAGGTCTTGATATGAGTGTTGGGATTATCCTTCTCCCTTAAATTTTGGAACATCCAACAATGGGCGTAGCATGACCCATATGGTGAAGTCAAGAGGCTCCTTTAAGTCCACCTTAACAATGTATCCATTGCGTTATTCCACCATCAAAGATCCTTGATGAGGAGGAGGATTTGGATAAGATGCATTATAAGCATTGACGAGAATGTATGGGGCCCCTTAATATGACATGTAGGGAGTAGTAATGGTATATGGTTCCATCTGGGGAGTATTTGAATACGCATGTATGTAAGGTGGGATAGTACCAAGATGTGGACTAACATGTATAAAACTAGGGAACATCATATTGCCTATTGTGGTGGCATTCGAGAATGCACTTTCCAGAAAAATTTTTGCATAGGATAAGCTTGAGAAGGATGAGGACCCATCCCTAGTGTTTCTAACCCTATGAGAAGATCACCTGGATTTGAATGAACCAAATAACCTTGTTGCATAGGATATTGTGTTAGTTTCTCATTAAGAAGGGATGTATCCTTTGCTATCAACTCAATATCTCATGTTTTTCCCTACTACATGTGTTGGTTGTGAAGTTTGGGCACTTTCTAGTTCTCTAATCCTCCCTACTAAAGTATTAATGATATTGGTAGGAGAGGATTGAGTCCCTTTTTGGGGTACATATTGCATAGGGTTTGATTAAGCAAGCTCATGATACCCTATCATAAATTGTTAAGTGTTATAATTTTTGTCTTCCTCAGAAGTAAGAATATTAGTATAGGTCATTTGAAATCATCAGGGTTGAGGCTCAAAGCCAAATTCATCTATCTGACGAAGAGGATTAGGTATTCATGTAAATGATCATTCTTCTATTGGTTGCATGAAAATTTGAGGTCTTGACAAGACCCTATGGTAAGAACCTGTTCCATTTGTGATGATAACATTGGTTTACATTGGGTTTACCATTTTGCATTTTTAACGGTTTATCAACCTTGTCCATTGTTACATAACTAATAGGGTTTAAAGTGTAACTAGGGGAGGTTTATATGTTGCTTGTGTAATTGTCACACCTTAAAAGAGAATGGGATTGTTATGGTTGAACATTGGTGTAATATCTATCAGAGCCAAATGGCCCACCAAACACTCTTCCAGACATATTTTAGAAAGTATAAAATACCTACCAAAATAGGGGAAGAAATGGAAATATGAGGTAATAGAAATGAAAGAAAATGAACAAGAAGAAATTAATCCTTTGTTGTGTTCACCAATTTGTGCGGATGAAAATTGACATGTAACCTTTCAACTGCACTCGACCCCTGAGGTTGTGCCGGAGCAGCCAATGTTGAATGTGTGTGGCTAACTATAGGAGGATCAATGAATAAGATCTAGTAGTGTGATCTCCTGGTAGCTGAGTTGGCAAAGGGGAGATTTAGAGGCTATGAACAGGTAGCGTAAATTCCATATGGTTTGTTTGCCTAACTTGGATATAAATTTTGATCTAGTTTGAAGTGTCCAAATTAACTAAGTTGAAACTAACAATCTATGCTATTGTTGAAAGGAAACTAATCAAAATAAATCACAAAACTGAAATATTACAATCACAAACAACAGTGTTCTTCTATTATAAATAACTAAAATATTTCTACACTAAAACTAAACATGTAAAATAACTCAGTGTGGCTATTCACATGTGCTGAGTGTATTGAAACTAAACTAACTTAAAACAAGAAATTTTCCAAAATATATATGATATGTAGACAACCTCCTACAAATATTCTCTCCTTCAGATCCACAAGGATGGGAAGAAGAGGATTCATCACCGGGGGTTGCTATGAAAGATTCAAAACCTCTTGGAAATCAACTAATTACTTGTAAATGAAAGGAAATTGATTTCTACTCTATTTTATATGATGTAACAACAATAAAATATAAGAATGAAGGAAATCAAAAAACAAATCCAACTTGGAATTCACAAGAATAGAGGTAAATCTAACTGTGTAGTAATTTGTCCCCTCACTTTGTACCTTTCTTTCTCCGAGTGTTCATATGATTCTAAGGGATTGGGAATGCAAGAACATCAATAGGAGGATGACACTTGAGCAATGGTATCTTAAAGGTAGTTTGGATGCAATGCAAGTAGAAGAGAGATAACACAAGAGATATGAGCTTGGCTACACAATTCCTAGCAAGATTGTGGCAAGAAGTACAATGCAAGATACATAAAAATTCTTAGGCCCCCTTTTTATTGAATACAAGCATGAAATATATAGGAATGGAGGATGGGATGTGCCTTCATGCACAAGGCAAGAAGGAGAAGTTCCAACTAATTAAATCTATTTAAAAATAGGAGGAAGGAGAACCAAGTAATCAAAGCTAATTTTAGACAATTTGGCTCACAGATGCATGCAAAAAGAGAAATTAAGTGAACTGTCACATGTTAAAACACATGTGAATAATTATGGAAAAAGTGGGTAGGACTACCACCCTACGCAGGGGAGCAATTTCAGGACCACCGCCTTGTCTTGGGTGGCAGTGCTGGAACTAAAGGCCAAAACATGCGCAGAAAGAGGAAGGAATCTAGAAAAGGCACGTGAAGTCTAAGTAAAGACGTCTAGGCAACAAATGTACACTGCGAATGGAAATTGAAGCTCAAACACCTTCTTGAAAGGACCTAAATAAAAATGCGGGATGATAGAGAATAATGCGGGATGATAAAAATGTAGGAAAATGTGTAATGAAGGTCAAGAATGATGGTAGAAATCAAATAAAAATGGCCAAAGGCATGGATTAATTAGTACTTTCTTCACTCAAGAACCTTCTAGATAGAAGTATGAGACCAAGACTAAATATTACCCAAAATTACATGATTTATTGACTACACCCACACCTCCATAGATGGAAGGATTTTCTTGGAAGTGGATTCAACTTGGGGTAAAATTTGAATTCCTTGGTATTCCATTTGCTTTCCAAGTTACTCTTGCTACTCTTTGGTCCTATGTTGTCCAGCGAGTTGAGAAAAATATTGCTTATTAGATTACCAAGACCCTCTCTTTTGCTGGTAAATTTAAGATGTGTTCTAATGTGTTAGATACTACTCATGTTTATTACTCCTCATGTTGGGATCCTTCTAAGGATTCATATGGTAAGTTAGAGAATTTACTTAGAGATTTTTTATGGGCTAACACCCATGGGCACAAAGGTTTACACAGAGTGGCATCGGATATTTGCTATTATCCTAAAGAAGATGGTGGCTTAAGGCTTATTGAAATTTGGATACAAGGCATTTCCCTAAGTATCAAGTGGATCATCAGGGGTTTAGAAGGCTATGAGGATTTAAAAATATTGCTTCATCACTGCATTTATCAAGGCACTCTTTTGGCAAACAAGTCTAGAAAAACTTGGGATTATAAATTTTACTACTCTCTTTTGTGCCAATTAAAATTAGAGGAAATTTTGTTGTGATGAGTATCTTGAAGGCGTGGGAGTTGGTCAAACCTCACCTCATTTGGGTTGGATATGGTTTCAGAATGGGTCTTTCCATCATTCACATTCTTTATGGTGTTCTCATGTTATTAATTTTCACAATGTTCCCTTTGCTATGATGCTATGGATTAAAAGTCTTAGGATTTTAAAGCATGGGATAAAGTTGCTAGGGAATTTTTTTGCAAGGCTACCTGTTCCTAGAAACCTTAGGTTCTTATCAAAGCTCAATTTAACCTCAATAATGGGGATAAATAATCTATTCAGGAAATTAAAAATGACATACCTGATGAAATGCTCCACAAGATTGGAATCTTTCCTCATGTCCATTGGTGGCATGGTTGGCACTAGCCTACATCAACTCCCTTCAGTTGGTACAAAGCCCAACTTGGTTACCAACTCTTAGTACACACTCACATTCCTTAAGAAAATTTGCAACAAGTACATGGAAATGGGGGTTGAATATCATTTGGAAGGATCAGCATTGAACCTAAGAAAGGCTCATTTTCTATTGTGCATTCTTTATCATGGTTTTCAAAGTTGGTAAATGTCTTCGATAAAATTAGGGATTTTTAATCCCTTGTGTCATGCTTGCCAAAAACCTGAGTATATTTTTCAATTTGTTTTGGTATTTCCTTAAGGACATTGCACAATTGGCCTAGAACATGGATCCACTCTCTTTTCTATTCCTTTCTCCTTAAACCCTTCAGCTGGAAAATTCGATCTTACTGAGGAAATTTGGATGACCTATGCCTGACTGTAAAATTTAACAAAGTTTTGAAGAAATATACTATTCTAGTTGCAAAAATTATAATGTTCAAATTTGGACTTGGATTAGAAATATAGTTACTATTCTCTATGTAATCAAACTACTCTTAACATGGAGTTTTCCGTAAAAAACTGAAGACTGGAATTGGCTTTCTCATGTTTTTCTTCATTGATCCAGGTCAAGGCAAATTGAAAGTCCATTCTTGGAGGTGGAGCATTTGTAGGATATTGCTCTTTCCCATTGCATGGTAGTTCCCTTTACTTAGTCAAGCTAGGTATCCATCTCCATCACCACCTTGGAGTTCGGTTCTTGTCATCTACACCAGTCTTGGTATCATGGCTAAGGAGCTTGACAATGATAACACTCTCGAAGCTACATGCAAAGGTCTCCCACTGATATCAAGTTATTGGTGTTTTATAGTGGTTTGGTGGTGGAAACAGTTGGGGGATTCCTCCCTACTCTCATGATGGAAAACTATGGCTAGGGGGATCTGTACGTACCCAAAACTATAAGGGTACTGCACTGCCAAAACAATGTTACACATGCCCCAATGATGATATAAGCCTCCTCACAAGGTGTTCAAGATATGGAAAAGATCTCCAAGTATATGTTAGCATCCTAAATGCCCCGCTTAGCCTCTACGCATGCTTTGTTTTTCTCCTTTTCCCTTCTTTCCTTTGCATTTTTTTCTTTAGTGATGAAACCTCCACCCTGCCTAGGCAGTGGTCTCGTGACCGCCACCCTAAACAGGGCGGCGGTCCTGTAACCACCGCCCTGCTCAAGGCAGTGGTCCTTTACGTGATTTCCAGAATGCTGTTTTAACATGACTCACGTAAATTTCAATGTTTACCAGCTTTTTTCACTGCCATGAGCTTGCATTAATGATTCTGGTTCCTTGGAATAGTGTTTTGCCATTGTTTATTGTTTAAGAGATCAATTTGGTTTTTACCTTGGGTAAATGCAAATGCTATAAATAGTTGGCTTGTGCTCAAGCAAATGGCCCCTCAAATTTACCTCTAAATTTCTCATTCCAATAGATTAGTCTTTCATTTTACTTAGAATTCTTAGTTTCTTTCATTGCATGCTTAGTTAGTGTTGTTTGGTTGTTAGGAAGCCACATATCCATCTTGTGCAAGTGTTGATATTTCATCCAATCCATTAGAGTAGAGTAGTTTGTTTTCAATAGGAAGCCATTAAAGTTGTAGGTTTTGTTCTTCAAACATGATAGTTTCAGGTTCTAGACGTTTTATGTTGCATGACTCGCAATAAATCCCACTAGGAATTACATAAGCCAAGCTCTGTACTCTTGCGCTATCTCTCTCCTACTCAAATTGTATTCAGTCTGTATCCTAAGCTGCCTTTGTCCCAATATCTACTTCTATTGATGCTAGCATTACATGCTTTTCTAGATCCACGTGAACACGAAGGAATGAGGAAATCAAGCTGAGGGGATAGGATAACACACACCATCAGATTCGCCACTGTTCTGCATAATCCAGGTTCTAGCTTTCAAATTTCTAATTAGACTCATATCAAATAGAGTAGTTAATTACTTTATTTCAGTCAAACATACTTTCGATATTGCGAGGGAAGCTGTGGGGATTGATAGTTTCTGAGATACTATGATTATTTCCTCACTTCTGAGGTAGGATCGAGAGTATTTCAAATAGATTAGATCAGTTATTTCATTGTTTAGAATAGATTTACAACATCACAGGCAAGTAGCTATACTCGGTTGCTTTGTTTTTTTAAAAAATTCGACACTAGGTTAATTTTCAATTTCTAGATATATTAAAATAGTTGCTCTTTCAAATTAATTTATAAAATTCATCAGAAAATAAAAAAATATATAGAGGTTATATATGTTATAGACATAATTCACATAGTTAATTTTATTTTGTTGCATTTAGTTTATATTATTACTTTTGTATGACAATCACGGGACCTAGAGAGCCCAGGGAATACGTATTCAAGCCAATCGTGCCCCAACCCAATCTCGTCACATCCATAACTAATATAGATCATAATCTCAAGATCCAATTCTTCCAAACAATGGTAAACTTTCAACAAATCATTTTCCAACTGCACAGATTAAACATAGAAGATGACCAAGCACACACATTTTGGTCAAATCAACCAAACTACAGATTACCCTAGATTCATATCCGCATGACTGTGGAAGGGTTTGAAAGAGAGAAAACCTTTGGTTATGATCCTTTAGTCCCAAAGCCAGACGCAGGAGACACTCTCACAGATATTCAGGTTGCACAAACACCTGTAAGATATTTTGAGAAGATCGCACAATTATTAATTCTGAATATAGAAGCTGAAAAGGCATATGACTATTGGATACTAGGGATTAGGGATTGACTCCACACATGACCATAGCTAGACCATAACAAATATGAATCTACGGTCGTGAACCACAAATCCCACAGCCCAACGAGTCCATAGGTAAATCAGACATAGATGCTGGCCTACGTAGACTAGTATTCAGATCTACTCCACTTCCACCTATCATCATCGAACAGTTATCATTGCTAGACACAGCAACTAACAAAGCTAAGGAAATCTGGACTATGCTAGAGAATCGCCCATAGATTTAATTATATTTATCATCCACCCTATGATCTTATCTGGAGATATACACGAAACTATCCCAGGTCATTTTCCACATATTCCACAACCTATAGACCGAATCACGCCAGAGATCGATATTGATTGGAGCCTTCGGCAGTCATCCTTGCTGATCGATCTATCACACCAGTTTAGGTTAGGAGGGCCTTCTTTGCCTTAGATTCGTAATTTCCACTAGTGTGTGTCAAAGACATCAGATTGCCCAATTAGCTTGTCTGCATCCCACACATATTTAATCCCCACCAGATGTCTCGGCACGACCTCGGGAGGTTATTTTCGAGGAAAACTTACTTGTAGATTCCTATGCTCGCTTTTCACTTTTCCATTGTACAAAATTGGTGAACCCGACGTGAACCTTTATACTTTCTGGTCTAGAGTCAGATTTCTACTAGTTCTTTCAAATTAAAATGACTCTTTCATCTTTACTACCTCATTAGCTTTCACCATCACCTTCGCTCCTTCCCATTATTCTATGGGTATTCATATACCCCCTGAATATGTCGGGATTTGATGCATATGGTAGGCCTCTCTTAGGTCTTGAGGCATACTACTGTCAACTAAATGGACAATCATCACCCTCGCTCTCAGTATGGGGTGACAATTGCTCAACTAACTAGTTGTCAACACAAACTCCAAGGGTCAGATATAGCCCATCTTTCCAAACAAAGGAGTTGGATCAATTCGTTCAAACACAACAAATAGAGCCTTCAGGCTTGAAAAATATGATGCTCATAGGAGATTCTAGTTCGTCTCCTTAGGTACTACTTAGACCACAAATTAGTAGACAAGATGACCCATACCTGGTTTTAGATAATGAACATTCAACACGTTATCCCAGGAATGAACAACATTCCTAAGGTATGTACCCACCTATAGGGAATCTACAAATACAACCCAAGGTCTCTTTTCAAGGAAATACCTCCATGTCGTCACATATAGGAAATGCCCTCGGGGAAACTTGGCAGGGCAACAATCAGTTCATAGCAGGATATCACATGCCTATACAACACCATGATATACAACAAACGCCGCTAAGGCAAAACACCGTGACTTCACCAAATGAAGTCATTTCAATGTTAGTAGAAAAAGTGAGGGGGTTAGAACTTGCCCAGGCAATCACCATTCTCAACTCATGCAGGTAGGAAATTCCAAACCTAGCCAAATAGACCTCCTCACAGGAATAGGTACATTAGGCGTGAACCCTCAGTATTCACAACAAACACTGACTAGAACCGTCATTTCTAACACCGATCTGACACCTCCCAGTTTAGTATAAAATAATCCATTATTGGACAATACCTCTTCATACTTAAACATGTACTCCAAATCACCACAAGGGGATATGTTCTCCTCTCCAGGTATTTTTACTTAACCACAGGGTTCCCTTATGCTCCTACCAATGCATATGTAACGCCATGTCAATAACCCATTCCACCGCCGCTCCCTTAGCAGGCACCATCAATGGTCGAAACCTATGCGATAGGGACATATTCAGAATACTTGAAAGATCCCTTAGATTTCACCATACAAAGCATCATGCTTCCAAGACCTCTTCCCAATTTTCCCAAATACAAAGGTGAGGGAGATCTGAATGCACATATCAAAGCTTACGCCAAAGCCATCTGAGAACTACTCCCATGGGATGGGGTTGTTGCTAAAATATTTCCCAAAACCTTGGAAGGTATCACTCTCGATTGGTATTATAGAATACCTAAGGCTTCCATCCATTCGTTCAAGCAACTCGTTTTAGAGTTCATCAAGGCATTTGACATGAACAAACTATTAAGAACAAGAATTAGGGAATTCTTGCACATCAAGCAAGAACACAATGAATCTGTCACCCATTTCATCCAGAGGTGGCACACAGTTCTTTATTCTTTGGCAAGTGCTTCAAATATGGACCAAATGGAACTATGCAATTTATTCCTTCATTCTCTCAGTAGAGAAGTGAAGGAAGAATTCCAGAAGTTCCCACTAAGAACTTACAATGAAGTACTTGAGAGTGCTCTCCGAATAGATCAAGCAGCAATTGATAGTGGTCACAAAACATATGGAGGAAACGGGAGGTTAATCACCTCCAACCAAAAAACTACAACTTATCCTACTATCATGAATGTCAATCAAGGACCTAAAATCCTTAATAAAAATCATGGAGTGACAACGGATGGAGTAACTGATCAAGCTAGAAAGATAAATGTTGTGAATACTCCACCACAAATAAACAATCAACGAAACAATAACTTTACTCCAACAATCAATACAGTGGATTTTAATCATCCACAACAACAACAACAACAATGGCGAAGCCCTACACGGGATCCAAATCAAAATTCAAATAGGTATCAAAACCAGAATTCAAACCAAAAACAACAAACGTAAAACTTTAATAGGAAACGATTTGATCAAAGTTTTAGGCCACAATATACACCGAGCCAACAAACTAGGAATTACAATCCTAACTCCTATTGTGGTTTTAGAAAAATATGAGGCCATGACACTAGAATGTATCGTGACTACAATAAATTTATGCAATGTTTGCCATAGGAACAAAGACAACTTTTTATAGATATGTTCTTGGCAGATCCTACGTCACCAGCACCAAATACTTTTACAGGGGCAGTTTCCCCTCAAAATGCACCCCTCTAGATCTTTAATGATCCGCTTCCAAATCACAACAATAACAAGATAAATCCAAATGAGACAAACAAGGGTGTAATTACAGGAAATAATGATCATGAAGCCTCAAATTCACTAAATCCGTTAGTTGTGCCATAACTAGGAAGTCAGCCACGACCTAAGATAGTTGGTTTAGTGGAGTTAGATGCCGAACTACCCATAGAAGCTGTAACAAGGACACGAGAGTATTCCCCTCAGCTAAGTCCAAGCTACCCACTAGAAACAGACAATATCTAACAATTATTAATAAAACCCGTGGGTGCTTACAACTTAATTAATGATCTAACGAAAACCTTCTCACACATCTCCTTTTTGGATTTTTTAAAGAACTCCCCTGCTCATAGGGCTGCTCTTTTAGAAGCATTGGGTTTATGTCATCTAATTAGCATCACTCCACCTCCCGAAACACAGGTAAACCATATAGACTTTGATATCCATCCTCCGGGGCAGCCGGATAGGGACACCAAATTCATATTTGAAATAAACAAAATGCCAACAGATGCTGAGATTGCATGCCGAGGTGATCCAGCCGTACACTTGCAAGTGTGGGTTTATAATAATTATGGGAAACACGTGATGATTAACGATGGGGTAGTAGTTAACATAGTCCCTTTTTCTTTCCTTCAAAAACTAGGGTACGGAGAAATGAATTGTTCCACAACCCGAAATACGCTAAGAGGCTATGATAGCCTTAAAGCCACTTCAATTGGAACTATAGTACTACCGGTCACCTTAGGACCCAAAATAATCCTGACTGAGTTTTATATTATAGATCAAGAAACTAAATATAATATGATCCTCGGCCGACCATAGATACACTGTATGAAGGCAATCCCTTCTACGCTATTTCAAGAAGTAAGATTCTTACATTTAGGAAAGGTGTTCATAGCCAAAGGTGATCCAAAACCATTCGATGTACACCTGGCTGACCTAAAGAAAAGACCAAGCATGCACTCGGAGTTTGAACTCCCAACGAACCAACTTAATAAACCTACTGACACGAAACCAGAAGAAAATTTGGTACCTACGACAGATCTTGAAACTATGAGCCTAGCCAAGGCAACCCCAGCCCCCAAAGATGAGGCTACCACTGTAGAAACAGTATCATTAGGAACTAATGTAAAAATTGTTGAATTACTAGAACAGGATCTACCAATGTTCCTACCATTTGATTCTATAGGCATGGGGTGCACCCTAGGTGTCGGTTCTCTCCTAGCAGTAGATCTCTCCATGGTAGAGGTAGAAGATGTTAACACAACAAATATCCCAGTGCCCATATTCCCAGCTAAGTATTGGAATCTCCATTTTGATGGAGCTAAATGTCGTTATGGAGCTGGGGCTGGTGTAATCCTGACTTCTCCCGAAGGAAAATTCCTACCATTTTCCTTTAAACTAAATTTTGAATGCACAAAAAATAGCACTGAGTACGAAGCCCTCCTCCTTGGCCTCATCATAGCTAAAAGAATCAGTGTTGATAACATTAGAGTGTTAGGAGAATCGCAATTGGTAGCAAATCAAGTTACTGAGATGTATGAAACCAAATCCAAGACTTATAACTGTACAAAATAGCTGTACTAAATTTAAGCAAAGAGTTTGACTTCATATCAATCGAAGCAATCCTGCGAGAAAAAAATATTCTCACCGATTCAATAACAACCTCAGCATCGTGCTTTACTCCAAATAGTAGGTTAGAGGATACCTGTTTCATGGTATCCCTTCATGATGAACCATTGATAAAAACAATGTCAAATCCTCTTTTAAATAGAAATGAAAACAAATCTACTATCCTAGACCACATCGATAGTGATACAACCACTCTTGATTTCTTGAATGCCTATGCGGCATTACATCTCACCCATCACATGGTATATTTATCCCTAATCCCGCATGCATCTTCTTACTTCGAGAATCCCATGACAGAGCTTCCCCCACAAAAGGAACTCAGCATATACACATTCGAGAACAGAGATGATCTAGAACTACCTCCAGCCCCACCTAAGTTTGAAGAAGGTAATATTTAATTGAAGAAACAATTGATATTAACATCGGAACGGAAGATGAACCAAGGATATTGAAGTTAGGATCCTCACTAACTCCATTAGAAGTAGAAATACACACTCGGATCCTCAAGGAACATCAAAAGGCTTTTGCATTTAATTATAAAGATATGACAGGGGTTACACCACACATTGCGGTGCACAACCTCATCACTAAATGTGATATAAAACTGATTAAAAAAAAATCAAGACCAATGAAACCCAAGGTAACTCTCATGGTGAAAGAGGAGGTAATGAAACTCCTCCAAGTAGGATTCATCAAAAGTTGATTACTCTCAGTGGGTATCTAATATCGTTTCCGTTCTAAAAAAGAATGGGAAAATACGCATCTGTGTAGACTTTCAAGACATTAACAAGGCATGTCCTAAAGATGACTTCCCATTACCATCTTAGATGTCATCGTTGATGCAACAGATGGATTTGAGCTTTTATCTCTCATGGATGGATTATCAGGATACAATCAAATCAGAATATCTGAACAAGATCAAGCTAAAACCACATTTATAACTCCTTGGGGAACCTATTGCTATGTTGTTATGCCATTCGGTCTCAAGAATGTCGGCGCTACATACCAGCGGGCTATGACTTATATATTTCATGATCTTATTCATAAAATTATGGAATCCTACGTAGATGACTTGCTAGCTAAAGCCAAAAAATGTTGTGACCATCCAGAAGTGCTTCACATCATTCTTTCACATTTGATAGAATACGGAGTCACGCTAAACCCTAAAAAATGTGTCTTTGGTGTGACAGGAGGGAAGCTCCTAGGTTACATTATATCATCACGCGGGATCAATGTTGACCCAACCAAAATTAAGGCTGTTCTCGAAATGGTCCCACCTTCGGATGAATCTGGAATCAGATCATTTCTCGAAAAACTTGGTGTGATCCAAAGATTCATCCCAGACTTAAGTTTCGCCATTCATCCAATCAACAATCTACTCAAGAAATATTATAGCATTGATTGGACCAAATACTGCAATAAAGCTTTCAACGCAGTTAAGCGTTTCTTTTAATCACCACCTACGCTAATGCCACCTAAGCCAGATCACCCGTTAATTTTATATTTGCGAGCCACTAATGTCTCGCTAGCCTATATGTTGGCTCAAGAAGATGATGACAATAGAGAACGTGCGATCTATTTCATTAGCCAGACATTGCTCAACTATGAAACATGCTACACACAAGCAGATTGGGAATGCCTCACCATAGTATTTGCAACAAAACACTTAAGACATTACATGTTAAATCAAGAAACACATGTCATTGTAAAAACAAAACATTTACGAACCTTCCTCACGCAAGGGTCCTTATCTAAAAAGGCTAGACGCTTTATAACCTTAATGGGTGAATTTGAATTGAATTTCGTAAATCAGAAGTCGGTTAAAGGACAAATCATCACAGATTGGTTAGTTGATAATCCATTAGAAGGAGGCAATCTAGTAGATCTGGACTTTCTAGATGAGTGCGTATACTACATCGAAACCCAACCTTCTATCTTTGAGTGTCCTTGGTACATTGATATCATTAATTATATCATGGACCGTACATATATAGAAGGTGCTACACCACAACGAAGAAGGCGGTTACGCATTATCGTAGCTAAATACGTCATCATAGAACAAGTGCTCTATCGAAAAGTGTTTGATGGAATGCTTCTAAGATGCATCGACACAGAAGAATCCAAGAAGATTCTCCACGAATCTCATAGTGGAATATGTGGAGGCCACTTCGGTGACCATGCCACCACTCGTAAAATACATCGAATGGGCTATTTATGGCCCACTCTAGAGCACGACGTAGTAGAGTTTATACAAAGGTGTCATAAATGCCAAGAATTCTCTCATGAGATTCACATGTCGGCACAAGCTCTACAACCAATCACTACTCCATGGCCCTTTTCTACATGGGGCCTAGATTTAATAGGGAAATTCTCTCCCTCGTCTACAGAAAACCATAATTTCATAATCACGGCCACCAAATATTTTACCAAGTGGGTAGAGGCTATGCCTCTTACTACTGTACCGGGTTATGTAATCGCCAAGTTCATTTTGAACCAAATCATTTGTAGGTACAGCATCCCGTAAGTCATTATCTCAGATAATGGGACTTCTTTTAAGAATGACGAAGTTCATGAATTATGCAATAAATTTAAAATAAGCCATCATACAACCTCCTTATATTACCCTCAAGCCAATGGATAGGCTGAGGCGACAAACAAAACATTAAAAGCCATTCTCCTTAAATGGTGAAAGAAAACAAATGAGATTGGCATTTAAAGTTATATCCAGCCTTATGGGCCCATCGAACCTCAATAAGGACACCAACAGGATCGACTCCTTTCTCACTAGTATTCGGGGCAGAAGCAGTTCTCCCGTTGGAGGTTAAAATACCCAGTCTCTGTATTTCATTACAAGGGATCCTGGATGAAGAAGCTTATAGAGAAGAATGTCTCTCCCAACTATAAAGCCTAGATGAAGCTAGGTTAGATGTTGAATAGCAGCACAAAATCTATGCTGACCGGATGTGCCGGCAATATAACAAGAAGGTCTATGAACGTGATAAATATGAAGGTGATCTAGTTCTAAGGTTGGACAGCCGGATCAATAAGAAGACCGGCGAAGGAAGGAAGTTCCGGCCCAAATAGTTGGGCCCATACCGAGTCATGAAGGACTTTGGAAATGGTGCATATCTCCTATGTATGCTGGAAGGTGAGGAATTTGGTGAAACTGTCAATTCCCTACACCTCAAACGATTCTACGCGTAAGCAACTAGCACTACTTGTATAATTATATCTACATTGCATCTTCATATAGATTAGGATCATTTTCTCCGCTTGTTTCATACAAAAATTATGATCAAGGAATTTGTTCTCAAAGCAATTCATTACAAACTCATGATGTTGTTGGCATAAACACTCTAATCGTACTTCTCTATTTCCATGATATCATCAAACTATTTCGGAATCATTTCATTAAATAAAGCTAGATATGACAAGGTCTTAACGGTAACCATGCCAAGATCTGTGGGTTTATTCTCACCTTTGGTTTCTTCTTAGGATGGGTGTCTTACCTATGGTCTATTCTTGAAGCTTCATGGTGTCACATATATCCTGTACGTATATCTCTTTGGAAATAAGAACACACTGACATTTTTCTCAAGTAAACAATTCAAATATAGATCAAACAAAAAAATTTAAATTTACACATTTCCTTGCACCAACCTTCGGTGATGAACTTGCATCTCTTACTAGTGACGTAGGGTTGGGAAAGGATGGAAATGCCCTTACTCACCTATGCCTTGCCTATGGTGATAAACCCACGCTTCTTACTAGTAGCATGGGGCAAGGTGTGGGGGGTCCTCTTGATAAGCAAACACAAAAGGTCATAAACAAACAATTCAAATCTTGAAGTCTTGAGTCAAAAGCAAATGAATCAGATGTCCAAAATCCCAAGAGAATTAAGAATCCTAAAACCCAGATTTTGTCTACCATATGGCCATCTACGGATCTAAGTCTAGATAAACCACAAAGCAAGTTGCATCCCAAAACTATGAATTCACTCGAGTGGAATAAGCTTGTAGCATCCTAATTGATTCCATCAAAGCTTTGTCTATCTTTCATCAATATCATTTCAACACATTTCATAACTTGTGCCCTTTTCACCTCTCGGTGATGAGCCCTCGCATCTTACTAGTTGCGTGGGGTTAGGAGAGGGGCAGGTTTATCTGCTTATCATACCAGCTTATCTTCACCACTTTTCCAAAACAAATATGAAGTATCCAAAATTGCTTACAGAAACTAAGATTCAAAATCACATTGTATCTACATCATCATTTATCATCATCATAAAATACAAAAAGAAAGTAAACACTTGCATAATTTGTTCTCCATTGTATACATTCTAAAGAGCATATAAGCATAATATCATAGTTCATATGAGGAAACGGAAATGAAAGTAAGCCATAAATGCCAAAAGTCTGATCCAAAAAGAATATATATATATATATATATATATCAAAATTCCTGTACAATTCCATCATGCGCTAAGCATGGTCAAAATGCTCAAAGAGCCTGAGATATAAAAAAATATCATGCAAAAATCTAGGGGAGCCAAGTGGCTTCTCAACCCCTATGAGACCCCTCTGAAGGTGCACGCCCACGCCTAGGACTCTGGCTACATCGTTTCTCTGAGTGCACAGAGAGCTTAGGATCCCGAGGGGTAGCCGCAGTCTCACCACAAGAATGACTCCTCATCAGGCACTCGACTGTCCTATACCCCACTAACTCCGTACGGAGAGTCGATACCATCTTGGCCACATGCCAGAAAGGGGAAAAGATGTTAGTATGTCTGCTAGCTATTGAGGGCTCCCCGACATCCACAGATAACTTCGCATGGGTCCTCTCCATGGGAATCATAAGGGTATCGATGCATACCCTGCGAATTAGGTCCCGCCACTCATCAGTGGTCTCTGCAAACAAAGGAAAAAAAAACAAATTAGAAATGAAACAAGAGATAAAACACAAGTGTAAACAAAAGGAGAGATATCAACTAAGGAAATCCTAACTAAAAACAAACATTAAAAGGAAGGGTGGTAACTTACTCAGATCACTAGGCCTCTAGGATGGATCTCTAGGGTCAGCACCTGCCACAGATGCCGCCGCTGACTGAGGTGCTCCCCCCATGGCCCTGGGAGAGTGGTTCCTCTAAAACCAGAGTAGATTCTCTGTTTTTTCAGCTCGACCCTCTCTACCTGAAGCATGCTTCTTCTTTCATTCAAGAATGTTAAGCGATCTTAGTATTTGTAATGGCCTCCTATAAGAAGGGAACAATGGACTGAATCTGTCTTTCCTACCTTTTTGGACTGGTTCAGCACTTAGGTGAGTCTATGAAACGACTAGGTGATCATCGCTGAAAAATTCATGGGATTTATTAACTGAAAGGCAATCTTGAAGCAATTTGGTGAACAACAGAAATGCATGCAGATCTCATCCCTCGAGATCACAAAGCTATCCTCAAGGAGAGAAGGAGGAACGATAAGGAGTAACAATTATCCAACCTCGTGTTCTAGGACCCCCTAAGGAGGAAACTCGAACTGCCCAGATCCGGAAGGAAGGACTAGCGGATGGGTTGATGAATGGCGTGGATAATCTCCTCTGTAAGCACTTCATTCTTGGGATGAAGCCGGAGATCAGACAAGTTGAGTGAAGTTAGGAGACCGTCTAGCTACCATCTGAAAAGGCATACCAGGAGATCTGCACCACTTTTCCAAAACAAATATGAAGTATCCAAAATTGCTTAAAGAAACTGAAGCATTCAAAATCACATCATGTGATCTACATATCATCCTTATACATCTACTCATATGAAATACAAAAAGAAAGTATTAACTTCTTCAAGGATAGGAATTTGTTCTCCATTGAGATACATTCTAAAGAGATTATATAAGCATGTTTATCATAGTTGTTATGTGGAAACGGAAATGGAAGTAAGTCATAAATGCCAGAAGAGTCTGATCCAAAAAGAGTACATATATATATATGATATATATCAAAATTCCTGTACAATTCCATCATGCGCTAAGCATGGTCAAAAATGCTCAAAGAGCCCTGTAGATACTAACAAAAAGATCATGCAAAAATCTAAGAGAGCCAAGTGGCTTCTCAATCCCTATGAGACCCCTCTGAAGGTGCAACGCCCATGCCGAGGACTTCTGGCTACGTCAGAAACTCTGAGTGCAGAAGAGAGCTTAGGATCCTGAGGGGCAGCCGCAGTCTCACCAGGGGCAAGAATGACTCCTCATCAGGCGCTCGATCTGTCCTATAGGCCCCACTAACTCCGTACGGAGAGTCGATACCATCTTGGCCACATGCCAGAAGAGGGGAAAAGACCGTTAGTATGTCTGCTAGCTGCTGAGGGCTCCCCCGACATCCACAGACAACTTGCACGGGTCCTCTCCATGGGGATCATCAGGGTATCAGATGCATACCCTCGACGAATCAGGTCATTACGCCACTCATCAGATCAGGTCTCTGCAAACAAAGGCCAGGAAAACTATAATTAGAAAATGGAAACAAGAGATAAAACACAAGTGTAAACAAAAGGAGAGTGGTAATCAAGCTGAAGCAATCCTAACGTTCAAAGCAAACCTTGGGGAAGGGTGGTAACTTACTCAGAGTCATCTAGGCCTCCAGGATGGATCTCTAGGGTCAGCACCTGCCACATATGCCGCGCTGACTGAGGTGCTCCTCCCGTGGCTGGAGTGGTGCATCTGCAACGGACTCCCTCCCCACCATGGCCCTGGGAGAGTGGTTCCTCTAAAACAAGAGCCACTGCTCTCTGGGAGCACTCTGCTCTGACCCTCTCTACCTGCATGATGTCCTAAGTATCATGCCACTTAGGATCATTGTCATCCTCTCCCCCTGACTCCTCCTCGGCCTCAGTCTCCTCCTCTGTCTCTCCCCCTGTGAACTCCTCAGACTCGGAGTCTATGTTAGGGATGGGGTCATCAGAGCTGCTATGGGTAGGACCCACGGAAATCCAAAGTTTCAAGGGTTCCTAAGGAGCACCGGCTCTCCCTCGGGCACGTACTACTCGCCTCACTGAGCCATCAATAGGAATGCCAGGGGTAACAACTGTCCAACCCCGGCCTCTAGGACTCCCTCTGGCCTCTCGAACTGACCTGTATACCTGGCACTACCCAGGGGAAGCATGCCCATGTAAGGTAGGCCAAACTGCTGAGGAACTTGGCCAAAGGGGTGTATCTCCATGGTCGCCCCACCTGTCAATGAAGCTGCCCTGTGGTGGAGCAGGAGATCAAAGTAAGAGCCTCAGATCTCGCCCCATAGTACCTGAGCCATGGTCTGATATGGTGTGGCCTCCATGTCATCGGTGGTCAGAGAAGCAATTGGCTGATGAGGTGCTCTGAGCACCAACATCTATTCATCTGGATGCCCTCATAGCTCTGGGATTTATCACCTCTACAGCTCTACCATAAGGAATGAAGTGCTCGTAAACCCAACTCATGACCAGGGTCGGGTGGCTCAAAGACTACCCCTGTAAACGGACTACCCTGTTCAAGTCATGGTAGGTAGTCCCAAGTATATCTGCTCCCCAGGCATAAATCCGGCCATGGCCCTCGATCTGTGATAATGATGGGGGACCAGCAATATAGTAATGTGTCTCCTCCCTTGTCCAGGAATCAATCATGTCGAGGCAAGGATCCCCATAATAGCCTGATGAATCAAGGGGATGGGAAAACTAGGAATAGATCGAACTCTAACCCCCTTCTTCAAACCCGTGGATATGACTGCATCTCCCATGTCGGAAGTGTCGACACTAAAATTTTCCTCCATAATTTCTATTTCATTAATGTATGTATTAGGAATAGGATGTTGTTACGTGTAATTAGTAGTAGCGTCTGATAGAAGATAACGGCGCCGTCAGTACGGTGCCACCAATAATGTAGAGTACGGTAACAGTCAAAGTACAATAGGAATGTTGTAAAAAGTAAATATTTGTCGTACGTGGTTTGGTAATGTTAAAATGTCAAAGTTTGGGTAATTAGAGAAGTAGGGTCTACATGATTAGGAATTAGAAATATTATATTGATAATAAGGACAAGGAGTGAGGTCATAAATATTTTGTGTATTTTATTTGTAAAAAGTCTAAAAATGTGGAACCCATGTAAAATGATAAGGTTTATCTTATCTTAACAGATAAGCTTACATGCACAGATAAGAGTTAAGGTATGGAATATGATTCGTCAGAGTGGATTTCTTATCCTATCTTAGAGATAGGATGGATAAGCCTGGAAGTTCTATAAATAAAGAGGCCACCCCCCTCATTTAGCATAGAAAGAAGTAGTGAGAAATATTGTAGGAAGTGTGCGAAGGAAGCCATCAGTTAAAGGTGTGTTGAAGAAGCCATCAAGAGGTGTAATTGTAAAGTTTCTCCCATAGTCTTGTTGAAGTATCTCATGGGTGAGATTGTAACAGTTTCATGTTTATATTATAATTTATTTTGATATTTCAGATTTGTTCGTCATTCTGTCTTATCATAGTCAATGGTATTCTTGTGTTCGGTTGTTGTTTTGTTTCAAACATAACATCCCCCACGACTAAAGATTTTAGCATTAGTAAATATTGAGGGGGTGAAAACGAATAAATCTCGAGTGAAAAACTAACATTGTGATCGGATTGCGTGATGACGATGTTTCGCTTGTGGAGGCATGATCATTATCCCGTCACAAACGGATTTTCTGGAGAGATACTCTCACTTAAGCAAACCGTCATTGGTGGGTCCCAGAGCTCAGAATCAATCAAATGCAACACGCGCAAATGACCATAGGAAAATGGGCCCATTTTTACCATGATATAGTAGCAACCATGTTAAACTCATTTTTGCCATAAATCCCCTAGTTCACAGGTTTGGAGCGTCCTTTTTGCTGAGGTATAGTTCTTACCCCCGCAGTAAATGGTCACGTCCTCATTTACCGTGATTAGTATTTACCGCAGTAACTTCACTTTTTACCATGATCTAGTGTTTACCACAGTAAAGTCAGTCTGTACTGTAGTAATTCCTCTTTTACCATAGTTTGCAGGTGGTCGATTTCTAATTTACTGTAGACAGCGTCATTTAGACACTTTCTAGGCGTATCAGGGTGTAACTTCCAACCTCCCATTTCGGGACCGCCATAACTCTTGACCCACCATTTTACGCCTCTGTGGGTATGGCTAAAACACGGTGGTTACTTCCGAAAAGGGGGAAGATTACTGTTAAGTCAGCCCAAAATCTAATGAGGGTACTGCTTCCACCAGAACAACAGTTTAACACGATGCCCCAATGATGATACATGGTCTCCTCACAAGGTGAACAATGGGATCCGGAAAAGGCTCCTACCATGTATGCGATGGTATCATCACCGCAGTGCCCCGCTTGAGCCCCCCGCGTGCTAATGTGAAAAATTCATGGGATTTATTAACAGAAAGTTTTCTTTGCCTTTTTTCTCTTTAGTTACAGAAATATGCCGCTCTGACTGGGCAGCGAGATCTTGTGACAAAGCCATCCCTAGGACAGAAGGAGCAGATAAGGGATCCTCATGCTTGTCCTTCTACGCGTTTTCCAGGAATGCTCTTTTTATGCGCAGATCTGGACGTAAGGACTTTCAAATGGGTTGATGACCATGGCGTTTTTTTTCACCTCCTGTAAGCACTTGCATTAATGGGATTCTGAAGTTCCCTAGAGATCAGTGGTTTTTCCATTGTTTATAGTTTAGGTGATCACCCATTTTGGTTTTTACAAGCTTTGGAGATTGCAATGAATTGCTATAAGATAGCAAGAGCTTGTGCTCAAAGCAAATGGCCCCTCAAAGTAGAGCCTACACCATTTTCTCATTTCAGTAGTCCTCAATCTTTTACCACTTTCGGTTAGGATTCAAATAGTTTAGTTCTATTACATGCTACTCAGTTATGCATTGATCTTGCTGTTAGAAGATGGGCCAGTTAACTATCCATCTTGTGCAAGGAAAGCTCTGTTATTATTCCAGTCCAATCCATTGGAGTAGGATAGTCTGTTTTTCAATAGGAAGCCATTTCTAAAGTTGTAGGTTATTGTTCTTATAAATAGGATCATTTTCAGGTTCTAAACGTTGTCCATGTTGCATGAGCTCACAATAAATCCCGCTAAGGGAGATAATGCATAAAGGCCAAGCTTTGTACTCTTGCGCTATCTCTCTCCTGACTCGCAGTAGATAAGAGCAGAAATAATGTATCCTAGATGCTGCCTTTGTCCCAATATCTACTTCTGAAAAATATGATGCTAGCATGGACACGCTTTTATGAAGATCCACGAAGAACACTAGTAAGGAACATAGGAGATCACACTAAGGGTGTGCAGGATTTTCTGATTTCACACAGGGCATCGGATTCGCATACTCCATCTTGGACAGATCTGTCCAAAAGGTTCTAGCAAATATTACAAAGTGGTTAAATCTAGGCTATGTCATATCTGAGAATAGGCGGGAGTAGCCAAGTGGACTTTAAGGCTCGAAGTCAATTTTAAGGAGGTTGAGGTCCCTATTTTTGAGGCAGAGGCAAATCCCTATGCTCCACAAGCTGAGGTATTATGTAATGGGTATTTCAATTCATGATGTCTTAGTTGATGGAGGTGCTGCAGTTAATGTAATGACCGAGTCTGTAATGAATATGTTGGGTTTAAAAAGTGATCGCCCCTTCAACACTTATGTTAAGGTCGTTAAATAAAGGAAAAACTAAACTAGAAGGTGTAGTTTCAAATGTGGCAATATCTGTTATGGGTGTGGTATGTGTGGTAGACTTTCAGGTGATTGAAAAATGGTACTGTTGCGTACCCAATGCTACTGGGAAGACCATGGCTAAGGAGAGTTCATGCAAGAAACTACTAGAATGAAGGTTTCATGACACTTGGACATGGTAGAGAGAGGGTGAAGATAAATGTGATCCCTCGACATCATAAGGTAGAACCTGTGGATTCAAGTGATGAAACTGATGATTGGACATCCTCTGATTACTCTAGTACCAGTGAAGTGGACACTGAAGATGAAGAAAGCGAGGTGGATGTTTCAGTCATGGATATCCTTCCAGTCACACCAACTCATGACCCCATAAAATTATCTGAAGAAGAAGTTGATGATCGTCTCCAACAAATAAAGATTGGTGATGCTGTGATGGAGAGTGAGAAGGAATCCTACCTCCAGCTCTTTCGAAGGTACATACACCTATTCACTTTTGATTACAAGGAACTCCGTCAAGTAAGTTGGGTAGAACATTGTATTGAGCTGGTAGATGGTGCTAAGCCCATAAAGCAAATGCCATATAGAATGAATCCTAATTTTTCCAAGACTGTAAAAGAAGAAATAGATAAGTTGCTTGATGCAGGATTCATATTTGCTGTGGAGAATTCAGAATGGGTTTCTCCCATTGTGATCTCAATAAAAAAGAATGGGAAGCTACGCATTTGTGTTGATTACAGGAAGCTCAATAAGGCAACAAAGAAGGATCATTACCCTCTTCCATTTTCAGATCAGATCTTGGATGAAGTAGCTGGCCAGGAGTGCTATAGTTTTGCTGATGGATATAGCGGCTACAACCAAGTTCGTATAGCAGAGAAAGATCAGCTGAAGACCACGTTCACCACTCCTTGGGGAACGTTTGCTTATAGAGTTATGCCTTTTGGGTTGTGTAATGCTCCAGCAACATTCCAGCGTTTGATGAATAGGGTGTTCGAACCCTACATTGGGACCTTCATCAGAGTATTTCTGGATGATTTTTGCATCTATGGGAGCAAGTTGGACCACCTGCACCAAATGGAGACAGCATTTCAAAGGTTAGATGAAGCACAAGCCTCACTAAACCCTACAAAGTGTGTCTTTGGATGTTCTAAAGGCGTTTTGTTAGGGCATGTTGTATCCAGAGATGGTATTGGTACTGATCCTGATAAAGTTTCAAAAATCAAAGATTTACCATTTCCTATTAATAGAAGTAAGTTGAGATCATTTTTAGGCCATGTGGGTTACTATAGAAGGTTCATCAAGAATTTCTCAAAGATTGCACAGCCACTAACCCAGTTCTTGAAGAAGGATGTTACTTATGAACCAGGAAATAAGGCGCATGAAGCTTTTGGACAACTGAAGGAAGCCCTGGTGTCTTCACCTGTTTTGAAGAATCCAGATTGGAGCAAGCCATTCATTGTGTACACTGATGCCTCAGATGCAGCACTAGGAAGTACTTTGAGCCAAAAGGATGAAAATGGGAATGAACATCCAATTTACTTTGGGAGCAGACAAATGAGCAGTGCTGAGGTAAATTATACTGTAACTGAAAAAGAGGCTCTGGCTATCATTTTTGCTGTAAAGAAGTTTAGAAATTACTTGCTAGGGCAAAAATTTCTAGTTGTAACAGATCATCAGGCTCTAAAATATATTGTAAATAAGCCTAACCCATCAGGGAGGATAGCAAGATGGATAATTTTGCTACAAGAATTTGAATTTGATATTATAGATAGGCCAGGAAAGAAGCATGTCAATGCAGATGCACTCTCTCGAGCCTATGATGGTTTAGGATCATCTTGTGATGATGATGATTTTCCCGATGCAGCATTGTTCTCCCTTGACACAATCCCTAGTGAATACATAGATATTTGGAATTATCTAAATGAATTCAAGTTTCCTGATGGTGCCAATGCAAAGACTAAGAGAAAGATTACTCAAGCCAGTCGTCCATATTCTATTCTGCATGGAGCATTATTTCGAATAGGACCTGATGGACAGTACAAGAGGGCAGTTGGACGTGATCAAGGAAAGGAGCTGCTAGAAGAATTCCACAATGGTACATGTGGAGGGCACTTCTCTGGACAACTTACAGCAAGAAGGATCTTGGATGCAGGTTATCACTGGCCCACTCTTTTTAAAGATTGTTATAATTATTGTAAGACATGTGATATTTGTCAAACACATGGTAACCGTAAGACTTCATCAGCTCCATTATGTCCTATTCTTCCCCTTGGTCCCTTTGAAAAATGGGGAATAGACATTGTAGGTCCACTTCCAACTACATCACGTCAAAATAAGTATATTGTAGTTGCCACAGATTATTTAACCAAGTGGGTTGAAGCTAGGCCATTGAAAACAGCTTCCATGGATGAAGTGGCAAGGTTCATATATGAACGCATTGTCACCAGATTTGGTTGTCCATTAGAAATTGTAACAGATCAAGGAAGCCACTTCATTAATGAGGTGGTAGAAGCCCTAGTCAATAAGTTTTCTATCAAGCACAGGAAGGCAACAACATACAAGCCAAGCACAAATGGACAGGTGGAACGAACAAATTTTGTGCTGTGTCAAATTCTAGCAAAAGATGCAGCCTTGCAGGTACATAAATGGGATAAAAGGATTCATGCAGCATTGTGGGCATATAGGGCAACATCAAAGTCAGCAACAGGATACTCCCCATTTCAGTTGGCCTATGGCATTGATCCAGTTCTTCCTATTGAGTTTGATATTCCCACTGTGAGAGTTATGAAAAATGAAAGGATGGATGAAAGTGATTCAGTAAAAGAAAGGTTGGTACATCTTCATTTGCTAGAGGAAATGAGGGAAATAGCAAAGGATACAAGCCATAAGAAGAAAATGAAGCAGAAGGAATACTTTGATCAAAAGATCCGGTGGTCTCCATTTCATGTGAATGACTTGGTTCTAGTATATGATTCCAGATACAAAAAAAGAAGACAGAGAAAATTTCTTCCAAAATGGATGGGGCCCTACAAAATAGCAGCTGTGCATGAAAATGGTACGTACCGACTGGAGGAATTGGATGGCACTCCCATTACGAAATGGGTCAACCACGACAAGTTGAAGATTTTCCAAGCACCAGAATAGTCTACTCCGAGGACGGAGTAGAAGCTAGGAAGGGGGAAGATGTCGACACTAAAATTTTCCTCCAAAATTTCTATTTCATTAATGTATGTATTAGGAATAGGATGTTGTTAAGTGTAATTAGTAGTAGCGTCTGATAGAAGATAACGGCGCTGTCAGTACGGTGCCGCCAATAATGTGGAGTACGGTAACAGTCAAAGTACAATAGGAATGTTGTAAAAAGTAAATATTTGTCGTAAGTGGTCCGGTAATGTTAAAATGTCAAAGTTTGGGTAATTAGAGAAGTAGGGTCTACATGATTAGGAATTAGAAATATTATATTGGTAATAAGGACAAGGAGTGAGGTCATAAATATTTTGTGTATTTTATTTGTAAAAAGTCTAAAAATGTGGAACCCATGTAAAATGATAAGGTTTATCTTATCTTAACAGATAAGCTTACATGTACAGATAAGAGTTAAGGTATGGAATATGATTCGTCAGAGTGGATTTCTTATCCTATCTTAGAGATAGGATGGATAAGCCTGGAAGTTCTATAAATAGAGAGGCCACCCCCCTCATTTAGCATAGAAAGAAGTAGTGAGAAATATTGTAGGAAGTGTGCGAAGGAAGCCATCAGTTAAAGGTGTGTTGAAGAAGCCATCAAGAGGTGTAATTGTAAAGTTTCTCCCATAGTCTTGTTGAAGTATCTCATGGGTGAGATTGTAACAGTTTCATGTTAATATTATAATTTATTTTGATATTTCATATTTTTCGTCATTCTGTCTTATCATAGTCAATGGTATTCTTGTGTTCGGTTGTTGTTTTGTTTCCAGATTACATCCACCAAACTAAAGGCTGTGCATTAGTAAATAATCATAGCACGAGGAGTTCCCGGTGAAGAATTATCATAGTGCCGGATTGGTGATGACAGACCCCCATAATAGCCCCAAGGGGATGGGCAAACTAGGAATGCGAACTCTGACCCCATTCTTCGAATCTGGAGATGACTGCATCTCCCATGTAAGAAGCCCACTGTGCTATCTGGGCCTGCAAACCTACTGTCTCAAGGGTTAGTCATCTCCCGATGATCGGGACCCCCAGGATATGGTAAACATCCTCCAGTGTGATGGTCCACTCACCTTAGACCCCTGGTAATTGGAAGGTGTTCCGATCAGCATCCCAGTAGGAAAATAAGTCACAGAGTATGTGACTGGATGGTGCAACATGTGGAACCTATTAATATACGTAGTATACCAGCCCTCTGAAGAGTATCCTACTCATCCTATGAAAGGGTGTCTAACACTTCTAGGAGCCAGTTCACACTCCCTCTCTTCTCCACCGAATGTACTCCTCTCTCACCTGCATACACCCAAAAACACACAAAACAAAGCAAGTTAGCATCCAAGTGACATTAGAAAAATCATGAAAACACAGTAGAAATGCTAAAAATGCCAAAAATGAGTCTCAAACATAGGTGTTCTTTTGACATTATGTTGAAGAACTGCTGCCCTAAGCAGGGATGGCGGTTTTCATAACCACCCGCCTTAAGGGAGGCGGTCTTGTAACCTCCACCTTGAACAGGGAGGCATTTCATGTAACCACCACCCTGGGCAGGGCGGCGGTCATGTCCCAAAAACCCACGTGGCTTTTATAACCTAAAAAGGCCTAAAAACACCAAAAAGGGACCATTTTAACTCAAAAATTTAAAGCCTACCCAGTAGGAGCCCCCCCTAGATGGACTATTTTGAACCTAACATTTTCAAAAATAACCCGCCCACGACAAATATTTTAGCATTTTAAAAGTTTGAAGGTAGAAACAATAAATTGAGGAAAACTAACTTGTGATCTCGCGGGTCGATGATCTGCAGGTGGAGGCATGATCACTATCTCGTCACAAACGTTTTAACTCTACTCTTGTAAGAAACCGTTCACCAATGGGTCCTAGAGCTCAGAATCAATCAAATCAACACGCGTAAATGAATAGGAAAATGGGCCCACTTTCATATATATAGTAGCTTGACTTGTTTTGAATGTTTTTTTTCACAAGTTTGGAGTGCTGACGGAGGTAAGTTCTTACCCCCACACAAATGGTATGTCCTCATTTCCCATTATTTTAGCGTTTATTTTCCAATCTATCTTGTGTATCTGCACTGTGAGTTCTCTTTTCGTTTTGCAGGAAGCGGGAATTTTGGATGGCGTCATTTTAACACACGGACGTTCCAGGTATGACTTCCAACTTCCCATTTTGGGACCGCCATACTCAGAACCACCGTTTTACACCTCTTCATGGCTAAAATGCTTCTTCGAGGGGGCAATATGTACGTACCCAAAATTGTAGGGTACTGCACCATCGGAACAACGTAACACGTACCCCAATGATGATACAAGTCTCCTCGCAAGGTGTTCAGGATCTGGAAAAGCTCCCCAAGTGTGCGTTAACATCCCACATGCCCCGCTTAGCCCCTGCGTGCTTTGTTTTTCTCTTTTCCCCTCTTTTCTTGGCCTTTTTCTCTTCAGTTACAAAACCGCCGCCCTGCCTGGGTAGCGGTCTCGTGACCGCCGCCCTAAGTAGGGCGGTGGTCCTGTAACCACCACCCTGCTCAGGGCGGCGGTCCTTTACGCATTTTCTAGAATTCTCTTTTATCATAACTCATGTAAATTTTAATGTTTACCAACTTTTTTCAGCACCATGAGCTTGCATTAATGATTCTGGTTCCCTGGAATAGTGTTTTGCCATTGTTTATAGTTTAAGAGATCAATTTGGTTTTTACCTTGGGTAAATGCAAATGCTATAAATAGTTGGCTTGTGCTCAAGCAAATGGCCCCTCAAATTTGCCTCTGAATTTATCATTGCAATAGATTAGTCTTTCATTTTACTTAGAATTCTTAGTTTCTTTCATTGCATGCTTAGTTAGTGTTGTTTTGCTGTTAGGAAGCCACATATCCATCTTGTGCAAGTGTTGTTGATATTTCATCCAATCCATTGGAGTAGAGTAGTTTGTTTTCAATAGGAAGCCATTAAAGTTGCAGGTTTTGTTCTTCAAACATGATAGTTTCAGGTTCTGGACATTTTATGTTGCATGACTCACAATAAATCCCGCTAGGAATTACATAAGCCAAGCTCTTTACTCTTGCGCTATCTCTCTCCTACTCGCATTATATTCAGTCTGTATCCTAAGCTACCTTTTGTCCCAATATCTACTTCTGTTGATGCTAACATTACACGCTTTTCTGGATCCATGTGAACATAAAGGAACGAGGAAATCAAACTAAGAGGACAGGATCACACACACCATCGGATTCACCACTATTTTGTAAAATCCAGGTTCTAGCTTTCAAAGTTTTAATTAGAATCATATCAAATAGAGTAGTTAATTACTTTATTTCAGTCAACCTTACTTTTGATATCGCCAGGGAAGCTGTGGGGATTGATAGTTTCTGAGAGACTATGATTCTTTCCTCACTTCTGAGGTAGGATCGAGAGTCTTTCAAATAGATTAGATCAGTTATTTCATTGTTTAGAATAGATTTACAACTGCACAGGCAAGTAGCTATACTCGATTACTTTGTTTGTTTTAAAATTCAACACTAGGTTAATTGTCAATTTCTAGATATATTAAAATAGCTGCTCTTTCAAATTCATTTATAAAATTCATCAGAAAAATAACAAAAATATAGAGGTTATATATGTTATAGACATACTTCGCATAGTTAATTTTATTTTGCTGCATTTAGTTTACATTATTGCTTTTGTATGACAATCACGGGACCTAGAGAGCCCAGGGAATACGTATTCGAGCCAATCGTGCCCCAACCCAATCTTGTCACAACCATAAATGATATAGATCAGAATCTCAAGATCCAAGTCTTCCGAACAACGGTAAACTTACAACAAATCAGTTTCCAACTACACGGATTAAACATAGAAGACGACCAAGCACACACATTTTGGTCAAATCAACCAAACTACAGATTACCCTAGATTCATATCCGCATGACTGTGGAAGGGTTTGAAAGAGAGTAGACCTTTGGTTGTGATCCTTTGGTCCCACAGCCAGACGCAGGAGACACTCTCACAGATATAGATACCAGCTTGAGAATTCAGGTTGCACAAACACCTGTAAGATATTCTGAGAAGATCACACAATTATTAATTCTGAATATAGAAGCTGAAAAGGCATATGACTATTGGATACTAGGGATTAGGGATTGATTCCGCATATGACCATAGCAGGACCACAACAAATAAGAATCTACGGTTGTGACCCACAAATCCCACAGCCCAACGAGTCCATAGGTGAATCAGACATAGATGTTGGCCTACGTACACTAGTATTCAGATCTACTCCACTTCCACCTATCATCATCGAACAGTTATCCTTGCTAGACACAGTAGCTAACAAAGCTAAGGAGTTCTGGACTAGGCCAGAGAATCACCCATAGAGTCAATTATATTTACCATCTGCCCTATGACCTTATCTGGAGATATACACGAAACTATCCCAGGTCATTTTCCACGTATTCCACAACCTATAGACCGAATCATGCCAGAGCTCGATATTGATTGGAGCCTTCGAGCAGTCATCCTTGTTGATCGATCTATCACACCAGTTCAGGTTAGGAGGGCATTCTTTGCCTTAGATTCGTAATTTCCACTAGTGCGCGTCGAAGACATCAGATTTCCCAATTAGCTTGTCTGCATCCCACACATATTTAATCCCCACCGGCTGTCTCAGCACGACCTCGGGAGGTCGGGTGTGAGGAAAAGTTACTTGTAGATTCCTATGCTCGCTTGTCACTTTTCCATCGTACATTTGGCTCAAGTAATAACAATACATTCGAGCTAAGTAAGAGATTCTCAAGGAATAAGATGATGCAATCGAGTTAAGGAAGAGCAATAGAAACAGAGAGAAGAGAGAGAGAGGAGAGAAGACCGATGAAGTATTGATTCATTAGATAAGAAGAACATCAGAGCGGTAGATTTATTGAGCAAGAGGGATCAAATCTAATGATAATAAGAGATTGAAAAGAACATATACAGTTCAAAAAAAGTTATCATAATCTATTGCGTAAGCAATCATTATAACTAGATGATCAAGAATTGTAATGTAAAATAAGTCTAAGTTATAGCTTAACATTTTCAGGGGGTTGTACCCTCCTTGTGGGTAGGTTCCTACAAAAGATCAGTTACGGCTGATTAAATTAGGGGTTGGTGATTCTTCCAAGTGGGTGCTTGCAAAATTTTTTGAGTGGGTGCTTAGAAAGTCTTCGAGTGGGTGCCTGAAGTTGTGAAGTGGGTACTTCACGGGTTGAGTTGGTGTTCAACCTAAACCATTATAATTTTTTTAATTGGTGTTATTTAATAAATATTTTATTTCAAGTGGGTTTTTCTCCTGAAAGGGTTTCCCACTATAAATTTTATGTTCAGCGTTCTTCTATTTTACATATGTTTATTTGAATGCTCATGATATGTTGCTACACTCATGAAAAATCTGAATTGACATTATTAAAGTGAAAATTTTAATCAACACTTATTCACCCCCCCTCATTGCTTGTGGTCTCTAACAATCAATATCAGAGAGATGTCCTTATAGAAGAAGCTTAATTTCTTTAAGGAGACCTCTTTTCACAAGCATGGCAACAAATCATTTACAATGCGGTTTATCTTTGTCAAGACCACCTCTCTTCACTGGAACAAATTATGAATCCTAGATAATAATGATGAAAACATATTTGATGTCACCTGGTTTTGATATCTAGGAATGTGTTGAGAACGGATACAATCCTCTAACCACGCCAATCACCTCTTCAACAAATAAAACAAAATATGAATGCGAATCAAGAGCAATGAAGGTCATCTTGTGTGGCCTAACTGAATCATAATTTGTAAAAGTGATGCACTACATAACCGTGAGGGAGATATGAACCAAACTTCAAAGTATTTATGAAGGAGATGATAAAGTTAAGTTAGAAAAGTTGCAGAATTATAGAGCTCATTTTGAAAATCTGAAAATGAAAGATGATGAGAGCATAGTGGCCTACATACAAAGAGTAGATGAAGTCATAAACATGATCAGAGGACTAGGTGAAAAATTAGAGGAATCTGTTATAGTCTAAAATATTCTAAGATCTCTGAGTGGAAATTATGATGAAAAATTATCAGCTATAGAGGAAGCCAAAGACATGAATACTCTTATCATGGATGGATTGCAGAGCACTCTTTCAACATACAAGATGAGGACCATTAGATCCAAAATTTCCAAGAAAGAAGTAGCTTTCAAGGTCAAAAAAGAAACCCAGTGAAAACACGAAGAAGAAGAAGAAGAATCAATTTTAGAGGATGAGTTGGATGATGAAAATATTGAAGCAATGTTCGTAAGAATACTAAAAAGAGGTTCATGTAAGTATAAAGAAAAAATTCCTTTAAAATGTTTTTCATGTGGACAAGTAGGTCATTTTTCTATCAAATATCTAAACAAAATTAAATAATCTCAGTTAGAACATGAAGAGGAAAGTCATAAACATAGCAAGAGAGAAACTTGGTACAAGAAGAAAAACATCGAGAATAAGTTCTTTAAGAGTAAAAGAAACTTCTATTTGAAAGAAGAATCAAGTGACTCATATTCTAGCAACCCAAGTAGCTTTGAAAATGAAAATTAAGAAGACCAATCTAAATGTTTGTTTATGGCCATGGATGTGTTTGAAGAATGTAGCTCCAAAGTGAAGAATACAACTGACTTTAAAGACTTTGATGAAGAAGATGATGAAGTAAATCTTGAAGAATAATTGGTTTGTGCTCTTGAAGAATTGAAATTGTGTAGAAGAAAGAACCAAAAATTAAGATACACATTGAAATATTATGAATAACAAATCCACATCTTTGAAGAAAGAAAGAATCTAAAAGAAGAATAAGAGGCTAATGAACTCAAATAACTTGAGAATCAGTTGGAAAATATTTCAAGCTCTTACAAATCAAAGGAAGATGAATGCATTCAGCTGAACTTGGAACTGGAGAAACTAAAGTCTAATTTGGAACAAATGAGAAGCAAACTGATAGTGTATGAAAATTTAGAGAAGAGTTCAAATGTTTTGAATGGTATAATACGTAGCCAAATTTATACAAATGATAAGTTTGGAATTGGTTTCAAAGAAGACAGTAAAGAAAAGGACCCTGCCAAGAATGTTGAAAACAAGACTACATCAAAATCTAACATCTCATCCGTGGAAAAAAAGAAAGTTATCAATACTGCAAAGAGAAGAACTTATGCTCCCAAAATCATCTATGTTATGTGGTACACACAATCCTTTTATGGTTAGTGTTATTCTTGTAATCAGTTTGGACATAAAGCTACTAGGTGTAAGAATTTTTCTAGAGGCTATAGAGTAAGTTTTGGCCCATCTTACACCAGAATGAACTATAATAATATCCATCACTATTATCATAAGAAGAGTTAGGTAGCCTCAACAAATAAACAAGATTCACCTAAGAAAAAGAAGTGGATATATATTGCAAAGAAATATGAGAACAAGAGAAGATTCATGATCAATATTACAAATAACATTTCATGTGCAAAATGAAGATAAAATATGGTATTTGGATAGTGGATGCTCCAGCCATATGACAGGTGATAAAATCAAGTTCATCACTCTGTCTAACAATGCATCAGGTGTTATGATATTTGGTGACAATAATTCAGTAACCATAGTTGGGAAAGTAACATTGAGTTTGGAAAATGGAAAGACTATCAATGAAAATGTTTTATATGTTGAAGGACCCAAGCATAATTTGCTAAGTGTAATTCAAATGTGTAAAAGGGGATATAATGTGATATTCCTTGACATAGGTTGTGATATTATTAATGGAAAAATAGGAAAGAAGGTTGCAAAGGCCAAGCGTACAAATAACAACATGTATGTTCTAAATGAAACAAATAAAGAGAAATGCTTTACAAGTAAATTTGATTACACTTGGCTATGGCATAGGATATTGGGGCATACGAGTTTTGAAAATCTTGTAAAATTGAGTGCAAAAGGTTGTGTCAGACATATGTCAAACATTGTGAAACCCTCAGATACGTTGTGCAAGGCTTGTTTACATGGAAAACAAACAAGGAGATCATTCAAGTCAAAAGAATATTCTACAACCAAACCTCTGGAGTTGATTCATACAAATCTCTATGGTCCCACCAGAAATGAAGGTATACAAGGTGAGGTATATTTTATGCTTTCAATAGATGATTACACCAGAATGACATGGGTAGCGTGTTTGAAGCAAAAGTCAAAAGCGTTAGATAGATTTAATAAATTCAAGCTACTGGTAGAGAACGAGAAAAACAAAAATATCAAATGCCTAAGATCAAATAGAGGTGGAGAATTTTAGTCCAATGAGTTCAATAAATTTTGTGAAGAAAATGGAACTATAAGACAATTCTCAACCACCAGAACACCTCAAAAAAATGGAGTTGTTGAGAGGAAAAACAATACTGTGCAAGAGATGGAAAGAACAATGTTGAATGAATCCAAAATTTCAAACAGATATTGGAGTGAAGCAGTATACACCACAGCCTATATTTTGAACAAAGCCCAACTAAGAGTAAATAGTGACAAAACACCTTATGAATTATGGAAGAAGATACCAAAAAATGTAAAACACATAAGATTCTTTGGAAGAAAATTATACATCAAAAGAGATGAAGACAACTTGGGAAAGTTTGACTCTAGATGTGATGAAGGCATATTCGTTGGTTACTTAGCAGTCAGTGTGGATTACAAGTGCTACAACAAGAGATTACAGAAGGTTGTCGAAAGCACCAATGTGAAGGTAGATGAATTCCCCATGTCCAACACCTAGCACAGAGATAATCATGAAGAACAAGAAGATGATGATGAAATGGATAGTTTGCGTGAAGAAGTAGATGCAGAAGAAGAAAGACCAGACACTAAGGCACCCTCAAGGAAAGTAAAAAATGAACATCCTTCTAATCAAATTATTGGAAACAAAGATGGCAGCATTCTAACAAGAATAAGGCTAAGAGAGTAGAAAAATCATGAAGACATAGCACTCCTATCCATGGTAGAACCCAAGAATGTTCCAGAAGCAAGTAAATATCAGCATTGGGTAGATCTAATGAATTGAGAACTTTATCAGATAGAAAATAATGATACATGGGAATTGGTACCCAAACCACGGGACAAGAATGTAATTGGAACTAAATGGGTTTTCATAAATAAGTTGAATGAAAAATGAAAAGTAACAAGAAATAAGGACATCCTTGTATGCAAAGGTTACGCGCAAATGGAAGGAATCGACTTTGATGAAACATTTGAACCAGTGACAAGAATGGAAGCAATAAGATTGTTCCTAGCTTACGTGGCTTACAAGAAGATCAAAGTGTTCCAAATGGGCATGAAATCAACCTTCCTCAATGGTTTTCTAAATGAAGAGGTATATATTGAACAGCCTGATGGATTCTCACTAGCTGAAGATAAATATTGTGTGTGTAGGTTGAAAAAGGATTTATATGGGCTGAAACAAAATCCTAGACCTTGGTACAATAGATTGGATTCATACCTCATTGAGCAAGGTTTCAAAAATGTTTTTTACAGATAACAATCTCTATATGAAGGAAGAAGGAGAACATCTGCTCATTATCATAGTCTATGTGGATGATATCATTTTTAGAGGAGGTCATGATAAAATGATTTATGATTTTGCTGATGTGATGAAAAGAGAATTTAAAATGTCTATGCTTGGAAACTTGTCATTATTTCTGGGATTACAAATCAGTCAATCAAAACAAGGTATTTTCATATCCTGAACCAAGTACATTAAAGAGATTATGAAAAGATTCTAGATGAAATAATGTAAACCTATTAGGACACCAATGGAAGTTGGATGTAAGCTAAGAAAAGATGAAAACACACCAAAAGTACAAAAAACATTGTACAGATCCATGATAGGTAGTCTACTTTATGTAACATCCCCATTTTAAGACACTAGAACAAGGGATTTTTTTCTTTTTGTACATACAACGTTCTCTGTTCTGAATTATGTAATTCAAAACACACGACCAAGTTTTAATAATTGTTCTTTGTCCAATTAATGTAATTCGGATCACACAATTACTTTTAAAACCAATGTTCTCTATTCGCATATTTACAATATGGAACACACATTCAATGCCATTCAATCATATAACAGATACCATATGCTGTTGTAAATGACTGGAAGAACTACCGATCTCCCATTTTATGGCTTGGAGTTTCAGCGATCTCTCATTTCATGACTCAGCGACTTACCGATCCTTCATGTTAATCCATGCATTATTTACTAAGTATACTTGGTTCTCTTTACTGTTTCCAGTTATCGAAGTGTTTCATTTAAGAGGCCTATCTGAATATCTGTTACCGATACTCATCTGAAATCCTGCTTCTTAAACTAGGTGATTAGGACAACGCAACCAGCAACTTGCGATACTTTGGCCAAAGATTTTCACATGCTTTGCATGATCATATTCCCAGACATTATACACATCAATGGAATACGTCCTTCACCTCACTTCATCTATTATCTAGAATGGTATTTTTTGACCTCTGTCAGTCCTTCCATCCAAGGTTAAGCTCTAACCCAAACTAGCAATATGAAAGAGTATAGGAAGACACTCACAGTGACTAAAGGTACACAGACATACTATGTCAACCCTAGATGACTGCGTGTGTCTAGTTACCTTTAGTCCTTCAGAGTCACCCCGTATACATGGTCACATTCCTATCATCATCCAAGGAACTTGGTCCCATCTTATGTAAACTTGATGATTTGATTCGGGAGGGCGTTGTAACATGTCAGCTACAACATTGTGTCGCCATGAAGGCCCCACATTCATGAAGACACCAGATTGCAGATGGCATGTGCCAAGGTCCTATGAAATCCTCTCGTCAAGGGATACACATCCAGCTATAAGTGTGATTAGATTATAATCTTAATATTTAAGATCAGTTTTCAGCAACCGTGCTAATCTTCTAACCTCACTACTCGTTACAGTTTCATAGCTAAGAGAGAGACTTAATTTGTCTTATAGCTTAATATATGTTTACTCCTCCATACCAAAGGATTTCATATTTAAATCTTGGTTCTTACCTTAAGCTTCAGACTAACAGTCCACTATAGCTTAACGTAGTAAGATCAACTTATTAAACTTAACCAAGTTTTATTTGCAACTGAATTTAAAATCTAGAAGTTCATCTTATTAGATTCCATTTAAATGAGGTCTAATTCCAAATGAATGTATTCATTTATACACTTTTAACCATACTTCAATTAAGGTTTGATATGAGGAGATACGAATCCTCGTACTGATTATCCTCTAGATCAACATCTCAAGGATATTAATGAAATCAGAGTACAAGGTTCAAGTGCCTCTTTTATTTATATTCATTAGCTTATATGACAGTTCCAAATATCGTTCGTTTAAAAATTCATATTCACTTAACTCTTTTCAATGTCAATATAAAATCCATATTAACATCAATATGAATTATTTGTACATTTCAGCTTAAAAATGGTACTCAAGTAAAGAATAGATATTATGTCCTTCTTAAAATCTATCAACCATCACTTGAATAAATTCAAATTCAATGAATAAAATTTATACTCTCGATCTTATTCAAACAGTTTCAAAGTGATATAGCCATTAAAATATCACACCTTTCCTTGTATTCAATCCTTAAGATTTAAAATCTATACAATTTACAAGTCCACACAACTGAACTTCGTTTATATCAAACAACATTACAACACATAAGGAAAGAAGAATGCAACTTCTTCTTTTCCCATTTCCTCGTAGAGGAATAATAAACTATCAGATACGATCCATCCTTTGCTACTAAGGAGCATCAGAAAACAACATGTCTTCATTTTTACTCAAGGAAACCATCTGCAAAATTTACTTACACGGGTCAGTTCATCAAACTGAGCATATTAAGCACTCATCATTAAAATGAGGTGCTCTTAATTAACTGTCTCAATAAAATAACCCTACTTTTCTGAAATGTTTAAAAATTGATATGGACATTATCCATGAATTAAGTACTGATAAGGATGAACAACTTAACAACCCAATCCACTAATTACCATCACAATCAGACAAAAATATTTACTAATCCTTTCCCATATAATTACTATAAAAAGTAATTTCCTCTAAATAGTTTCAGATTAAAACATATTTAAGAACTAATACACATATGTATATAATGTTGTTCTAATGTAATTGATGTCAGTTCCATTTCCTTTTTAATAGCTGAAATTTCAAGAGATGAATTTTAATTAAGAATTCCAACATAACTACTTCCCTTTCGTACCACTCATTTAATTTCAAACAATCAAATGTAGAAGACAAAAGTGGTGATTCACCACGAACACATTGGTGTCAATTCTCAAAATTTAATAAACATCATAATACTTATTTCAAATCAGAAAGAAAGTAGACATCAGTTAAATGCAGATGATTACGCCTAAGGCAGTATGAAATTCATTCAATATGAAATATAGAATTTCAACTAGATAAGAGAAGAAATAATCATTACTTCAAATTACTCAACCAATATTTTCTTTCTTTTCATCACAACTGTACTGAGTAATTTAAACAAGAAGTGATATCAATCAATGATAACAGCTAAAAGATAAAGTAATTGAAGTCAATAATCGAATGAAAAGAAGGAGAATCATATTACCTCTTCCTCCTTGCTTAGCTAAATATCAAATATTCAGTGCCAGCCTGTTCCCATAGGGTGATTTCCTCTGACAAATATAATTCATTAAATAAAACTTACTAACTACATTCCAGAGAGTTTACAGAATTCATTTACATCAGGCCGTAAGTCTCAATATCAACGGTCCCTAAAAAAAAACTATTTCCTTTAATTTTTCACCCGACGGACATTCTCATCTAGATACAAATAAGTAAGAGTGTACAACAGAAAACAAATCATGTTTTCATTGTAATAATAAAAGGATTCATTTTCCAAACACCAAGGAAGAATCCCAATTCCGATTCAGTTTTAATGCAAGCAACAAGAATTTTAGACTGCGATTTTCATATATATATATATATATATATATATATATATAAACATACATATTTGCTAAGAACAGTCATTCCCAGATAGGTCTGAAACGAGTAAAAAGTATAGCAAGCTATATTGTCATAATTTAACTATAATAAGGAACCCTTTCTCTCTCTTTTTTTTACAAGAACAATGATCTACTCAAGTTCAGTTCCAATCGAATAAATTGAAGAATTTCAAATAAGCATCTATGTTATTTATATATATACTTTTAAAAAAGATTCAAAGAAAGATAACAATACATTCTACTCACTCATCAAATAACCAAGTTCAGTGTTTAAATAATTTATTTCCCCAACAACCAGTCACGGCCTTCAACCCACATGGAAATATTGAATCATTTTTAACCAGTAAGGGTAAGACAATGGAATGGATTTACTGTCCCGGGTGAATCATATTCTATGCAATGTAAAACAACTATGATAATAACTCACACAACAGTTTCTTCAAGCATTATCACGATTTTTCCCAAATTGTTTACACACAAAGAACTCAGAAAATAATACTCACATAGTTGGTACATTCATCAACTGAAACCCATAATGGGTAATAGAAATGAATACCCATCACTGTCAAAACAAAACCCATACAACAAGGATAGATTCATTTCATTTACTCATTTTGCAAAGAAATACCCAATTCATATTCATCCCCATCAGAAATCTCAACCTGTAAATCACATTAATTGAATCAACAATTCCATTTTACAAAAACACCCAACATAAGAGCAGAGTTATTTTAATGAAGACGCTTAAACAAGAGTAAAACGGTTTAAGAAGAAAGGCTCAACATGCCTGTAAATTTTCTCATGGCTTGAAGAAATTCGTGCCCACACCCATAAGAGCTATTTTCTCCATGGCGTCAACAAAAAAGATTTCCCAACAATCTCCTAACTTCCATAGGCTCAAAAATAGCCATGGCTACTCCAAACAACAACAACAATAATCAGAATAATAGTAGGTTTGAAAGAACCGTGAAAGAAATGCAGAGAAATCTCAAAACCCAAATGAACACAATAATCACCAAAAATTCCTCTATCCCCTTTCCAAGGTGAGCTGGTCACTAAGACCAAGACCATTAATGCATTGAATGCATTGCTTTTTTTTTATTTCCACGCCATCACCGACTCGGGTTTGGCGAGTTCCATTTTTAAAGTTTTGCATGCTATTTCCTTCTTAGCTACATAGCTAGTTGGATATCTCCAACTTTTCATGTTCCTGCCAAACTTGGCATTGAAAACTACAAGGACATCATTTACTGTCCTTAATAAATTTCTAACCTTCCCTTCTTATCTACTTCATCAACATGGGTTTATAGGTCCTCTCCTTAGGTTAGCAATAGTTTTAGGTTACATTGTCCATAGTATGGTATTCACCAAGGTCACAAATCATTAGGATTTGTAATATTTTAAATTCCTTGTAATTTATCAAACCCTCCTAGGATAGTTGTTAGGTAATAGGTTAGGGCTTAACCCCGTAGTGTTTTAGTTAATAGGTTCCTTAGTAAGTTTTACAACGTACATTCACATTCAACATAATGCAGGACATTTCATCCTATGTTAGACATATACCTGGTGCCGGATTAGTAACACATTCTTTTTAAGATTAAAAGATATATGTTAACATAATTATCCCCATTTCCGCAGTTACAACATCATGAAAAGAGGTTATCATAATAGCTTCTAAAAATCAGGACGTTACACTTTACTCCACAAAGCGATCTCAAAGAAGGCCACAGCATATCATGCATCAATGGAATTGATTCAAGGTGTGCTTTAGAAGATCAACAATAAGAGTTCATCAAACATAGGAAACAAGTATGTTGTCTAACACTTGCAAGTCATAAGTTATAATAACCTCCGTCCCAAGTAAGATATTACAGTAAACAAGGGTCCAGATTAGTAACACATTCTTTTTAAGATTAAAAGATATATGTTAACATAATTATCCTCATTTCCACAGTTACAACATCATGAAAAGAGGTTATCATAATAGCTTCTAAAAATCAGGACGTTACACTTTACTCCACAACATCAAGACCAGATATCATGCATGCGGTAGGAATTTTTAGAAGATTTCAAGAAGATCCAAGGAAACTTACCACAAGGTAGTCAAGATAATTCAAAGATATCTCATGGGGACACTTGATTATGGACTCTGGTACCCCAAAATTGGTGACTTTAACATAAAATCATATAAAAATGCAAATTGGGTGGGAAGCGTTGATGAAAAAAAGAGTACAAGTGGTGGAGCATTCTTTGTTGGAAATTATCAAGTGTCCTTACTAAGCAAGAAAAAATCATCAGTGGCACTCTCAACATGTGAAGTAGAGTATATAGCTGTCATGATGTGTTGCACTCAGGTTTTATGGATGAAGCAAACATTTGAAGACTACAAGGTAAAATCTGATTATCCAATTCCCTTGTGATGTAATAGTATAAGTGCAATTAGTATATCTAAGAATCATGTGTTCCACTCAAATACCAAGAACATTCCAATTAGATATCATTTCTTAAGGGAATAAGTGAATGCCAAGAAAGTTAGCCTTGAATATGTGAGTACTAAAGAAGAAATTGTAGACATAATGACCAAGCCGCTACGAAAAGTAACATTTGAGCACTTGACTGGTAGTGTCAGCTCACAAAGGCTTCAAGATGATTATGGATAAGTTCTAAGGGACTTAGCCATTTTTTGGGAAAGATGAGAGGATGAGGATATATCTGTAGCATTCTTAAAGTATTCATTCACTTGGAGAAGCCATGGAGCTCTAAAAGAAGGTGCAGAAGGTTAGTGAGTGCCACGGGTAAAGGGATGAAGCCACAAAGTAAAAGAAGTCAAAGGATGAGCTGTGAGTAAGAATGATGAATCCCTAGATGTGAAGGAAGATCTACAGAAGTAAGAAGAATCTGAAGGCAAATCCATGGGAGAAAGGAAGTTTTTAGGAAGCCACCAATAAAATAAGAAGCCACGAAGAACCATAAAGGATGCGAAGGACTAAAGATAGTTGCAGATAACTATAGAAGCCATAGATAAAAGGATAGAGTCGTGGACATGGAACAAAGCCATGTAAAGGAAATAAACAAGGAGGAAAGTTGTGACACATTGAGAAATCTATGAGAAGCATAGAAAAGCCACGGATAACTAAAAATATGCCAAGAAAGAAGAAATGTCGCATGACAAAGGATAGAGCCACGATATAAAGGAAATAGTCAGTGAAGCCGAAGAAATATGCATATTGAAAAATATGGAATGAACAGGGCTCAAGGATGATAAAATTAATTTAAACATGGAAAAGTAATATTTTTTTCCCTAAAATTGATGGTGATTCGATCATCTAGAAAATGCGGTTGAGTATACGACTTAAAATCCACAAAGAACGAAGAAATTTATTATTCCAGCTGTAAGAATTTAATGCTCATTGACTTGGTGGAAATACAATTACATTCTCTATGTTATCTTGAGTTTCAAGGTGAATTAAAATATTGAAGAAGGAAATGGCTCGCTCATCTTTGTCACATTGTAGTTTCTAGAAAAATGGAAAATCCATTTTAGGAACAACTATTAAATTTCTCTTACACATGCATAGAAAACTGTGTAATCAAGCCAAATATAGAAGGAAAAAAAATTGGAGTTATTTACATGCATTTAATAGTTTGAATTCTCAAGCGACAGAACAGGAAGATGCATGACACACAAATTGAAGTAAAGGAATGGGTCGGTTGTGAATATAGTGTGAACTTAAAGCAAATTGAAAGGGTGGCTCAAGTAAGAAAATACATTCGAGCTAAGTAAGAGTTTCTCAAGGAAGAAGATGATGCAATTGAGCTAAGGAAAAGCAATAGAAAGAAAGAGAGGAGAGAGAGGAGAGAAAACTGATGAAGTATTGATTCATTCGATAAGAAGAGAATCAGAGTGGCAGATTGATTGAGCAAGAGGGATTGAATTAGATGAGCAAAAGAGAGTGAAAATAACATAGAAGGTTCAAGAAAAGTGATCATAATGTATTGTGTAAGAAATCCTTGTAACTAGATGATCAAGAATTGTAATGTAAAATAAATCTAAGTTGTAGCTTAGTATTTTCAAGGGGTTGTAGCCTCCTTATGGGTAGGTTCCTGCAAAAGATCAGTTGTTGATTAAATTAGGGGTTGATGCTCCTTGCAAGTGGGTGCTTGTTAAATTCGTTGGGTGGGTGCTCAGAAAATATTCAAGTGGGTGCTTGAAGTTGTGAATTGGGTGCTTCACAGGTTGAGTTGGTGCTCAACTAAAACCATTATAAGCTTTGGAATTGGCATTCCTAAATAAATTCATGGTTTCAAGTGGGTTTGTCTCCCGAAAGGGTTTTGCACTATAAATTTTGTGTTCAGTGTTCTTTTGTCTTGCATATGTTTGTTTGAATTCTCATGATATGTTACTACACTCATGAAAAATCTAAATTGACATTATTAAAGTGAAAATTTTAATCAGCATTGATTTACCCGTCCTCTCACTACTTGTGATCTCTAACAACACAATCTCAACTACCTCCAAGTTACACATAAACTAGCTAAGTGATCCATCTCTCTTATTTTAGTAGAGTTTTTGATGTAGACCATACTATACCTTCACACACACCAACAAGTTAGTTTGATACAAAAAAATCAATCAATCACTCTTAGCTTGCAAAAGGAATATTTTCTCAGCTTAAGAATCCTCCAAAACTTACAATTTTGACTTCAAATGCTCAAAATGATTGATGAAAACCTTATAAAATATTATTTATCCTCTATCCATGCTAAACCAATCATTAAATTGATTTAATTCACTAGATTTAGTTGTTTTGATATCATTTTAGCAAAATTGTCCCTTAAGCATCTCAAGAACAAGGTGTCTGGGGAGTTATAGGTTGGAGTAATCTACAAGTCACACAAAAAAACTAAAGTCATGTTTGGACACCCTTTTCCATCCTCCAGGTGTTTGCTAAAAAATTTGGTTCAAGTCCTAATACAAATGTCACTTCCTTCACAACCTTCCTCATAGGCTTGCTTCTTTCTACTAGTCATGTTTTAGATGAATTTTGGGCATATGTTTTGATAAAATGACTCAACACACATGTTCTTAATATTTTTGGCTACCCATTTGGATAAAGATTCAAAGTGAAAATTTTCATAATCACCCTCCTTGTAAAGAATGCTTAAAAAAACTGACTCAGACCTTAATTAGGTCTCCAATGTGAATACACAGGACTAGGTCTAGACTAGTAAGGTTTCCTCTCTCTTGTGGCTTACAATTTCAAATTTTCCTCTTAAATTTTATTAAGGACTCTGTATAGATGGTTCTTACAAAATTCTAGCTCTTAATGTTGGGTATAAGGCCTTCAAGTGTTCTTCTAGCTATAAACCCTATTGAGGGTTTTAAAACATACCCTCATAATGAGTTTTTTTCCCCAAATCAAATTTTCTTTATTTCAAAGTTCCAAAACACCTTGGTTAGGTTTGTGCACACATATAGAAACTAAATTTCTTACCAATAAGCCACATTAATACCTTGAAACATGTGTTTGAGTCTCAGTCCACCATACTCTACTATCAAGAATAAGATATATTGTTTATTAAGGTTTCTAACAAAATATTAATATTTTACTTCCTTCTCAAGATCTCTGAAAGTTCTAATGCACAACCTCTTACCTTCTATTCGAGTATTTCACACTTACTCTAGTTAAAATCCTTCTTCTCTATAATGAAGCTTGGATTAAGTATGCAAAGATACAGTTTGCTACAGGATGTCTTGTCTACCACATTACCAATAACAAACAACAAATGAATACATCCTCAAATGCATTAACCACAATGAGAATAAATTCTTACCCACCAGATAATACTTCCTTCAATCACTCAGATTGACTCTAATAGGCATTCAAGTTTCATGCACTGATTATACTCTTTTACCAAACTATTTGCAAATAACTTCTCCCAAAACATGTTCTTGTAGCTCCAATACTCATTCCTCAATTGATAAATATAGAAAACAGTTACAAAATGATATTTTATACATCTTTCTCGAGTTCCTCCTCATAACCATCCATTTTAGCCATTAGACAAGGTCATATGGAGGTTACTTGCTTGAAAAAGGAGCTTAAAACAAGGTTTGTGATTTATAATGACCACACCTAAACCTCAAGAAGGAACTCCAAAGCATTAAAAAGGTCTACATCAACCTAAAACGTGTAAGAAACACTTTAAAACCCCTATACCTACATAGAAATCCAAAATTGGCTTTGAACAAGGTTCACTTTTTGAAATTTCTAAAATTGAGGTAAACTCCATAGTTTAAAATTTTGACCTTTAAAGCACAAAAAAACAACATGAAATGATCAATATGAACTTTTAATGACTCTTAGACACCTAGCAAATGAAAAATGTTCCATGACATACTAAACTAGCCTCAGGATTGATGGTCATGCATCAGTTTTACACTGTTTGAATACTTAGCACTTGTATATTGTTGTATATTATCATTTGTATATCACTTGATGTATTAGTTACTCTGAAATTAGATTTAATTCCATTTATATTAAATTGGGATCTGTAATCCCAAACCAAGGAAAATAGGTTAGCATCCTTTTCTAGATATGCTTTTGAGTCATATTACAAGTTGTTTGAATCAGATACAATATACAACTCAACTATTATTGAAACTTGGATGGCCATGTCAAAAATAATGAATATTTTATAGAACTGAGCTCATGAACCAATTGAGAATATGGATGACATGCATTTAAGTGACATTATTATTCAAAGATTCATACCAAGAGTCATGATTGGCATGGAATTAATGAACTAACTATATGGTAATCCCTCTATAACCAAGCTTGATTTACTTTGGATTTTCCTCTTATCATAATTATTTATGAGAATTAAATTCCTTCTCTATGGAAAGTATTCACTTCCAATTTGGTCTCTCAAAGGGCCTCGTTTATTGATCACAAGAAACCATTATTCATGGCCTCTTACGTACTGGGTGCAGTCTATGCAGTTTTCAAATGTCTTGAATTATGTGACCCTTGGATCCCCACATGCCCTCTAGAAGTAAATGAAATATATTCATATTTGTATACCCATAAATATAGGGGCCATATTGAATACATATGCACTTCCTTCTACCCCCACTCTAATAAGAAATGTACAAGCACCAATGTCTAGAATCTCTGCAAATGTGCTCAAATCAATTAGAAAAAATAGAGTTATCTTCTTTTATCTTGCATACAAAGTGATAATCATTAAAGAACTGCTCACACCAACCCTCTGATTACCATTTTATTTGTCTTTTAAATTTGTTAAATAAGTTGTTTATCATATCTGCAATGGTATAGCTGGAAAGTGTAAGGAGAAGAAGCTCAAGTCTCACTTTCCTTTATCAATAATAGTGGGATGCATGGAATTTTTTAAGGTGGCCAAACCTTAAATCTTTAGTTACACGTCATACCTCTTTTAAATTTCCCCAATACTCCTTTATAAAATATGATTCAATAAAAAGGGTTGCTAAGCATCTAGAATCACATAAAGGGAAAATCAATTTTACATATTCCCATGAGGTTGATGTTAATGATTGGGTGTAGATCACACAAATAGATGACAAACTCATTTTAAAAATATGAAGACTACATGGGTAATTCCTCCCCAAGAGGAATAATTAGAATATAATTTACAATAAGAGGTTAACCGAGGTATATGGAACCACCAAGGCTATCCCAAGGCAACATTCTCCTACTCCTTCTCTAGGACCTCTTGAAATAGGAAATATTCCAAAGTTCCAAGAATTTGTTCCTGAGCCAATTGAAGGGCCCTTTTGATAGTATATGACTTATCCTCCTCAAATAATGAAGCCATCCAAGAAGTTTCTAGGTAATATGTTGTAGCCCAAGAAGGATCAACCCAATTAGGAATAAATTCATGTGTCCACTACAAATATTCCTATACATGAGCCTCAATAAGACTGGGTTGATCAGGTCATGATCACCTACAAGGAACATCCATATGTGGTAGAAAAAGAGGAACCCTTGATTAAGATAAAATTTAATCCAAAAACATGGATTTTAAGAAGTGTGATAAGGAAGAGAATGTTAACACAACATGCCATTATATGTCATGAAACATATGAATACCTCTTCTCCTTTGCCAAGAAAATTAAATCCAAGGGATCCCAAGTGGCACAATACTAAGAGGACCCAGTGTCATACATCAAGGCCTAAATATAAATAGTAGTGGAAATGGTGAGCAACATACAAGCCAAAAATAAGTAACTAATAACCTAAGGCAAGGCCACAAACCCTTAAAATATTGACTCAAATGTGTAAAAATATTTTCTCAGCCTGTATGAGGTAATCAAGGAGAGCACTGAAGATAAGAAAAAGATAGAATACTTCTCCATGAAAACCAACAAAGCCATCTACAGAATGGGTGTCATGTAGAAGATGTTAAGATTCATGGCTCAAACCATTGAAGAAGGAATCTAGGTAAGTTTTTCCATTACAATGGAAGATATTGAAATATGTCAAAAATATGTTAATTACACAAAGTAATACTTGAAAGAGGGGGTAGAAATAGAGAATAGAATTACCCCACGACTTGATGTTGTTATCTCTATGGGAACCTGACTATTTTTAGAGGACGCTCTCATAGGAAGGGAAAATTTTAGTGGTGGATATTTCTTAATTCACAAATATTCTAATTTTCAAAATTTGAAATTGGAAAAATTATAGGGTAGGAATTAGGACCAGGTCGCCAACTTTTTTTGGGTACAAGTTGATTTTAGGGGTTGATTCGCCAAGAATTTTACACGAATAGGTGACTATATTCATTCAGATCACTGTTAGAGTAGGTATTTACCTTAGCTCATGTTCACCTAGGTACTTTATTTACCTTTATTATATTATCCTCACCCACTTATGTGTGTGGATATTTCCTTTTATTTATTTAGATATTAGGAGATATTATCTAGTTGTTAGGTATAGTTCTTTCCTTGATCTATGGTATTGACTAGTTCTTTCCTTGATCTATGGTCTTGACTAGTTCTTTCCTTGATCTATGGTCTTGACTAGTTCTTTGATGAATAGTTCTTTCCATGATTTATGGCTTGATCTACGACCTTGACTGGTTCTTAGATTGTTATTCCTTACCTATATAAGCAAGGCCCATTCTCATTGTATTTCATTGAGTTCCATAATAATATATGATAGTGTTGCTCATTTGTTTGCAAAGGTTTATGTAAAGTTATTCTGACGAATTGCTTTCATCTTATTGATCACGATGTTTTATTAGCATATGTGTTCTTGGCTTGGCACGATCTGGCACCCATTGAAATCCTTAGCCCCTGGTCATATGGTATGGTCATATAAGGGCTTAAAGATTGTGATTCCTAATAGTAGGTGCCTAACTCTAGCCCCCTTTCATTTTATTTTTGTGGTGAAGGCAAGAGCATTTTATTTTGTTTTAGTGGTAACTAAAATAAATAGTAGAGCATAATATTGAAAAGCTTGTAACTTTTGATCGGTAACTCGGTTTTGAGTACCTTTTTTTGAAAAAGTTCTTGTTTTTTCATGCTCTTTCCATTGGAAATATGTACTTTAAGAATAACACTATAATTATAAAGTGTCATATTGTAACACGCACTCATTATAAAGTGCTAAAATCTAGGGGGGGCTCTTGTTGTATTAATTGGGGATCTTGTTGCATTGTTTGGTTCTTGCATTTCTTTTGGTGATTTTTTAAGGATGGCATCCACTTCTACATTAGATCATGTTGAGCCATTAACAACACATAATTACCACACATGGAAGCCAAGAATGGAAACAATAATTAAGCGGAAAGGATTATGGGCTTTAACTTCTAAAGAACAACTAGTTTTCACTAGAGAATATGAGACATTTCAGTACCAGTAAAAATTTGATGAGTGTATGGGTTTGAATGTAAGTGAAAGTATTTTATTTCGATTGGAAAATTGTGACTCTCCTTTCAAAATATGGGAGAAATTGGAGGATTTATTTGGTAAGGTGGATCATATGAGAGCCATGTAACTTGAAATTGAGATCACCTCTCTTAATCTTGAAGATTTTCCAACAATTATAGACTATCTTACCAAGTTCAAGTATTTTTTGACACAGTTGAAGGGGAGTGGAAGAGATAAGAAAGATGAAGAGTGTGTTTACTTGATTCTATCCAAGTTGAGAGGACCATTCCAAATTTTTTCTTCTACCTTTTTCTCTAGCATGGATGCCTTAGGTGACAACTTCAAAATGCCTCACTTACAAATATTTTGTGAAAGACTTACTAGGGAAGAATCCAAATTATCTCACCTTGAGTCTTCCACCTCTCAAAAGCCATTAGTTGCATCTAATCCTAAGGGCAAGGGAAAACCAAATAGTAAAACCAAATCCACACTTTCTCCATCTCAAAATGCTCCTAAACCCAAAGAAAACAGCTCAAAACCCAAGGAGTCTTCTAAATCCAAGAATAAGTCTAGTCATTCATTCTCTTTTTTTGGGGGTAGTAATCATGAAGAAAATAGGTGTTATAAGCGAATGCAAGCTTTAGAGGATGCATTCAAGAAACACAAAATTTCTATCTCCACTCCACCTCCTTCTAATCAGTATGGAAAAACACTTAATGTTGTTGGAAAATCTCAGTCACCACTTGCAGACAATTGGGTTATAGATTCTGGTGCTTCTCATCACGTGACTTCTTCCAAGGACTCTTTTGTTTCTTTAGGTTTGAGTTATACTTCCAAAATTGAGGTTGGAGATTCTTCCTTTCTTTCTATTGAGGGAAAAGGTGATATACAACTTGATGGTGGCAATATCCAAGATGCACTATATGTTCCTAACATCACTACAAATTTGCTTTCTGTATATCAAATTTTTCATTCTGGTCAAGGGAAAATAGTGACTTTTACACCACATGGGGCAGAAGTAAGAAATTTGTTAGAGCCTTTTTCACTTGTTACTCAAGGTATTGTTGATCATAGTTCAAGACTATATCACTTTGAGGGTTTTGTGACACTTCTTCTATAGGGAAAGGATTGGTTTCTCATTCAGATTCAGAGAGTAAGCTTTGGCATGAAAGATTTAGACATCTCAATTACAGATATTTGAAGGAGTTGAGCACTCATGGTATGGTAGATGGTCTTCCTAGAGTTTCTTTTCTTGAGGGAGTTTGTCATGGTTGTGCATTAGGGAAACAACACCAAAATCCTTTTCCTAAGAATTTGTCTAAGAAAACTTCTTCACCACTTGAGCTTGTGCATAGTGACTTGATATTTTTTCCTAACCCATCTTTCAATAGAGCTAAGCATGCACTTACATTTATTGATATTTTCCCGAGGCATACTTGGGTTTATTTTCTCAAGTAAAAAAGTGATGTTTTTTCACACTTCAAAGTCTTCAAGGCTTTGGTCGAGAAACAATCTTCTAGTAGCATAAAGAAACTTCACACTGATAATGGGGGGAGTACTTCAGCAATGAGTTTTCTAAACTTTTGGTAACTCAAGGCATTATTCACCAGCATTTTGTTCCTCATACTCCACAACAGAATGGATTAACAGAAAGGAAGAATAGAACTTTTAAGGAAATGGCTAACTGTATGATGCATTCTAGAGATATACCTCCTATCTATTGGGTAGAAGCAATTAATTGTGCTAACTATATTCAGAATCTAACACCACACAGAGCACTTGAGCATTTGACTCCAGAGAAAGCTTGGTCTAACACTAAGCCAAATGTCTCATTTTTTTTAGTCTTTGGGAGCCATGCTTGGGCCTTTGTGCCAAAGAAGAAAAGGAAAGCTTTGGATAAGAAGAGTAAACCCTTGATCTTTGTAGGGTATTGTGAGGACATGAGAGCTTATCTTCTTTTAGATCCTGATACACATGATGTTATTTTTTGAACACATGTTCAGTTTGATGAGCATTTCACTCCTCATGATTCTTCATCTTCTTCCATTCCTTCTTCTTCTTCATCTCATCTTGAAGATCCTTTCTTTGAGGAGATTGATGACGAGGTTATAGATTCCATTGAGGATCATATTCCCACTGATGTTGTCACTATGCCTAAGTGGGCTCATACTATAGTTTCTGAGGTAGCACCTTTCATAGAGGATGTTCCACCCACTAGGCATCATCATGCACATTCTACCAGTTTTGTACTTTTGTGTCAGGTTGTTTCTGAGGATCCATAGTCTTTTTCAAAGGCTCATGGGATACAAGAGTGGGATGATGCGATGAAAACTAAGTATTCTTCTTTGATGAAGAATCATACTTGGGATTTGATATCTCTTCCTAAAGGAAGAAAGATGGTTAGGTGTAAGTGGGTATACCAAACCAAATATGCAGCTGATGGGTCCATTGACAAGTATAAGGCTCATCTTGTTGCAAAGGGTTTTTCACAAGTTGAAGGTATTGATTACTCTAAGAATTTTACACCTGTTGCCAAGATGGATTCTTTACACCTTGTACTTGCTATTGCTGCATCACAGGGGTGGCCCATATACCAGATGGATGTGAAGAGTGCCTTCTTACATGGAGATCTACAAGAGGAAATATACATGGAGTAGCCATCTAGATTTGTTCAGGATTCTTCTCTTGTTCGTAGACTCCGAAGGTCTCTCTACTGTCTCAAACAAGCCCCTCGGGCTTGGTATGAGAAGATGGATTCTTTTCTTCTATCCACTGGTTTTGTTTTTTGCCATTCTGATCATACAGTGTATCTCCAACATGTCGATGAGGATATTGTGATACTTGTCTTGTATGTTGACGATCTGTTACTTATTGGCAGCTCTTCTTCCCACATTCAGAGTATTCAGAGGGCTCTTTCTACACAGTTTGACATGGCAGATCTTGGGCTATTGCATTATTTCCTTGGTTTGCAGATTTCTCAGATAGATTTAGGGATTCATTTGAGTAAGCAAAAGTACACCCATGATCTTCTTAGGCACTTTGATATGGCTGATTGCAAACCAAGTCCATCTCCTTTTCAGTCTGGGGTTACTCTTACATCCACATGTACCACACCACTTTGTGATCCTATATTATATAGGCAGTTGGTTTAGAGTCTCATGTACTTGACCCATACTCACCTTGATATTTCATTTGCATTAGGACTTGTATCTCGGTTTACATTCTCCTCATAGTAGTCATTGACAGGTTGCTAAAAGGATTTTGTGCTATTTACAGGGCACTTCCCACTTTGTCCTACACTACACTAGGGTTTCTACTCAATTGATTGGGTATACAGATTCAGATTTGGTAGGTTCTATTGATGACAGGCATTCTACTTCTAGCTATCTTTTCTTTCTTGGTTCTTCTCTAGTTGCTTGGGCGTGTAAAAAGTAACAAGCTATTGCAATTTCATCTTCAAATACAAAGTACATGGCAGCAGTTACAGTGAGTCAGCAGATTCTTTGGCTTCACCAGTTATTGACAAAGTTTGGATTCCCACAGGATTCACTGACTGTACTTTGGTGTGACAACCAAAGTGTAATTCACATTTCTCGCAACCCAGTTGAGCACCAGTGGACCAAGCATATCGAGATACACATCCACTTCATTTGGTAGCACATTCAGGATGGAGTTCTTTGCTTGGAGTACCTTCTGACTCAGTAGTAGGTTGCAGACATCTTTAAGAATCCTTTTGCATCACCTCGCTACCTTGCGTTGCATGGAATGCTTGGGGTTTCAGAAGTTGTTCTTCGAGGGTGTTCGTGAGAACATCTTCCTTCTTCTTCTTCTTTCTCTTTCCTTATAGCAGGATTCTTTCCTTCTTTTGGTTCGAGATTTCTTCATGGATATATTGTACATGAGTACCTCATCAGGCCTAATTGCTAGGACTCATACTGTGGACATGCCACTTCTATTTTGGCCCCTAGATTCACTTGAGGGGGGTGTTAGAGTAGGTATTTACCTTATCTCATGTTCACCTAGGTACTTTATTTACCTTTATTGTATTTATCCTCACCCACTTATGTGTGTGGATATTTATTTTTATTTATTTAGATATTAGGAGATATTATCTAGTTGTTAGGTATAGTTCTTTCCTTGATCTATGGTATTGACTATATCCTTGATGTCTAGTTCTCTCCTAAATCTATGGTCTTGACTAGTTCTTTGATGAATAGTTCTTTTCATGATTTATGGCTTGATCTACGACCTTGACTGGTTCTTAGATTTTTATTCCTTGCCTATATAAGCAAGGCCCATTCTCATTGTATTTCATTGAGTTCCATAATAATATATGATATTGTTGCTCATTTGTTTGCAAGGGTTTATGTAAAGTTATTCTAGTGAATTTCTTTTATCTTATTGATCACGATGTTTGATTAGCATCTATGTTCTTGGCTTGGCACGATCTGGTTATCGTTCCTTTTAATCACCTTTAGCATGAAATTAAAATTTTCTAAATTCATCTCATATATATATACTATTTAAGTATATAATTCATTATTCATAATTCCATATGTAAATTTTGATTACCAAATATTCCTCAAAATTCCTTTCTTCATTAAAGATCAAGATCGTCATCGACTAGATATTGCAATGCTATATTAAGGAAGTTTTCATTGTTGTAGTTTTTTATCACGCACTACCGGTAGGAATTATTGTGGATGTTGCAGTCTGACATTATTATACATGCTACTGGTTGGAAGCATACATAATGCTACCAAATGGTAGAATCCACAATGTTCCATATGGTAGCATCGTGTATGTTACTGGCTGGTAGCATCCATATTGCTACCAAATAGTATCATAGAAAATGCTTCCTACAGGTAGCATACACTAAACTATCGACCGATAGCATACACAATGATACTAGCTAGTAGTATTGTGTACGCTTCTGGTTTGGATCAGCTTCCATTTACAAATTTTAAAATATTGTGCTTACATTTTTTTAAAACTGACCTATTTGAAAATTACTCTTGGATAGGTACAATGAATTATGTGAATAATGAAAACAAGGTAGATAAACTCAATAGAAAAATTAGTATATTAACTTATTTCAGCCAACCAAAAAAATGAAGACCCAACTTACATCCATTAGAAATAGTAACACATGTACCAGTAATTTGTAATAGATTATCATTAACTTTTTAATTTTTTTCAGTTTAGTTTAAATTTTTTAATATCTATAACAGTAAAAAAAATCGTGTTTGAATACAGAAACCCCTACTGTTAACTATTTTTGGAATAAAACATTGAACCAAAACATATACCCTATAGAAATAATTAACATTTCAGTAGATGAATATATAATTGATGATGACATGTTCAGAGCTTGAAGACAATCCTCACTACCAAATGCCTCCAATAGATGAATTTTCTAATGAAAATATTCAAGAAGAAGATGATATTGACAATAATCTTCAAGAAAATAAATATATGAGAAGGAATAAAACTACCTAAACAATTGGAAGGTATTTTCAAGTAGAGTGGGAAGAAAAATACCAATTCATTGAACTTGTATGACCAGAAAATGGTAGTGATACTCCAAAAGAATGGAGATGTACAATTTTTGGTTGGAAATTAGGAAAAGAACATAAAATTAAACTTAAATTGGACACTATTGAGAAACATTGTGGTAAAGTAAACATCATAGTCAAAGAAGATGATGAAAAAATAACAAAGACTCATAGATGGAAAATTGCAAAAGAGTGCATGCATGTAAGATATAAACTAGTATGACAATAAGATGAAGCATTATCGAAAACTTGAGGAGAAAAGAGGAAGAATTAATAATTTTTTTGGAAAAGTTGTAAATGAAAATCCGAAGGCAAAAACTACACAATTTTCAACCATATTCTTTATTCTTAAAATGGGCAGACCTATTGAAGATTTTTCAGAATTTAAGAAATTGTTTATCTTCAATAGGTTTCTTAACCTTCCACAATCACACTAGTCAGAGAGTGGTGCTTGGGATGATGATATGTCTTGTAATGATTGAAAAAGAGGATTTGAAAGAAAAGGTCAAGAGTGAAAGTTTCATCTCCCTTTCCATTGATGAGGTTACAACAGTTGACAAAACTTATCAGGTTTGTATGCATGTTTATACTTTCCAAAACCACATAAGGACAACTCAGATACTATTTCATAAAATGACAGAAAATTACAATGCAAAAAATATTTTTGAATTGGTTATATCTAATTTGAAGGATATAAGAAGAATGGATGATTATTCTATAGCTATAAAGATTATATGTGTTAGTGTTGATGGTGCATCGGTAATGCAGGGTCATAGAACTAGTCTATGTGCCTGCCTAAAAACATCAATTGCTCCTTCTATGATTCTTATTCATTGAATGGCTCATAGGATGAATCTTTCAAACATGCTAGTAAGAACATTTGAAAATGTTAAAAAATTTGAAGAGATTATTCGTGAACTACATGCGTATATGTCAAGCAGTCCAAAAATATTTCTAGAGTTTTAGAAGTTTGCAATTGGAGTCACATATGGTAAATAAGTTATTAAAGATGTTGATACAAGATGGATTTCAATGAATATCCATCAATATCCACACATATTTATTTATGAATATCCATCAATAGTCAATTTCATTTTTAAGAACCATATATAAGTTGAGAGGGAAAAATATTTGTTTAACGGATTTGGAAACATTATTTACACTTTGTGGGATTCTACGGATGTTGAATGCAATCAATTACTTAACAAATCATGCTCAAGAAAGATCCATTTATATAGTAAACTTCATTAGATTGAGAAAACAAGTGTGTCAAACACTAGATTTTTTATACATATATGATGAATCCTTTCAAATACATGCATTCAGTAGTTGACAAACTATGATAAATTTAAAGGATCCTAAAAGTTATTTTAGATTCAATATATGTGGTCATATTTTTATCCTTATAAAGGGGAACAAGATTCAAATACACACTTTCCAAAAATGAGTGGATTTTGTTGGATCAAACATTGAAGAAGTACCTGTAACATATAATTTATATGAAGCTCTCCTATTTAAAACAAGAATAAAATTACAAAAAAAATTATAATGCTTATCCAGTAAGATCATAGATCACTTTAAAAGGGAGGAGATTATTGAGGCCATGGGAGTGGTCAATCCTATATTTTGGAATCCTGCAGCAGGTAACAAAGCTTTACGTGACACATATAAAATACATGTGGGTACTCTCATTAAGAATTTTACAAAATAATTTGAATGTAACAGAGTTTAGATTAAGGGTTTTATTTAAAAGGAATTACTTTCACTGCAATCAACTCATTTTTCCACTACAATGGTTGAACAATTTGACTACTAGGTGAACCAACATATAATGGAGTAATTACATGTCTATGGAAAATTTTGTATCCTAGTATCATCCTTTGTGAAATCATTAGTGAATATTTCTGGTTGTATGAATTGTGTCAAACAATGATATTGGGATCAGCTGAAGAGGAAAGGTTTTTTAGTGCATTAACATTTATATAATCAAATTATCGAAACAAACTAGATAAAAATATTTAGACATGTTTGAGATTGTATGTTTTATGATATGATGTGGACATATTTCCTTATGAAAAAGTAATGACAGTATGAAATTATCTTGCAGAGAGGAGAGGGATCTATAATTCTAATACAGGGCTAGTAGATAACATCGAAATTGTGACTGAAAATAACAACAAAAGATTAGATAATGTTTTGAGTGTTGGAGACCAAAATTTTCAAGATATGTTTGAGCTACATGATATTGAGTACAAAAGAATGTATGGACATAGTAATTCTGAAAATAAAATTCCATATCATATTATAAGTATGTATCTTTTTATTTTTGATATATACATGTTCTTTATTGAATAGTATTTTCAATGTTACAATTTTTTGTTTAGAGTTTTTAATTGAGAAATGTCATAATTATTTTGTCTATTGTCTTTTAAATCAAAATAATATCATACCATTTTTGGAGAACTTACACATGAGTATAATACAAATACAACACTATATAAATTTTAAGTATCAATATTTTCATATAATGAAGAAGATTAAAATTACTAGAGAACTATATATATATTTTGTAGTCTGAAATACATGATACATGATCAAATTTTATGTTCTTTTTTGAAAAATAATTTCATTGCTTGGAAACACAAATTCTGCCTCAGAAAGTGTTTGAAAATGATAATAATCGGTAATGTATTATGTAATAGTAATACCAAACATAATTGATAATAATACTCATATTACGATTTTATTTAAATAACTTATGTACTAATATAGTAAAAGTACAATAGCACATCGATTGAAATTTGAAACCCTCAATATTTTCATTAAAAAGTATATGTATTTATGCTATGAATATTATGTAGTTTTACAACAATATTTTCAAATGAAAATTACAAATTTCAAAAATTTTTTTTTGCAGCTTCATCGTTAATAAGTTTCTTTTGATTGTGTTTTTGTCTTCTCCACACCAGAACTTTCTTTTGCCACACCCTACTGATCAAGATCCTTTGTGGTTTCTTCAATATTTGAAATAATTTCGCATTTTGGGTTTGTTATATCACCAAAAGACAGTAAATTTGGATTCTTTTCTATTTTCTTCTTCAACAATATCTTTGGATCCATTCCATGCTCATCCTTCTTAAGGTATTATTATGCTTGTTTAAGGTAACAAGTTTCTGCTTCAAATCAATTATTGCATTTTTTATTTTCCTTACACTTTTTTAATGCACATCAAGCATTGTTGCCTCATTTTTCAAAATTTAGTACTTTGACTACATTTCAAAACAAAACAAAAATTAATAAAGTTCAAAAAAATAGTAAATCATATTTGTAAATTTAGTAAGACTTACCAATGCCTTATCTCTTTCCGCATTCGTAATAACTACAAGGCCCTTGTCTCTTGACCACATATTTTTGCAGGGTTGTGCTTCTATATTTAAATTATAAATTATATTCAACATAATATCTAACACATCATCATAATCATCATTTTCAAAAGATACATAACCGGATACAACTTGATTCAACAAAATATTAAGCTTTGTTGGCTCGTTTTGGACTGAAGAATACAATATATGTCTTTGGGAGTGATTTTTAAATTGAGAATTTATTTCTTTTATCATAACTTTAACCCTAAAATATCATAATTTTAATTGTTCAATGTCCTTAAATAAAACATCATTAACATTGATTTGACAATTTTCATCCAAAAGAGTATTAAGCGCAAAAGTAGTCTTTAATCATCATTTAAAGAAGATTATACTGGAGAAGGTGTGTTTGATTTATCTACTCTTATTGGAGAAGGTTCTCTTGAACCATGAATCATATCTTAGGGATTGAAAGTTCCATGGGCCTAAACCCTGCTTTCAATCCCTAACTATTCCTCATCCAAATCAACTTCATTCAAAATAGAAATAGCTCGTCCACTAAGAACATTGCCCAACAAAAATGTTGGAAAATTAGTTGCGAAATTAAGGGTGCCTCTGTTTGAAGTTGGAGAAATAAATTAAATATGCTTGCCACTGAACCTGGTCCTGATATTTTGTGGTGGAGGTGGAAGAGGTGGCGTCTTCCTCTTCATAGTAGCAGATGGATTTTGAGTTGGAGGTGGAGGAGGCACTATAACAATCAATTTTAAATAACATGAAAAAAATTGAATGACAAACATAATAAGAATGAAATAATAATTAATATAACATTATATCATTTATGATTAAAAAAATTACTTAGTTGCATGGATTGTAGTTGATGTGCAAATGGGGCATGTTGCAGTTCATGTGGTTTTTGTAGAGAATTAGTCTCAAAATACTAGGAGTGGTACTAGTAGGTATGATCTAAAACATAATTAATCATTAAAAATTTATCAACTTGTTAAATCTTCATTTAAAATAATATAAAAAAAATACAACTTAAATCAGATTCATACATGGAGCCTGAGAGTGAGATGTAATATATTTGTACATCTTGAACTAGTGTTTGATCAAATTCATATAACATTTTTGTTGGGTTACCACGATCCTGACAATATAATCACGTGCTACTGGAGGTTTCTACAGCAAAGGAATATAAACAAGTTATAAATAATTAATGTATATTTCTATGAAATTACATTTATTTTCAAACATGTTGAAATATATTCATCATAAATACATGTGATTAATGTTAGTGGTATGGTGCATGTGTCAATTTGAGGGTTTAAGGAACTCCTCATCCATTTGATAGTTTGTTGAGTGGTGTCCTCATCAGTGTGTTGATCATCAGAAACAGTAACTGAATATTTCGAACTTGGTGGGAAATAACCTCTAATAGAAGTGTCCCTTCATGATGCAGTTGTAGTAGCTATCCACTTTTTATAATGCAACATAAAAATAATTATTAATCCCAAATATAATATATAAATATTACAAAAAATTAAGGATAATAATTAAAAATTAAATAATCAAAAAATTGGGACTCACCTCCTGCTCTTGAATTATTAATGACAAAAATGATATCTTTACATGCATTGTGGTCAGAGGAGTGGTGCCACGTAAATTATAGAGAGATTCAAAACATAAACCAATAATAAAATGTGTTGACCCGATAATAACATTTTCATTCACATTAATGTTAGCCAAATCATCTTTTATCCTGGAGGATAAGAAACTATACCAATCAAATTTCTTCCCACTTAGGTTGTGAATGATATATTCCAATTCCTACCATGGAATATCCATATATCGACCTTCTAATATAACTCTGACCTGGAAGAATTACACCATGGCCTGTAGAAATGGGTGACTAAAATCCTTGATTCGAATTCCCCCTTTTAAAGGGTTTTGGGAAGTTGTAAATGTAAGGAAACATAAATGTTATTAATATTCAATAAAAACACAATCATAATCTTTAAAATTTAAAACACAGAATCAAATTAAAAATGATGTAAGCAAAAATAAAATTATCAGCAATTGCAATTACATCAATAGAAAATTCATAGTGAGACTCCAAATACTTGTAATATTCATCGCATAACACAACCTTCGTCGTGACAAGATACACATCTTTGTGTGGTAGTCCCATCAAACACTTAATGTCCTCAACTGACATTCTAAATGATTGTGTGTGTGGTGAAAGTTGAATACGAAGGGTAAAATTGGAAGTGTCATAGTTGGCTAGAAGATTATTAAGTGTTTTCTAGTGTGTACAAAATTCGGGCATATACACTGGCCTTTGAAACTAACTGCTTCAATCAATTGGGAAAAAAGTATTGGAATATTTTAGGAATGCATATAGTTGTGGAAATACCATGCTCTTGAATGAATTTTTTTTCATATTAGATGTTGACGCAGCTGGGCTCTTGGGCTGTGTGGAAATGGACTTCCTTCTTGTCATTTTGGCAATGACTATTATAACCCTTCCTTCATGTTGATAGATGTTCTTTCTTCATAACTAGATTCTATAGATCACCTTTTCTTATTTATTGAGGCTTTTTTCTCCTTTTTTGTGGGTGTTTTCTCATTTGTGTAAAGTGAAAATGACTAGATTGTCTGTTTCTATATAGGAATTTTTTTAATTTGCTACCAATCGGCTGAAAAATACCACCAGCTGGCATCATTATCGACATTGTCGTTTGACAGCACTAGGTAATCAAGAATGTTACCGATTGGCAACATTCATAATACCATAATCCGAAAACATATCCAATGGTACCGATCGATTGCATGGTTAATGTTTTCAGTCGGTAGCATCTCCAATGCCTCCAATTGGTAGCGTGGTCGATGTTGTCGGCTAGTAACATCTTCAATGCTACCGGTCAGCAATATAGTAAATACAAATATACAAGTCGGTAGTATTTTCAATGTTAATGGCCGATTACAACAACAATACTACCGACCTATAGCATTAGGCTAGTAACATGGAAAATGTTACCGTTCAGTATCATTCTTCATACTGTCATCCGACGACATTGGTGATGTTACTAACTAGTAGCATCATTGATGCTATTGAGTGGTTGCTTGTAGAAATTTTTTACTTCTTCTACACCAACCTTTCCCAAATGATGTTAAAAATATCCTTCCCCATGAAATAAATTTTCCTGTGATTTACAATACATCCAAAAGTGGTTTTTCCAAAATTCACCAAATACTTTCTAAGGTTTTTTTAGGGACCCTTAAAATTTTCCACGCTCATAGGATTCTTCAAGGAAGAAAATATAGTGGTACCTATGGAAGCGTTTATTAATTTACTTAACCAATTTATGGAATTTTCAAATAATTATCATATAATCCAATGAAAAAGAAGTAGCTAAGGTCATTGAAATTGTTTCCTAGACCCATGAGAAGGTCTAAAAGATAGAGACACTAAAGGAAATCATAGGGAAATCCATGACTTCACTAATGAACCCCATGGATAAGGCTCCTAAATTCTTTAGGATGCCCATAATTGACCTCATAAAGATTAATGTATATTATTCAATTTGTAGAGAGGATTTGACAATAGTAGGAAAGAGGCCAACCACAGTTGATCTAGCCCAAGAGGGACCCACACAAGTTGACCTTGTTAAAAACGGACCCATGGTAAATCAAGAACACATTGCTTAGGAATATTCTATACTTCTAGTGGTGTGTTGGCCTTCCTCTTATTGTAATCATCCTAACATGGTGGTATATTAAAAAGGTTATCAAGGATACCCTTCTTATCCTTAGCACCCTCCCACATGTTAACATCTCTTATACATATAGAGTTGGAAATAAAGTAGTGGATATTTTTGCTAACATATAGGTCAATTCCACTAACCTTCATCATTGGTTTGGGAGTCTAAATACCCCTTTAGAGTTCGTGAATGTTGTGAATTATGAAAGCTCCAATATGTAATTATAACAAGATATTGTATATCCTTGTGGATGTTGTTTTATACTAGAAAATTTTGTTCACATGTTACCCAATTCATTTATGTCTACTTCAGCTCTGGAAGGTCGAAAATTATTCTAGATTCAACCCTTCTCTACATTCCCATTTTAGAGTTCAAATATTTGGAGATAAGATGGGTGACGAACCTTTCCAAGTCAAGCCTCCCTACAACAAAGGATTGAAATAAAATGAACAACTTTGGAGCATTTTGGGAGCGGTAAAATTTTTCACTTTTTTGGAAAATTCATCGGCATGACCCACATATTTCATTGGAATTCATAGCTACTTGGAAGGATCATGGTGTCTAGTTTAGGGGATAGAGGTGGCCTATCTCCAAAGGTCTCGTTTCTCATTTCATGGGAAATAACACCAAGGGAATAAAATTTTACAAAAACAAATGCATCCAGGATGAGGAGTCTAAATTCTTGGATGATGGTGAAAAACTTCAATAAATTACTGGGAGTTTTCTTTGTTCTTCCTTACCCAACCCTTATGATGAAGTTTCCAGAATCATTATCAAGTATCTAACGATGGAAGGTAAAATTCATCACATCAATACATATCACTTTGTGTTGTTTAACCACTTTGTAAGAAACTGTTTGGTGAGTCTTCCATTCCATTTACTTATGTATTTATAAACCTCTATAAGGAGGTGTAATGGGGTAAAAGGGCATATCCCCTTCATCACGTAGTTATAATTATCATTTATTTAAATATCACGAGTCAAAACCTATTGTCATGCTAAATGTCTAGCATGAAAAATTGAAAAAAAAATCCATGACAACTAGGCCCACACTCAAAAATCCTTGAATCGGGTAATGTAAACTTTCCCTCTGGCCAATTGTTGACTATTTAAATCTCATCATGGCCAAGATGGGTGTCCTAAATATATTTTTGAATTTTGTTTCATGTACAGGTAAGTTTCTGGGAAGTAATTCATAGATTCATTTTTATTCACTCTGAAGGAACTACTCTTAGAGGCCCAAAAAAGCCTATTTTCAGGGTTTTTACACCTAATGAGCACCCTTTGGGGATGAACCAATGAGAGATAATGAATCCAAGTAGTGTGTGATAGTGTTATGATATCATTAGAGGAATTTTAGGGAATTTATATAAGAAATATTAGGTTTAGGAACATGGTATTCAACACTAGGCTACTTATAACACAGTACAGGGAAATGAAAGTAGTAAAAACGTTAGTTAGCTTGTTCTAGATGTTTCAAGAGTCTCAGGATATTTTTTGAAGTGACTAGATACTCCTCGGAAAGCTAATAAGTCCTACTTCACATTACAAAAGGTTTAGGGAGAATCTACTATCTAGATTTTGAGATATTGGCCTGACTATTCAGATGAAGATCCCCGATCTTGGTGGGGATTCAAATTAGAATTCCAATAGTTCTACAAAGATTTGATGCCTGATTCAAATCTTAAGGTGACCTATATAATTCTCTCTTCACTCACAATGTGTTTTTTATCAATTTCATCATCATAGTTTTTGGAGGCAGTCCCTTTCACCATCGTATAGGCTTGAGTAGAATCGAAAAGGGGGGTCAATTTATAATTTCATGCATAATTGGCTCCTTAAAAATATGGGAATGATATCAAAAGACCTTTTTGAGTAAAAATGATATAATTTTTTACTAGGTAACTTGCAGGGAAGCTCCCGGGGCAAAGAATCACTCTCTGGTGTATATTTTTGGCAAATGTTGGCGAAGGTGGGGTTTTTAAAAGTATACATGGCACATTTTCACACCTTGTATGTAAATTTTCACATTTTCATGAAGTGAAAAGATTAATTTGGTGTAAAAAGATTCTCCACCAAGGTTAGGAGAGATGGTAAGAAGGTTTTTGTCACTTAAAGGGCCTTTTGGGTGGTTAGGTGAGTGTTTTCAACTCACAAGTCAAAATGGCCCCCTCTCCATGTTGAGGATGACCCATAGTGCACTTGGGAATCCCTTATGAAAATTTTCACCTTGTTTAAAAGTGCATGAGGTGTAAAAAAGTGCACGAGCAAGGGATAAAGAAGCTTTCGTCACTTAAGTGACCACTTCAGGTGTTAGGCTTATGTTATACACTCAAATCTTCAAAAATGCCCCCCTCTCTATGACACACCACACCCATGGCGCACTTTTACACACATGTTTCACATTTGAACCTGGTTCAAAGTTTCATTAGGTGCACAAATTTTTCCACCATGGAATCAAACCCTCTCTCATCACTTAACAAACTTCAAACTTGCTTCCTAAGGCTTGTATTTAACTCACCTCATTTGCAATCCTTGTCCCCCTCGTCATGATGGCTTCCCACCATGGAAAATTTTATCCACGCTGCTGCACCTTTTCACCTCATGTCCCCTTACTAAATGTGGTAAGGTAAATGAGATTCTCATGGACCCGTTTAGTAACTCCTAAACTCGCCCTCAACCCGGGTTAAGAATGAAGTGTCAAAGGTGGGTCAAGGAGAGGGTTTTCCTAACCTAGGTTAAGGGGTGAAATAATTGCTAATAATAGATAAACCTAAAGATAAGTCTTACTTTTAATCCTATTATTAGGTTAATCCATGCATAATATCCTTTTGGTTATTGTATGTGATTTTATCACTGATCCACATGTTATTTCTCCAAAAATAGTCTTTTCTTTCCTACAAAGTCATCTAGCTTTCATTCTTTGTTTGGTTGACACTCCAATTTTTCTTTCCTATTTTTAGCCATATACTAGAGAAATTGACTAAGTCCAAAATATTGTTTCCTTGGGAATGAACCTTCATGTGTTGCTTCAACGTACTTACGCATGAACCTTCATGCCTCCATTGTGCATGGTCCCAAACCTCAATGCATGTCTCATACTTAGCCATTTCACCTGCTCAACATTACCCCACACTAATTTCATTGGTCATCCTCGACAATGGGTTGCCCAACTCATACCTCCAAAGAATAAATGAATAAAAGAGTATTTAAAAAAAAGAATAAGGCTATGAATACCATAATAAAAAAGAATGACCTTCCACCTATACACCAGTCACCTCAAGCCTCAGGCTGCTAGAGGATCTCAAGAAACTCTAAGTTTAACTCTCCCTCGAAATTTTCCCATTCCGCAAGCTTCTTTTTGGCCTTTCGAGGGACCGCCTTTACAATGCTTGATATCTGGTTAGGCACTAATTCATCCACTTTCCTATGCAGCTCCTTATCCACCACACTCATTTCAATGCTTGCTCCCTCCAACATATCCATGCACTCCAAGACTAAATGCTACAACTGTTGGATGTAGAGATCTAATGTATCCCTCATGGATTTGATTAACTCTTTCTATGTTGATACCTACATTATGAATTTCATGTGCTCAATATTATTAGTCAGCTGCTTGGCATGAATAACTTTGAGCTTTGCCTCCTCCTTGGTGACCCGCACACTGATGATAGGGTCAGTCTTCTAGAACCTATCAAATGCCAATTCTGCCTTGTTGTAGGCCTCCCTAACTTGCATGAATATAGCCTCAATCTCAGCTATCTTGGCCTCCATAGCTGCTTTGTTTTCCTCCTCCTCCTTGTCCAGTTCCTCAGCTGATGGCCCTGCACCACTCTTAATGTTCAACAACAACATTATAGCCAAGTCCTTAAGATACTCCATTTCATCATTGTAATTAGTTCGGGCATGGCTCACCAAAGTAGGGCATGCGTCTAAAACCCATTTAACTAAAGATCCTACATTGTCATAGGCCTCTTTAGTGCACTTCTTCTCCCCTTTAATGTCATTCTTTAAGCTCTCTAATTCATGTTCTTTCTTGTTCTTATCCTCTACCATGAGCCTCATGGTAGATCCCTTATCAAGGTTTCTACGCGTAACCTCATCAGCCATTTTATTCAAGGCATTACATGCTTGTTCATCAGTTAGATACATTAGATCCACATGTTTTTACTTCTTACTTGGCTCCTTCTTCAACTCCATGGTTGTGAAAGACTTGTTACCAATCTCAAACTTTGGCTCCTTTGCATGTGTGTGCATGTTCCAAGATAACATATTTTTCATGCACGAGAGCCCTCCCTATTTTTCCAACAAGTCACATCCAAACAATTTTTTTGTGGTGACCATGCTTTGGAACCTCGTCATTAACACTTTTGTGGGATCATCAAAAAAATCCATGTGTGGGGACTGTGGGGGTTGTCACTTCCTCACAGCCTTTTCCTTGGTTGTTAACTTCCTTGGTGTAAAAGGATCTGTACTAGTCTCACATGTCACACCCTTATCCTCTCTAATCACATAAGTATCCTTAGACCCCTTATTCTCTTCAAGATCCTCCTCGCAAACTGGTGTCTTCCCCTTGTGTGGACTCTCATGGTGTTTTCCCATTTTTGGACTAGGCTCTGCATCTATAGGTGGCTCCTTTGTCTCATGCGCAGCCCTCTCGTGCTCTAGCTCCTCTACCACCTTCTCCTCATTTTCATCACTAGATACTACTTGAGTTCCTCAGCGCCTTGTCTTTGTCTTCAATGGACTCTCCTTAATTGACTGTGAAGTTACTGTAGCCTCACTATGCTTCCTCCTTTTGTAGTGCATATCTCTCTTGCACGTTTGATCCAGTGTGGTACCCTCGTATTCTTCTTCCTCATCTGGAGACTCATCATGATTCCTCTTGGGCTGGGGCATAGTGCTCTTCTTGGGTTGTGGCATACAAGTGTCACATACATCTATCTCCACTTTGCCTTGTGTCTTTGGCCGCAATACCACAAACACTTTACATATATTCCCTTTAATTGTGACATTCAACTATGAATTTTGTTAGGAATTTTAGTGTTCACTTAATTACAGTTGGTAAATAGGTGGGAAAGTTATTCGTTGTTATTTGGTTAATTGTTTGTTTAAATGTATATATTTTAATAACTACAATATTACATGTATAGTAATTGGTTTCCTATTTTATAGGAAACTCTACACGTGAAATGTAATGATTAATTATTGTTGTGTAGATAGCCCATACCAACTTCATTTGTTACCAGAGCATTTTTCCTCTGCTACCTGTGATGGACTAATCGGACCTCAGGGACAACTATATTGTGCATCGCCCCTTGTGAATGAAGAGATTATAATAGTTTGTGTTATCTTGCAATAGTATAGATTTTAAATCATATGGATCTGACCCTGCGTTGAGGAGGACATGTTGTGTTTGGTATATAGACCTGAATGAGCACATAATATATCTGCAGTCCTAAATTCATCCACGTAGTATGGGATCTCGCATCCAGCAAGCACAAGTGCTAAGTGGCAATGTGTTGATCAATATTTTGAATACAGTTATCTTGGCCATATCAAAGTTTCATGCAAACATTGAAATTTGTGGGCTAACGTCTACCAGGTGTGCGTTGGTTACTAAAATTTGGAAAGGCCGTGCATTTGTTGGTTGTCTGCATTTTATTCATCCACATCATAATCTCCTTCATATTGGTGCCACCAATACCTTGGAGCTCCAAAAAAACCACTCAAAATACTTTTTAGTGCATTGGTATACATGACATGCACCGGACCGCCTTTTCCATAGCCCGTGGTTTTCAAAGTATTTAAGTATTACGCTCTTTCAATTTATTGTTTTGTATTTTCTTTTAATGCATTCTTTTGTTTGTATTTAGTGTGGTTATTTTGTTTTTCATTCACGTTAAAATAAGTAGTATTTAGGTTTGTTTAATTATTTTAAGTATTAATTCATGATTTTAGTTTATGTTTTATTTTCTTTTATTTGTTTGAGCTTTTAGTGTAAGTTTATTTAGTATATGTGTTACGCTAGTGTTATTAAAAAGTAAAAGTTTTTTTTTTTGTTTATTTCTTTTATAATTATGCTTGGTTTTAAATGTTATTAGGATGTGTTGAATTATATAAACTTAAGTTTATAAGTATAATTTAGTGTGTTAATATAATTGATTTGTCAAATGAGTTAAAATTAAGCAATACAAAGAGTCAAATCAAAGTCTTATTATCAAAATTAGTTAGTTTGTTATTTTGAGTCTTTTATTAACTAAGATAAATTGAGTTCTTTTGTTATCAGTCATGTCATCAAAATAGTTAAGTTGTGAAAGATTCATTGTCAAAATTGTGTAAAAAAAATTAATTGTTTTTGCTTCACGGGTTCATTTTTTGTGTTATCAGACGTTCGGAAAATAATGGGTTTCACATTATGGGGAGGAGACAAAATAAGCACAATGTGGAAACTATTGAGCATCTGAGTCAAATCTAGTTGAGCTAACAACATGTTATTAGAGGATGGAGGCAATAGTGGCAGGAGGACAATCAACATCCTCAAATTCGTCACTACCTCAGAGGCCGCATATTGCTTTAATGACACATTTTGTTGTGTGTGATGAATAAGAGCAAATGAGCATGCCCTGGTCCTGTGTGCAATATAATGTTTGTGTTTCCCCTGTGATGATAATAATGTGGAGATTTGTATTATTGATACTATAACAAGAAGCGTTCTTGATCATATTGACTTAATGGTTGATGTGAATTGGTTGATGGGTCCCAATTCATGTATTCACCTAGATAGGTTGATGGGTCCATATTCATGGATGATGTAGTTACCACAGTCAGTGTTGAGTATCAAGACCATGTGCAGGCTACGAAGTGACATACTGTTTGGTTGAAGATGGTGGTTTTTCTCCCACGTTTACACTAAGGGGGGGATGTTAGGAATTTTAGTGTTCACTTAATTACATTTTGTAAATAACTAGGAAGGTTATTAGTTGTTATTTGGTCAATTCTTTGTTTAAACGTATATATTGTTATAACATCAGTATTACGTGTATAATAATTGGTTTCCTACTTTATAGGAAACTCTACACCTATAAATTTGTAAGATCTCATATGGAATGTAATGATTAATTATTGTTGTGTAGATAGATCATACCACCTTCAGGTTCATATCCAAGGTATCGAGCTTGGTGGTCTCTAAGTAAGCAGGTCTAGTTGCATATCCATAGGTGGTGCACAACATATGCATGTCTGAGTCTTTCTTTTTTGTGTCAAAATACATCCTCTACACATCCTTAATCTAATTCAATGTGCACTTGAAGTACTTAGCTATAAATGTAAACAAGATTTTTCACCATGACCCCATTTCCCCATTTTCCATCATGAAGCATGTAAGGCTAAAGTGTTGCATTACCACAAACATTTCATATTCTTTAACCTCCTTAGGCAACTCCTGTGGTATGCACCATTTGTTTTATAATGCTACATGCATCCTAGTATACCACTTGTCCAATCCGACCTTATATACATTGTTAATAGCACCTTCACATGTATATCCTACAAACTGTGTTGCGGGGAATTTTTTTTCCTCTGGATGAACCCACATATCTTATTCAAGCCTGTCTGGGACACCAATCTCCCAAAAATAATCATTAGGAGAATTGACCCCCAACTAATCTTTTCCCCTTCTTTATTTTGTAACCTTGCTTCTTCGATAATCCCATCGGCAATGTACTGCACTATATTATACTACATCTTGTCAGTAATTTTTTGTGCAATATAAAGAAATTTCTTATTCATGTACCCCCATCTATCTGAAGCGTCAAGTTTGTAAATGATGAGCCTAACCGCTATGCTAGTTTTAGAGTTTGTAATCTTCTCCACATTCATGGCTCTACCCCCATTATCATATTGTAATTTGATGGTTAACTCATCGATCTTTGTATCATCGCAGGTCCAAATCCAAGTCTTCTCCCGTCTCTCGTAACCTTGTAACCTTTCCAATCAATCAGGTTGTGATCCTCATTCTTTGGCCTGCAAAGTAGAAGTAGTCCTCGTGCACCCTCGACATCAGCCATTGGAAGAGGTGTGTAGGTTTGGAGAAGAAAGGTAGCTCAAAAAGATAAAGGACCCCTATCTTTTTTAGGGTTTTTCTTATTGAATCATCCATCAGTACCTGACCCTCTATGTTCCTTTTCAGAAACTCTTATAACATATCCAGATTCAAATTTACTTCACGTCCTGGTGCCCTATGATTAAACTCACTGATTTGACACTTTGTAAGTTACGACTTCCATGTCTATACCATAATTACTCCAAAAGGATACTACATTTCTGAGTATGTTTCTTCCAGTGGGTATTCAACCTCAACCTCTTAGTTTGAATATTTTTCTTGTTCTTAGGAGATGCCAAAATTACCTTCTTCGGTGCCATTTTCATCACTTATTCATTGTAGAATCATGCCCTAGGTATCTTACACTACAATATTTAATTTTAACATTTATTGACACAATAAATGAGCCCTATGAACCCTAACCACTCAAATTTCACTCCCTGTAAACCCTAATCCGCATATGCTTCCTTTTCCGCTCAAACTTCCTCACAAAGAACTCTTCCCTAAGCTCTTCTACACGCTTATTAGGTTTGATCATCACTTAATTCACTCTGTTGCACTAAATCACTCATTTTCTCAATTCATTTTGAATACAAATTGACAAATGACTCGATTTTCCCCCTTTTATAATTTTTTTGTTCTTTAAAAATTCCACCACATTGTTTTTCACATTTAAAACACTTTTTCTTGCTCTAAAATTTCAAAGTACATTTTCCATTTAAAACACCCTTTTCCATCAAAGGCACATTTTTCTTCCTTCCATGCCTTTCTTTTACGCGCGCAACAATCATAACCTTTGGGAAAACCAAGTACTTCCCAAAACTGTAAATACTCATGTGTGTACTTCATTACGCCGCAACCGATATTCCTCTGCACCATAGTCCAAGTTATATATATTATGTTATTACCTACCTCACATTATACTGCGCTGCCTCCATCTTGTATGGAATTCCTCTGAATAATTTATATGCACCATTATACCTATACACCTATATCACCTTTTCTATCCTTCATGCATACCCAATTCTTACTCTATAAACACATGTCCCTTCATCAATATCATATGCGCCTCCCTACCTGCTCAAATTTTCTCTTTCAATAGGCACTTGCTTCCACCCCACACTAAAATTACATGTGGTCCTCTACGCATGAACTCAATATATATTAATTATTTTCCTGTGCGTAAGAACACTTATTACAACAAAACAAGAAAATAAAAAATAAAACATGAAAGGGAAATCTAATTTAAGTGGAAATACAACCTTATTACAAATAACAAGAAGCTTATTTACAGTAGGGCTTCAGCCTACTCCTATTGAAGTAACTAGGAAACATGGTACCATCCAGCACTTGCAAACTTGGATTCGTAGAGAAGCACCATATTTCCAAACGCAAATGTTTTGTTCTTAATGTGCCTATCAAGCCAAGAATTTTGGCATGCCTTCTCTTTCTTATGGCTCCAATGCGTAATGACACATAGCTCATCTAATTACATCAGTTTCCCAATGTGTTTTTCCACAACATTTTCATAGAACAACCCTCCTATGTGCCCAATACATAATGATGGTAACAAGAACTTTACTGGTAGTAATTCCTCTATGCCAAACATCAAATGAAAGGGTGTGGCCTTTTTCAACCTTTTATACTTAGTCCTGTAATCCCAAAGTACATATGACACTTTATCATCCCAATCCTTTCTTCCAACATCACAAATCTTTGTAAGAGTTTATCCCAAAATCTTGTTCTAAGCTTTTGCATTACTATTAACTTGAGGGTGATAAGGGGTGGTTTTATGGTGTGCCACCATAAACTTGGCTAATATAATTATGATAATATCATTTAAGAAATGAGTTCCTCTGTTACTGGTCAAGATTAATGGACAATTATACCTGATAATGATGTTTTCCCATAGGAACTTTTTTGTTGTGGCTGCATTGCAATCCTTTGTAGGTGTAGCCTCTGCCCATCTGGTCAAGTAGTATGTACATGTAATGATGTAGCACACTCTAGTCCTACATGTGGGAGGTGTAATAGGTCCTACAAAGTCCACAACCCACTTCTCAAAATTTTCCATGCTTACAATAGGTCTCAGGGGCATCTCATCCCTACTCCCAGACTTTCCAATTTATTGACAATGATCACATGCCTTCACAAATGCCTTAGTGTATTTATACAAAATCTCCCACCAAAATCCAACCATCGGGATCTTATGCACATTCACATCTCCTACATAATGTCCTCCTTTAATACCTCCACAAGCTTCCTCTATAATGGCTTCTTGCTCATGCTAAAGCACACACCGATGCAAGACTTCATATATGCCCATCTTGTACAAGTATCCACCAATCAGTTGATAAGACATTGTGCATATAACAAGATGATTTTTCTCTAGGGACTTCATTCCTTCTAGTGTAAGTCTAGTGTGCAAAAATAATGTTATATCTTTCAAATCTACAGGCACGTGATTTAACCTGAACAATTTTGCATCATACATAGTGTCCTCAATACTTTGCACGTCCTTGCCAGAATTGATTATTGAAAAGTGATCAGGCCTTGAATTACTCTTACCTAGTTTTATAACAACTATGAAATCAAATTGATGAAAAATAAGTATCCATAGGTAGATGTGCCCTTGCAAAATAGGCTTGTTGACCAAATATTTCAATGCCATATGATTTGTATAAAAGATAAATGATGTAGCCAACAAGTATTGTCAAAACTTACAAATTTCATAGATCATAGAAAATTCCTCGCAATGTATTGTGGTATAATCCTGATATGCGGGTGTCAAATTCCTACTTACAAAGCATATGGGGTGGTCTAGATTACCCTCTCCAAGTTGCTCCAATATTGCTCCAATTTTCATGTCAGAGGCTTCAACATTTACATGAAAATGTTTGTTCCATGAAAGAAAGTACAAAATTGGTGTAGTGGTAAGCTTCTCCTTCAATGTCTCAAACTCCTACTATTGCATGTTACCCCAATGAAATTTTCCTTTGGCCTTGAACAAATCTTCTAAGGGCATAACAATCTTTTCATATCCCTTGATAAAATAATTTTAGTAGTCAGTATGCCAAAAAAATCCATGCACTTCACTTTGGTTGGTAGTTTCTTCTAATCCTAGAATTACTGTTATCTTTTATGGATCTACCAATAATCTTTTCTTGCATATGGTGTGCCCAAGTAAAGTTTCAAAGGGTGTATTAATGATACACTTCTTTATGTTAAGAGAGATACTCAACTGCCTACACCTCCCAAACATGAGCCTTAAATTATCACAGTGATCCTTAAACAACCCGTAAACAATCCAATCATCAAGGTAAACCTGTAATAACTTGTGGATAAAATCATAAAAATCCTACACAACTATGCACGAGAATACAACTGGTACATTCTTCAATCCAAATGGCATAACAATATATGTAAAAATTCTCCATTTAGTGGTAAACATGGTCTTTTTTTCCCGATCCTTGCATGCAATGCATACTTGACAATAACATGAAAATCCATCTGTGAAAGAATAAATGTCGATCACTATGACTCCCTCAAGGATTTCCTCTGTGAATGGTGTAGGAAAATGATCTGTAACACATGAAGCATTAAGTTATTTGTAGTCCACACAAATCTTGATCTTCCCATCCTTCTTAATAATGATAACTATAGGGCTAACCCATTCAGACTCTTCAATTGGTTCGATAATTCCATATTTAAGAATTTTATCAATTTCCTCCTTCACTTTCATGCAAAAATTTGGTTTCATCCTGTACAGCCTCTTCCTAACAAGTCGCATGTTGTCTTTTAGCTTAATCTTCATCTCACCCAATTCGGGGTGCACTCCTTTAAACTCGTGATAGCCCCACAGAAATAAGTCCTGAAAGTCACGTAAAATCTCAATGATCTTGGATACCTCCTGTTCTAACTAGTAATCCCCAATATTTTCCTCCTTCAGTGCATCATCAATACCAATGTTTACCTTCTTTGTCTTCATGAGTGCATGGTACACGCGGGCCTTTTCGTCTATTATGTCCATTACATTACACATACCTTTTGTATGGCTGATCTCCAAATTCTCAACCTCTTCATCATCAATAGGGTACACCATTTTATCTTTCTCTTTCTCCTTCTAGGCATGACCCAACTGTATCTGTTTTGTCTCCTGTGTATCTATTCACACCTCATAATTAGGTTCTCTAAGAAACTTAAGTATGGGCTCTTCTACTTTTTTGCTATTTCCCAATGTGATGCGCTTCATGAGCTGCAAAGCTTCATGGACTAGAGGTTTATTATAAAAATAATAAAATGTATGTACTATACCTATAGTCACATCTCCCCAGCTTGTATTTTATTTCTTGAGCTCAACATGCACATACCACGCACGTTCACAGCCACGCACAGTGGAATATAACTTATCCACCCACAGAGATGGTGGTAAAGCATTTGGGCCTTGTGTCCACTGTCTCTCACAGTTATGAACGTGTACCAAAGTAGGATTCTTCCCATCATACTCATAGATAAGTATAGGCACATTGATCCGAGTAAACCTTGTTGAAAAGGTGATTCTCACTTCTCGTCAGCCCAACAAGTTATCTTTGTATGTCACCCAATAATCTGTTGTTGTTCCACACAATGTATAAACCAACATGTTCCTTCAATCACATTTGTTCTTCCAATGTTATTCCATGGCATGCAAGAAAGACTCGAGATTTTCTTCACTAGTATATCTAGGTAATTAAGTTTTTCCCATGCACCTAACCATGCTCGACCTGATCAGTCTGATAAATCTTCCTTTCATATCATTCCCGACCATTTCATATGTGCCATGGGCTTAGTTAACACAAGAAATACTTGTGGTGTCACTGATTGATTGTGTGTCTTCCCATTGAAAAACACCTTCCTTGGAGGGTTATACAGTCTCAGGATCTCACACAGTGCACGCATAAATCCTATTCAAATATTCTTCTCTCAAAGGCTCGATGTAAGGTGTAGCTCTTGTATCATCCATAAGTATAATCACAAGCTCATCCTTATTCTCAAAGATGATGTATCCCTTATTGAAGTGTAGATCAACATTGTTCGTATAACACCAGGGAGGTCTAAGTAGTGTTGGAAATTTTTCTGCTTTAGAAAGCTCTAATACCTCAAAGTATTTAGTAAACTTGGCTCCAAAAATTGTAATGGAAGCATCATTCAACACCCCAATAGTCATAGCCCTTGTTTTGTTCTCCATATAAAACACATTTGAAGATGACTATAATGTTGGTCTCCCCATCTCATTCCATGCATCTAAAGTTAACACATTCACCTCAACGCCTGTATCTATTAGAATATTTCTTACCAAGCATCCATCAATTACTGCATCCAACATGATTTCTTTATCATACTCATAATTCTACTGTGTCAAGTTTCATGTAGTATTTATCGCTCACACTTAATTCTTATGTGCAGTACCTTTTCACGTAGCCTTTCCCTTAAAAGTGGGATGATAATCTCCTGGTGCATCATCTTACATACCTATTTTAGATCATCCATATCCTTCTTAGGGAGCTCCACATTCTTTACATGTTCTCTCTCACTTGCCTACTCTTTCAAGCACTAGATCTCACCATGTAGCTCCCTAATGACTCCCATAGTTTTCTGATAAATTTTCTTCTGATTTGCAACATTTGGATACTTGACATAGTTCTTCTCTTCTGATGAGTGACTTAGCTTTAAGGGAATCGTGAACGAGTAGTCACTAGCATGGGATATAATTATGGATTAGGCACCTTCTTAGGAATTCATTGATAAGTCTTTGTTTAGTGTACCTTGATCATCCACGTGCCTTTATCCTTATTGTTCTTGCATATATGCTTATAAAGGCTAGGGAAATCCTAAACCTTATGTTGTTTTCCACAATAGGAACATACTATAATTTGGGGACAATTATGTTGGTAATGATCAGGGGACCCACATGTATAAAAAGTCCCACGTGGAAATATATTTCTAATGATGTGACCTTTGTTCCTATATCCTCCACAAAATCTACCTCCTCCATTATTACGTTCTTCAAAAGGCTGAGCTTCCTACACTTAAGAGCTTCTTTCCACCATGGTCTATCGCAGTCCAGTTTCACATGCCTCATGAATTTAATCTTTTAGCTAAAAAAACTTCGTATCATCAGTGTGCACATCACAAATCTCGTAGTACATAGATACATTCTTCATCATTGCTACAAGAGAGGGAAATTCCAACTTTCATGATTCTTATGACAAATCTCATAGGAATGTAGTAGTGTGTGCATCATCCTGCATGGGAAGCTATCTGTAGTGTGTCCTTCAACCTCGCAGTCTTTACACCATACTTCACTGCACTTTTTTGTATGTTGAATTAGCATATAGATTATCTAATTTCTTAACAATCACTATTATTCATGACTCTAAAAATGGAATCACTCTAGTATCAGCATTTCTGACTGCCTCAACATGCAGAGCTACTTCCAAAGCCTTACGTTGGTTTGCATATGTCTTATGAGATAAAGCCCTCAAAAATGGTGTCAACAATCCTCCAATGAACCACTATGCATGCTAACTTGGGTGGATATCATAAGATAGTTTAGACAACAATAGAGTCTTGAAATGTGTGTCATACTCTCTCACACTTTCTAACAAACCATGCTTGATGTCCTTGAGTACGTTGATCCTCTACTACTCAAACTTTAGAATGTAAAATTTAGCTAAAACTTATGTGCGTAAATCATCATAATCCATGCCAGTCTAGTGGGGGTCGTACTTTCTATACCAACTATGTGCATTTTGTTGAAGCATAGTGGAAAATTTAATTTCCTTCCTATCTGATTCTATAATTATTTTAGCGCACCATATTAATTCACACTTGTGCACATACTCTGCTACATCCTCTACACATCTATACTCTGGTAAATGGAGAGACATCTCAAAATAGATCTGAGGTTTCTACTGAAGTGGTTACTGAGGTGGAGTTTGTGATGGATTCAAAAATGTTCCTGGATAGGGGAAATATCCTGAACCTAAACCTCTACCAGGATTTTCTTCTAGGCCCATGTTGACCTGATCCTCCTGAGCCTCCCGCGCCCCCTGTTACGGGATGCATCCCGGTTGACAAACTCACATGTGTCCCAATTTTTGTATTGAACTAGACACCTATTGTCTACATTGTCGCAATACCCATCGAATTTATTTCAATGGTTTACATGACAATACGTTATCCTATTAATGTGTCTGTAAATAATCCTGTAAGAGTACTCCTAAACATTGGAACCTACTACGCCACCATGTGTGTATTCCTAATATGTTTCTCTAAAGATGAATTATCCCTACTTGTCTCTCCTTACCTACATGGAGATGATGCATTTCTACCTTTGCTACTCTTCCCTTCAACTACATTTCGAGGTAGAACACCAAGTGCAAGGTCTAAGTAGCTAGGATAAGTCAGATGTGCACTCAAGGTTATCATTCTCTCTTATGATGAGCTCTCATCCAAAGCCGGTGGGGAATTTCTACCATGTTTTCCCAATGTCAAGAGGACATGATGATGTGACTCCTTATCTTCTATGAGAGCTTCAAAACCTTTGTGAGCTATCATTCTTCTTGAATGCAACACTGCCTTAATTTCCCTCTCTCACACCTCATTATATTTGAGCCATATTTCCTCTCTTTGTCTTTTGTCAGGGATGCCATTGTTCTCCACACCTACTCCTTCCCCTATGCATGGTGGGGCTTTATCTAGCCATAGGAAATATCTCTAGTCCCAATTTTATTATCAAAATATTCATAGTTAAGGGTATCACGAACAAGTATGATTCTCTGAGCTCGTGAAAAACTTGAACTCTACTTCCTTGGGGAAAGATTACTTTGAAATTACGTACTCCAATATATAATTACGTAACACACCTACCCACCAACAATCTACAACACTAGTTCACTCCTCATCTACATAGAAGATAGTATGATAATCTTCCTGTTTCCAAATACTTGACCTGGGATAGTAAATTCTATTTGATGCGTAAGCTGCTAATCATTGGTACAAATCTATTGGAAAAAAACTGAAGAATGTCTCATACAGTTCAAGATAAATATTATCTTCCACCCACTTTCACGCATTGAAGTTAGGTCCAGTGCTATACATTTTTACAAACTTGTCTTGTGTGTCTTCTACCCAAATTTTAATGCTCTCCAAAGATATTCAATACACCATCTACATGCAACATCCTTACAAAAAAATTGGAAAGAGGTCCTGACAATAGACTCAAAATTTAATCCTTAATTTGAACAAACATGTTATGTGCACTAGCACCCCCTTCAGAAAGATCTGAATGATAACCCGAAGCATGTGTAGGTACCAAGTCCCTCTATTGTGATGCTTGACAGGAAGTTAGCATGCATGTTCACCATGTTATCAAGTAATATACTATTCATCTTTAAATACTCATTCTAACCACAATATCTTGGAAACCCATATAATAAGGAAGAAGAACAATCTATATGATCACCAAGATCAATTGGATCATTGCAACACCATAATCATAAATGTCAATAATCATTATCCAACCATAATTATCCATTAAGATCATAATATACTATATTAAGAAGCCAAATACATAATCATCCATTACATCAGTACGCAAATTCTCATGTATACAATCCACTCTCTCTAGAATTCAATCCCTATCTCATGACTACTCTCAAATAAAAACATACATAAAGCATTTATAGGGGTGAGGACTCACCCTTCACCTCCCATACACACTCCTAAAAATATGTGTGCTCACAAAAATAGACAACATGAACCGCATCTCAAAACTAACCATACATAAAAATCATGCATGCTTTTACAACAGTTGCTAATAATAGATAAACCCAAAGATAAATATTTCTTTTAATCTTATTATTAGGTTTATTTGTACATGATATATTTTGGTTCTTGTATATGATTTTATCCTTGATCTGCATGGTGTTTCTTCAAAAATAGCCTTTGCTTTCCCGCTAAGTCATCCAACTTTCATTCTTTGCTTGGTTGGCACTCTAATTACGCTTCCTATTTTTATCCATATACTGGAGAAATTGGCTAAGTCCCAAATCATGTCTACTTGGGAACGAACCTTCACACACTACTTCAACTTGATTTCATGTGCACCTTAGTGCCTCCCTTACGTGTGGCCCCAAATCTCCATGCATGGTTCATATTTAGCCATTTCACCTACTCAACAAACCTCTTGGAAAATGATAAAACCAATCAACAACACCATCTTGAATGGATTTGACGAATAAGTTGACAAATACATATTCATGAGCAACTCCTAACACACCACATGTAGTTATGAATGTAACAATATTCTCATCTAAATGTTTGTTCCCATCACCTTTAAAATTGGGAAAAAAATTTCTTGAACCTCTAGGAAGTTCATGAAGTGGTGGAGCCAATGCCAATGGGCCATTGTTTTGTCCCCAAGGGATATGTTCTTTTATTGCCATGTCAAAATCTCATTTTTCTTCTTATTCTACAAATTATTTACCAAATTATTCCTCTGGTTATTCTTGTTCTTTTTCACTTGGGAATTCAATGATCAATAGTGGATGAAAAATGAGAGAATCAAGAGGGTTTATAGGAGAGGTATCAATAGGATTTTGGATGTGATTTCCAGGAGTACCACTTGATGAATTAGATGGGGATGAAGCTTGAGAGAAGTAGTATGGATTATCTTTGATTTATTCTTGCTGATTTTTCAAAGCCTCAAAAGTGGGGTAAAAAGTTCCTCTCAATCGATTCAGCATGATATATCTTCTTTCAGCTAGTTTCAGGAAAGATTGGATTTAACTCGAGGAATATTTTTTTTCACTCTTTTTGTGGGATTATGGAATTTCAAAATTTTGATTTTTTTTATTTTTTGGAATATTTTATTATTTTAGAAATTTTGGTTTATATATTAGGTATAGATATTCTAAATCTTCCCCATGGTGGGTGCCAAAAACCATTGGAAAAATAACTTGTTGTGAAGAAAATTTGTGGGATTTTACCAATGCTTTGGGTCTAGATCCCTCAGCTTGAATGTGGAAGCTCCATTTATTAAAAGAAAGGAAAAAAATATGAACTAAACTAATTTCTGGGGGTGGCCCATATATTGGGGATCACATAGGAATACTTCCCTAAACCCGTGGTAAGTTCTTGTATGGAATACACGGGAGGAAAATTTATTAGAGAGGGAGATAGGAGAGGGAAATAAGAGGGAGATTTTAACAAACAAATAACATAGATGAGTTCATTACATTAAAATCATAATATTTCACTTGCATCAATCAAAAGAAACTATTCACATAAAAAGAGGAACAATCAACGAGAAACACAAAGTTTTATTGCATCATGTTGCACAATTTACAATGTTCTTGGTGTATAAGTTGAGATGGAGAAAAAAAATTAATAGACAAGAGAATAGAGGAAATGAAGACACTTGTTCCTATAAATACAATGGGATCTAGTAAAAAGAATTAAAAATCCCCTTACAATGAGGAGATCGTCTCCTTTTATAGCCTTACAATTCAACTCTTCCTCTATCCCCCACATGATTTATCATGTTTTTATTCAACTTGTAACTTTTCATTATCCTAATAAAGAAAAAATTAAGTACCTCTCTTATAATTTGAGGAAGTATTTTTACATCTTACAAATATTACATTGCCACTTACATGAATAAGAAAAAACATCATGATCATGTAAAATGAGGAAAAAAGAGTAGAAAGAATGAGAGAGGAGAGGAATGATGATCCTAAGCATGAATGGAGATGTTTCCACTCTTGAGGAAGATGAGAACCAACTTCAATAGTGATGAAGATTAAAAATTGACCCTCTACAACATTGTGGTACACTGATGAAGAGCTTAGATGAAGGCCTTTGAACACTCTAACCAATTATAAAACTCTTGAAATGATGAACCATTTGCAACACTTCTTGAACACACCAAGAAGAAGAGTGATGAGCACTGCCCCAACTCTACAACATTGTAGATTGTAAGCTCATGCCTTGATTGATTATCCACTGGAAGTGGAGGTGGAGACCATTGGAGATGATGAGATAATATTTCTCTCACTTTAAAAAATGTTCAAACCTTTGAAACAATGCAATGCCTCCTAAAATTCCAAGTTCTTGATGCAACTCGAGACATTTTCCTGAAAAATTCAACCTAATGATCCAAGGCCTTAGGGAAATGGATCCATCCATGAGATGAGGTAAAGAGTAATCTGATCATGTGATGAGTGAAGGTGACATATTTGATGTAATTTTCTTTAATCCTTTAATCAACGCATCTGGGAAATTGAGAAACACACCGAGACCAAAATGATCCACTGTGACCAAAATTGGGAACGGAGAAGGTTCTTCTCCTTCTTGAGACACAATACAATTATCTGACCTTTTAAACGCATGAGATTGACCTCCAAATTTTTTTACATTAGTTAGGAATGGAGGATGATGAACCATGAACATTTTGATCCTTTTTCAGACACTTACTATTTTTAGTAAGCTCTTCATGGGTGACTAGTTTTGGTAATTTCACCAAATTATCACTTTTGAGTAATTTTCCTCCTAAGGAAAGAACCGAGTGTTTTGAGTCCATTAATAATTTGGAACTAGTACTATTATATTGAATTGGTACTTAATAAAAATATACATTAGCCACGAGGGGTCGGATCAGGCTGAAAAATGTCTCACAAATTTCTACTTCTCACTGAGATGCTTTGCTCCAATTTTTAGGGGTTTCTCTTATCCAAATCTTCACAAAATGAAAAATGAAATTTTAGGTCTATGTTTTCTTCTTATGATAGGGAATAATCCAATAATACCTATTTTCATGGGGTAAGAAAGTGCTCATCGAAAAGCTAAATTTTTTAGGACCTCATGCTTTGATTTTTTAGCTCATTTGGCTCGTTGCAACTCTAGATGTCTGAAGCAGAACTTTTCTATGGATGAAATTTTTAGATGATTTTGAAAAATGTATTAGGGAATCAATTTTTTCATTCAAACACTCATTTCAAAGGTGTTCATGTAGGGAAGCTTCATTTTGAATCTCGTGAAGATCGGAGCAACGGTTTGTGAGATATGATTAAAAGAAAGATTTTGGGCATGGGGTTTCCGAATTTGACATGACCTGGTTAAAAAATAAATAGAGGTAAAATATATTCAAAAATCATTTCCAAAAACAGGATAAGTTTTGTATGGTTATTTTTGGGATGTAGTGCATGTTGTCTATTTTTGAGAGCTCACAACTTGAGTATTATTATACTCCTTTCTTTTAAATTTTGTTATACGAACTAGGAATGAAATCTGTGTGGTTGTATAAATGTCTCTTGACTCATATTATTAATATACAATAATGATATAAACATGAATGAATTTTAAAGTATAAATTTTAATACTTACTTAATGTTATTAAGTAACTCTGTTTAGGTATAGATAACACAATTGATATGTTTTTGGAATATGATATTCATATTTTTGATCTACTGGTAATATGAATGATTCTTGTAATAATTTTGAGTTGAAAATCATATGTTTCTTTTATGGAATATAAAAGAAAGGAAATTAGCTTAAATGATTTATAGATAATGTTGTTTAGTTGAATTATCATTTATTGAAATATTTCAATGCTATAAATTGAAAAGATAAGATGGTTGAATTTTTCATGCTAGTTCTTTCAAACTTACGGGTGCCTAACATTTTTATAGATCATGAAATTTAGATCTTATCTGATAGATGATTTTTCAATGGCTATGTTGAATTCTTGTTGTTAAGATTGAAAGATGTATTCATTAATTATTTATTGTAAGAGAAAGCTTGTGCTTCACTGAATAAATTGTTTAAAGGAATTATGGCCTCTAAGATTTTGTATAAATTTGGAAAAGAGAATAAAGGTTTTATATTCAAGTTTTGAATATTGTTGTAATAATGATCATGATTTCTTATATTAATTATTCAGTTATTTGTAAATAATTGTGATTGAATTATTGAATATGATTTCTTAAGTTAGTTATTATACTTAGGTCAATTAATTAACAAGATTAAATAATTTCCTTAGTGTATTAGCTTTAGTATATACTATGAACTAAGGCTATATTAAGGATATGCGATATAATTTATTAATTAAATTAATGTGGTTTATTATCTCATAGTTGTTTGATTGGATTCTTGTATGATAAATGAATAATGAACATTTATTATTTAATCATAAGTATGTAAATTTTATGGTTATGAATGATTGTGTTATATGATGATATTGAGTTAAATTATTTTTTACATAAGCAATTATAACGAAAATGTCGTAATTTGAATAAATTAGGGATTGCATTAATAATGCATCCTATTGCCCTAATTATATTTAAAATTCTTAATGAATCTACATAAACAAACTTATGGTGTTTGATTACGAATAATTAATTGAAACTAACTTATGGACATTAGGATTGAATAATTAATGTGATGGAATATCATTGTATTATGAAAGATAAACATGTCATAAAAATAATTCAATGAGGTGAAGAATTATGAAAAACCTAATACATGGTACTAGGAAAGAAAACTTCAAATGGTTGTTGTAGTACAATGTTCATCGAATGACATGGGTCATTCAATGAGTATTTCCATACAATAGTTATCTTAAGTTGTCCCTTGAGATTCATTTATTACGTGTGTCATAATAAATAAGGAACAGAGTTATGCTAAGATGTAGAGGTTATATGTCTAGTTCGTTCTAGTACTAAATTGTGTTGGCTATGGGGAATAAATTGATCGCATGATGACACAAGTCATTATGTGAGCTATTTCTCTCACATAGGAAACCTAAGTTGGCACATTCATGATTCATATTACTCGATGAGAAAGTTTTATGTTATGTGCGTAACTTGCATTTGGGGGATTAACTTAAACAAATGATTCAATTCTGATAACAAAACCAAGTGACATAATGATGGGACATGTTTCAGAGATAATGTGCAATCTAGAAAAATATCATGCAATGCATGACTCATAAACTTTGGCTAAGGTAGTGTATGTCATTACACTTTCAGGTTCACCTAGTTCTAACTAAAGTGTGAGATGCGAGACAAAATTCATTGAATGAATTCCAGGTAGACAACTTTAGAGAAACACTTATAAAATCAATGTCAAGAAGGGCACTAATGAGTATACTTTATATACTGAGCTCAAAATAGTACTTTATGGGAGATTGAGAAGCATCTAGTTGACCCATAAATATGCACATGCTTAATTTATTAGTTATCTGAAAAATTGTAATTATAAGTTGCTGGATTTAAATGTTAGTTTATGCATTTAAATTAAAGTATATGTTTAATTTGGGAAAAAAACAATTCCCGTGATTAGGATGATTTGAAAGTGGTTCTTACATTTTGGTATCAGAGCTGAAGGTTGTATCTCTTGGACCTATTGAGTCCTTATGCTAACACAAACTTAAATTATTTTCTAACAAAAAACATGGTTAGAACAAGAGGAAACATTACGAATGACCAACCTATGAATGTTGCAAGGTAGTCACAGTGCATAAGTTAGATGAGATTCTCACTGCCCTTTAGGACACAAGAAATGGGATGATTGATTTTTAATAGAAAATCCTACAAAACATTAGTGATCAGGAAAGTGATGGTGAGGAATAATCACATGAGCATCTAAAAGTTGAAAAAATGATGTTACAGATCCTAATGCAGTAAATAACAACATTGCTAATGAAAATGCTAATGTAAACATGAATTTTAATGAAGTTAGCCCACTTGAGAATAAGAGGGCTCGTTTGGAAAATGAACTGTCAAACGATATCAAGAGGATTATCCCACCAAATATTAATGGTACCACCTTGGGTGATGGACCTGAGAATTGGTTCAATCGAAATAGATAAGTACTTAACAATAAGGAACTTCTGAGTAGAAACTAAGGCAGTTTAGGGAGCCTATCAACTCTCCAATGGGGTGTCCTTATGGTGGGACAACTAAGAAAGATTGAACTGGAAGTGGATGAAGTAAATTTGACTTGGGATCAGTTTAAGTCATACTTCAGAAAACACTAGTTACTCCAACTTTAGTATGATTAGAAGATGTTTGAATTTTAGACATTAACACAAGGACAAATGAGAGTGATTGAGTATTAGGAGAAGTTTACAAAACTTCTAAATTACGTACCTTAGTATCAAACGAATGGAAATTTCATATTAGGAAATTTATTATGGGGTTAAACCTAGTGATGGAGGTGAAATTGATGTCCATGGGCCATCAACTATGAAATTTATATTTAAGAAGGCAATCATATAAGAACAGAAATTGTAGGTTATTTCTGCACATAGAGGAAAAGAAAAATAAATATGGTAATGTTCAATCCTCTTTGGCACCTAAAAATGTTGCTTGGAAGAATTTTAACAGTGAAAATATAAATAATAATGGAAATGGAAATAAAAATACAGTGGGTAAGACTATTGTAAATAACAAAAAGAATGGGCTGAAAATTACAGCGAACAATGAGAAAACATCTAAAAAGAAAGGACCATCTGGAGGCTACTATATCTGTGGTCTAGATCATTATGATAATAACTATCCTTGAAAATAAATAAATATGACAACCAATAGCATCATATTCATAATGTAATGAAACTCAAAAAAACTAAAAAGTACCAATAGAAGTTGCAGGTAAGTTGTATGGATTACTTGTAACCATTTTTTGTAAACCAGTGCTACTGAATGTTTTATTTCAAAAAAATTATCATCTAAACTCAAAATAAAAGTTTTTTTTATAAAATAATCATGGAATGTATAGTATGGTAACAACGTTATCCATTCCGTTAAATAATGCATGTTTGGCGTAAATCTTGAATTACCAATATTTATCACTGAAGTTGACCTATATTTAGCCCCTCTAGGCTCATATGACATAGTCATAGGCATAAATTGGTTAGCTCATCATAAGGAAAATGTGGACTTCCTAAAAAAGTGAATTGAGTGCCTTGATGACCTATAGAAAACAACCAAAATTTAGGGAGTAAAAAGAGGTTTTTCAGATCAAAAAATCACTATAATGTGACTTAAGAAAGCCAAGAATAAAGGTTGTGTGATATATGCTATAAAAATTATAGATTTGGGTGAAGAAGGTAAGGCTTTTGTGGAAGGAAACCCGTTGTTACATGAATAAAATGATGTATTTCCCACAGAACTACTTGTTCTTCCCCCTAAAAGCAATTTTGATTTCACAATAGACATCAAACTAGGAACCAAACTAATTTCTAAGGCTCCCTATAGAATGACAACAACAGAACTTGTTGAGATGAAAGAAAAACTTCATGAAATATTACCGAAAGAACTAATCAGACCGAGTGTCTCTCCTTGGGGTGCACCGTTCATCTTCATAAATAAGAAGGATGGAACACTTAGACATTACATTGATTATCGAATGCTTAATAAAGACAAAATAAAAAATATGTATCCTCTCCCTAGAATTGATGATCTCTTTGATCAAATGAATGGAGTATCATTTTATTCTAAGATTGATCTTTGATCACGATACCATCAATTGAGAATAAAAGAATATATTTACAAGACTGCTTTTAGAACAAGGTATTGACACTATGAATGCATTGTGTTACCCTTCATAATTAGCAATGCTCTTACAACTTTCATGAATCTAATGAATAATATCTTTCAAAAATACTTGGACAAGTTTGTGCTAGTCTTCTTGGATGATATTCTCATCTATTCAAAAATCATTTAATATCATAATGGACATCTTAGAATTGTCTTAGATGTGTTAAGGAAGAGAAAATTGTATGGTTAATTTTCTCAGTGTTCGTTTTACCAAAATGAAGTGCAATATCTTGGGAGTATCATAAATAAGGATGGAATTTCTGTAGATCCATAAAAAATTATTACGATAATGGAATGAACAACACCTAAAAATGTACATTAAGTTAGAAGCTTCATGGGATTGGTTGGATATTATAAAAAAATGTAAAGGATTTGTCAAGAGTTGCAGGTCTAATTACCACAATGTAGAAGAAAGACAAGATATTTGTATGGTTTGAAAAGTATGAAAATGATTTTAATTTTCTAAAAGAAAAATTAACTTCAGCACCTGTATTAAAATTTATAGATCCTAAAGGTAGCTTTAGTATTGTAATAGATGCCTCTGGTGAAGGTTTATGTAGTATTTTGATGCAAAATGATCATATAATCACTTTTGAAAGAAGAAATCTCAAGGTGCGTGAGACGAATTATGATCCCCATGACTTAGATCTTGTTACCATTGTGCATGCATTGTAAGTATGGATACATTACCTTTTGGGAAATCCATTTGAACCAAAAATGGATCATCTCGGGCTGAAATACATCTTCACAAAGCCAAACCTATATACAAGGAATAAAAGATGGTTATATTTTTTTATCACAATATGACTTTGATACTAGCTATATAAGGGGTAAGGAAAAAAGAATGGTAGATGCATTAAGTTGTAGGAAGCATATTTCTGCCATTTTTCACTTTGAGAACCCATTTAAAGTATGGCATTAAGAAAGAAATGTTGGTTGATTCTTATTATCAGCATGTGAAAGCATTGCTTGCTACAAATCCTAATGATAGGAAATACGAAGGATTGAGATTTGACAATGAAGGAGTCCTTCGATTTGAAAATTGATTTTATGTACCTTCTGAAAATGAACTAAGGAAGAAAAGGATAAAATAAACTCATGATGCTCCTTATTCTGGACATCCTAGAGTGACTAAGATGGTTGGTGATGTAAAACAACAATATTTTTAGAAAGAGATGAAGAAGGATGTAGTGAACTATGTATCACATTGTTTGGAATGTCAGCAAGTTAAGGATGAACATTTGCATCCAATAGGATTGTTGTACCCTCATAGCATACCACACTATAAATGAAAGGTAATATGTATGGATTTCTTGCAAGGACTGACTATATCAAGAAATAAACATGACATGCTTCTTTTTGTAGTTAGCAAGCTAAAAAAAGTGGCTCATTTCATACTAGGAAATCTTAAGTATGATTCACCTATGCTTGCGAAAAGGTTCATGCATAAGATTTTGATAATGCACGGTGTACCTAAATTGATAATTTCAGATAGAGATCCTAGGATGACTTCACATTTTTGGTAAACCTTGATTATCGCTTTAGGAATAAAGATAAATTTTAGTTCTACATAACATATGGAAACAAATGGAAAAAATGAAATGGTAAATCACGTGTTGGAGGACATGCTCATAATTTATTATATGGATCATTAGTATAGATGGGAAGAATACCTTCCACTGGTTGAGTTTACCTATAATAACACTTATCAATCCTCATTGAAAAATAATTCCTTTCGAGGCCTTGTATATACGTAAGTGTAGAACACCTATCGGTTTAGACATCATGGAAGATAGAGAAGTTATAGGACCTAAAATGTTGACTAAAATATAACAAGTTAAACTCATTCGAGAACGATTGAAAGAGGTTGTTGATAGATAGAAAAGCTATGTTTATTTAAAGAGAGTTGATAGAAAATTTGAACAAAGAGATAAAGTTTTCTTAAGGGTTAAGCCTGAGAAAAGTCCAAATTCAATTAGTAAGATAGCCAAACTATTAACTCGCTATGTTGGACCCTTTAAAATTATCAAATTAATAATCCCTAGAACCTACCAGCTAGCGTTTCCTCCCCGCACTATCCAAGTTGCATGATGTTTTTCATATCTCTTTGCTTAAAAATTATATATCAAATTTATCAAGTGTTTAATTGGAACTTGTTTGGGTCCAGGTGTCATCATAGTGAACCCATAAAAGTGCTAGAAACTTGCAAGCTGCACTTGTGAAATCGAGAATTAAGTTAGTGTAAGGCCCAGTGGGACCATTATTTTGAAGAAAGTGCTACTTAGGAGAACCTAGAAGAAATGAAAACTTATTTTCCACATTTTTTTGAGTGATAAATATAAGGATTTGATGTCTAATACTATGTATTTGATATGTTTATTGACTAAATGACTGGGAAAACTTATGAAAAATTGTTGTTTTAAGTAAACACTTGGTAAATAAGGTTGTTATAACCTAATAATATTACTATTTATAGTTCTAGAAGTGGATTAATTATAAGCTTCAGTTGTGATATTATGAGTTTATGATATTTTATATGTTAATTTTATCTATTTATTCTAGTTTTTAATAATAATATGAATTAATCATTGGGGATAATGATACTTAAGGGGAGAGGTATGTCATACCCTGTTAAGTCTATCTTGGATTAATAGGTACTTTTCCAAGTATTGGTGAAATTGTGTGTGGTTATCATGTTTGACTTGATTATATTACTATATAAATAGTATGTTTATTGTTTAATCATGTTGGTTTCATTATCTATGAGTTTATAATGATGCCGTGATTTATTTTGTAAGGTTGTTTCTTAATCAATATTATACTCATTCACTTATTTATATTTCTGAAATTGTGTGCAATTAATTAATTTTGTAATCTTGGTATGGTTGACTAGATTTTTTGAAGACCCTTGTTGGAAAGAAAAGGTATAGTTGATAACTAGGTCATAGACCCACACTTTAATTTAAAATGTTATTTTAATATCCTTTATAAGGCATTCATACTAATGTTGATCAGTTCATAAAATGATTATGAATCTTGTCTTATTGACATAGAAATATACATACATACATACATACATATATATGTACATGAGTACAACCACCCACACACACACACACACACACACACACACACACACACACACACACACACACACACACATATGATTATATTAATGTAAATATTATTGTTTTTTCTTGTGTTAAAGACCTTAATAAGGTCAAGCTATATTAAGTATGGAAATGAAATTTAATATTTGTTGAGGGGAAGGGATCAGCAGCTCAACCGAACCCCCAACTGAACTCGTATCGAGCTACTTATTATCTGCCACCTGAGCCAATGTTAGAGTTAGAAAAGGAACATTGGTCATGTGTTGGTGAGTTAAGTTAGGGTTTTGGTTTTTTTATGTATCCATGATTGTTGGATGGAGGATAACCTGCCAAACAGATGGCTGAGATTAAAAGGTTAGATGGAGGAATCACCAAAGTTGGTAGACAACAAATTAACAAGGAATTGGTGATGATTTGGAAGGAGTTTCGTGTTGAGTTGTGGAGCTCAATTACTTCATATCAGCATGCAATGTAAAACTTGTTGGAAAACACGGTAACCATCATTAGTTAGGAGGGACCAAAATCGGTCACCTATGACCGATATCAGTCAGGAAAGGAGGAATCGACATCGGTTACCTGTGTGTGATTGTTTTAATCAACTCCCAGGAATTAGATCTATTTTTAGTCTTAAAGGAGATCTATTGATTGCAATTGCATGGCTAAGTTCCCTAAGTTTATATATGCCTATATAAACATGAAAGCTAGGGTTTAGAAGAGATAATTAATAAGAACTTGGAAAAGTTAGTGCGAGAGAGAATTCTTGTGAGAAGAATCAAAAGCTTGAGAGAAAGAAAGTATTGAACATCTGAGAGGTGTGGAAGATTGTATATCTTGTCAAAGCTTTGGATAATAGATTGGCTTGTTTCTTGGTGGACGTAGCCCACACTAGGTGAACCACATTAAATTTAGTGTTGATTTATGTCTCTTGTTTTGTATATTTATTCTGATAAAATATTCACTTTTATTTGCTTGTATGCTTAGATCTGATATATTATCTATACAACCGATATGCTAACCCCAACAACTGGTATCAAATCTTTGTTTAAGGGTTTTGTGTGTTGACATATTTACTTACAGAGGGTTTTCTGATTGAGTGGGAGCTACAAAAATGATAGAAGAAAAAAAATACAAGGTAGAGAAGTTTGACGGCCGAAATTATCAATTATGGAAGATGCAAATTGAGGATTAGCTATATTAAAGAGATTTTTATTTACCGTTGGATGAGAACTCTAGACCTACGAAGATAACTGATGAAGAATGGAAAATTCTTGATAGAAAAGCTTTAGAATCTATAAGATTTAGCCCAGCAACATCCGTGGCTTCCAATATTACACAAGCAACTTCTTCGGTAGGGTTAATGAAATCTCTTGCTAATTTATATGAAAAACCTAGTGCTTCAAATAAAATTTATTTAGTGAAGAAACTATTTAGTTCTAAGATGCATGAAGGTGGATATGCATCTAGTCATTTGAATGATTTCAGATCTATTGTAAATCAGTTAAAATTTGTTGATATACTATTTGATGATCAAGTGAAAGCACTTTTATTCTTATGTTCTTTGCCTGATAGTTGAGATAACTTGGTAATGGTTATTAGTAATACACCATTTGTTAATAATATTTTGAAGTTTGATGATGTGGTTAGCATAATCTTGAATGAAGAAATTCACAGGAAGAGTACAAAGGAATCATCATTTCAGAATTCTTTAAATGTAGAAAGCAGGGGCAAGTAGAAGGAGAGATCTAAGAGTAAGAGTAATGGGAAATCAAAGTCAAGGGATAACAAATATAAATCTAGATGTAAGATAATTACCTGTTGAAAATGTGGAAAGAAAGGAAATGCAAAGAAAGACTATAGGTCAAAGGATAAAGAGAACCAACAACAAAAATAAGAAAATCTCATTTTAGTAGAGGTAATGTAAGATGTTCTTATTATTTCTTTAGATAATAGAATTGAATCATGGGTTCTAGATTCAGGAGATTATTTCCATGCAACCCCTAACAAGGGTTATTTTAGAAAATATGTCCAGGGAAATTTTGGGCATGTTTATTTGGGTGATGATGAACCTTGTAGTATTACTGGTAAGGGGAAAGTTCATCTAAAATTACAAAATAGAAATACATGGGTATTGAAAGATGTGAGGCATGTGCCAAGCCTCATGAGAAATCTTATTTCTGCAAGGAAACTAGGTGAAGCTGGTTACATGGTTACTTTTACAGGGGACTCTTGGAAAGTCACAAAGGGTGCTCTTATTGTGGAAAGAGGTAAGAAGGTAGGAGCATTATATTTATCTACATGTGTTACTGATTCCTTTTCTACATTATCTACTTCAGATTCAGATGCATGCATGTGGCATAACCGGCTAGGCCATATGAGTTAAAAAGGAATGCAAATATTAAAGGCTAAGGGTAAGTTATCAGATTTGAAAGATTTAGATCTTGATTTATGTGAGCATTGTGTCTTTGGAAAGCAAAAGAGAGTGAGATTTCTCAAAGTTGGGGAAACTAAGAAGGAGCAGAAATTGGAGCTTGTACATTCAGATGTGTGGGGAACAACTTAGGTAGCTTCTCATGGAGGATCCCAGTATTATGTTACTTTCATTGATGATGTTAGAAGAAAGGTATGAGTTTATTGTATTAAACATAAATCTGATGTTTTTGAGACTTTTAAAAAATGGAAAGCCCATATTTAGAATGAATCTAATTCAAAGTTAAAGTGCCTTAGATCTGACAATGGTGGTGAATATTATAGCAAAGTTTTCAATGATTATTGTTTAGAGAATATTTTAGTAGAAAAAGAATAGTTCCAAGAACACCACAAGAAAATGGTGTTGCAGAGAGAATGAATAGGATAATCATGGAATGTGCTAGAAGTATGAGGATACATTCTGGATTACCTTTACAGTTTTGGGCAGAAGCAGTTGATACAATAGTTTATTTGATTAACCATAGGCCTTCAAGTTCACTAGATGGAGGAATACTAGAAGAAGCTTGGACTAAAAAAGATGTAGATATTTCTTTTCTTAAATTTTTTAGTTCAAAAGATTTTTTGCATGTTCATAAGGAAAATAGGAAAAATTTGGATGCAAAATCCAAGAGATGCACTTTCATTGGTTATGGAACTGGTTATTTTGGTTTCCATTTTTGGGATTTGGAGAATTCTAAAATTATTAGGAGTCGTGATGTTGAATAGAATGAAAAGATAATGTACAAAGATCAAATTTTAGTACCCAAGGATGAACTGATTGAGAAGTTTGTAAATAAAAATAAATTATTGGATTTAAAAGTAATATCGACAGGATTACACAGTAACCAATGTCATTTTACCCCTAATCGACACCAGTCAGATGAACCGATATCAGTCAGATGAACCGATATCAGTTATAGGGGATCCAAACTGGCATCAGTTAGCAAAACCAATGTCGGTTACATGTGGCTAGCATCGGTCATTGATAGATCTAGATACAAATGTCTAGCAGGTCTAGAATGAGCCTCCAGCACCCCAAATTCCTGTGATAAGGTCACAAAGGCTAAGTAAACCTCTAGAAATATTTACACCTTCTCTATATTATTTATTATTGACTGATAATGGTGAACCAGAAATTTTTGAAGAAGTAATGTAGGATAAGACCCACGTCTAGTGGGAGCATGACATGGATGAGGAGATGGAATCCTTAGAATAGAACCAGACTTGTGATTTGGTTAAGTTTCCAACAGGTAAGAGGACATTATAGAACAAGTGGGTTTACAGGATTAAGGAAGAATAGGGTGGACAGAAAAAATATAAGGAAAGGATTGTAGTAAAAGGATTTACACAGAAATCAAGTATTGACTTTGGGGAAATATTTTCTCTTGTTGTAAAGATGACTTCTATTCGTACTGTATTGAGTTTAGTTATAGTAGAAGATTTGTATTTAGAGAAACTAGATGTGAAGACGAATTTCCTTCATGGTGATTTAGATGAAGAGATTTATATGCAGTAATTGCTTGGGTATGAAGTCAAGGGTAAGGAGAAATTAGTGTGTAGGTTGAAAAAGAGCCTATATGGACTCAAGAAAGCTCCAAGGGAATGGTACATGAGGTTTGATAGTTTAATGCATGAGCATAGTTACTTGAGATGTGAATTTGACCATTGTGTTTATTTCAAGAAACTTGAAAATGGGAGCTATATTATTTGGTTATTGTATATGGATGATATGCTTGTTGTAGGATCTAATATGCAGGACATTTGTGATCTTAAGGGAAAGCTAGGTCACACATTTTTTATGAAGGATTTAAGAGCTGCAAAAAGAATCATTAGCATGCAAATACACAGACACAGGAAGAAAAGAAATTGCAATTGTCTTAGGAGGATTATATCTATAGGGTGTTAGAAAGGTTCAAGATGTAGAATGCAAAACCTATTAGTACACCTATGGCTGGACACTTCAAATTAAGTAAAGATCAATTTCCATCATCACATGAGGAGGTCAAATACACAACACGAGTGCCATATGATTCAAAAGTTGGGAGTCTCGTATATGCTATGGTTTCTACCAAACCAGACATTGCACAAGTAGTGGGAGTTATGATTAGATATATGGCCAATCCAGATAAAGAGAATTGGAAAGTAATCCAATAGATACTCATGTATTTTAAAGGGACATCTAGAATGTAATTATGCTATGGAGGTTTAGATATTTATTTATGTGGCTATGTAGATTCAGATATGGGTGGAAATCTAGATGGTAGAAGGATCACTCCTAGATATATTTTCATAGTAGGTGGGATGACAGTTAGCTGGATTTCAAGATTGCATAAGGTTGTGGCTTTATCTACTATAGAGGCAGAGTATGTTGTAGCTATAGAGGCTATCAAGGAGATGATATGGATGAGTAGGTTCATGAAATATTTGGGAAAGGAAAAAGATGATTGTAAACTATTCAGTGACAGTCAGAGTGTAATTCATTTGGCAAAGAAATTATTGTTTCATTTGAGAACGAAACACATTCAGTTGAGGTATCAGTTCATACGAAAAGTATTAGAGGATGGGCAGTTGACTCTGGAAAAGATTCATACAAGTGAGAACCCTGCGGATATCCTAACTAATCCATTAACAAAGGAGAAGTTGGATCTACACTCCACTTTTGTTGGTCATAGAGTTCGAGACTTGAAGAGGAAGAAACAAAGCTAAAGAAGGATCCAAGAATGATGTTGTACAGGTATGGTGCAGTAATTAATCTCCAAGTGGGAGATTGTTGAGTTGAGGAGCTCAATTAGTTCAGATTACCATGTAATGTAAAACTTGCTAAAAAATACAGTAATCTTCATTGGTTAGGAGGTATCAGCATTAGTCACCTATTATCGGCATCGATCAAGCAAGGAGGAATCAGAATCAGTTAGGGAGAACAGACATCAGTTACCTATGCTTGAGTGTTTTAATTAAATCTTGGGAATTAGATCTATTTTTAGCATTAAAGTAGATCTATTGATTGTAATTACATGGTTAAGTGTCTAAAGTTTATATATGCCTATATAAGCATGAAAGCTAGGGTTTAGAAGAAAGAATTAAGAATAACTTGCAAAATTTGGTGAGAGAGAGAATTTTTGTGAGAAGAATCAAAATCTTGAGAGAAATAAAGTACTGAACATCTAAGAGGTGTGGAAGATTTTAAATCTTCAATTATATATCTTATCAAAGCTTTGGATAATAGATTGACTTGTTTTTTGGTGGACGTAGCCCACACTAGGTGAATCACGTTAAATTTGGTGTTGATTTATGTCTCTTTTTTTGTATATTTCTTCTAGTAGAATATCTATTTTTATTTGCATGTATGCTTAGATCTGATATATTATCTATGGAACCAGTATGCTAACCCCAACATCTAGGACAGTTTCATTAAATGAAGTTAATGAGGCTCTGTAACCTCGGGAGAAGTGGGAAGATTCTCAAGGAAGCCACCACCGAGCTAAGTTGTTATTTGTTTTATCATTTTTTAGTTTGGTGTTTTGGCTCAGCATGCAAGCTCTACATGTAAAATTAGTCATGGCTATTTTGGGAAAAATTGTTGGGAATTCACATAAAAAATTTAATTCTAGTTGGCTTTGAGGAAATATATATATGAGCTATGGATTTTATTGAGCTCCTGTTTTGTTTTGAATCTATTCTTATGTATAATTTTTCATGTGAGCTTTGGAAGGTTTCTAGGAAAAAAGGAAGTGGATTCATTCTACTATAAATGTATTACAGGCATAGGATTGTCTTATTCTCATCTTTATAAATTATAACATTAAGATATTTTAATGTTAATGGAGAAAATAAATTATCTTTATGTATAATCATTTCTTCATAAATGACAGGTTTATGGGCTTGAATTAAGTTGAACACACTCATTTGGTTATGCATAGATGTTTGAGTTTATAAATTTATATGTGTATATTATTAAAACCCGTGATGGGTCGAGCTAAACACTGGTCATTTTTTTAAGGTCACATTATTATTGTGAATACGTTACTAGGTATTAACCAGTCTACATCTAGTTTCTTGGAGTAGATTTTGGGTATCGTATATATGGTTGGCTACCTATATATTTTCATTTAACATTACCTAGGTTTGGATGGGTTGATTTCGTGACTAGTGCAGGTTGTAATGGACAAATATGAGGTTCTTATTTTCGATCTCAATCTTGATAACCTATAGTTAATATTTTATTATCAATGTTAATTATTTTTTTCATTGTATACAGGGTTAGCTATGTGCATATTTTCATATCATTTACCTACGTTTGTTTTGTTATTTTCATGCCTATTTATAGGCTGTATAAATCAACCTTATGGGTATTGTTTTTGAGCTCAAGCTTGTAAACCTATAGCTAAACATTTTTTCACCTATTCCTTGTTCTGGGAGTGAATTTATGAGTGAGGTTTTAACACCCAACTCTGAATTTGGTCTATTTACTGATGTAACAATGGTCTTAGGTTTCTATAATGAATTTTTATCTTCTACTCAAAGAGATAAATCTATCATGACCTCGACTACAAAGTTGTAGTATGGTGGCACTATGGTTGGGTTGTAAATCAGTCACCTATTGGTTTGGGTCAGTGTTTTTATTTATTAATTGTGATCAATATACTTGCTTAGGTTAATGGTTATTAAGTTTGGTTTGACCACTCCATTGTTCATTTTATTGACTTTCTTAGACCATTCCATGTTCGATGTGGACTGTGCATTTATTATTATTCACCCTATGGTGAAGGGTTATGATCTTTGTTTATTTATGGTTCATTTGAACCAGTTTTGTAGGAAGATATGGAGAAGTTTGTGGACTTCGACCAATTGGTCAAATATGATCAGCTTATCCTTAGGTTGGGTCGTATCCTTCCTTTGAAGTTATGATGATTATTGTGACTTTTTGTTATGGTTTGAATAAACTATGGTTTATTTGGACAGTTTAATGTATTTTGAAAGGTTAAGGTAATCGATGAAAATCAAGTACCACTATTAATTAAATTATTAATAATATATAACAGTGCATGTGCTTATATTTCTTGAAAAATAATAATGTATTATGATAGGTAAATATTATTATTTCGATAAGGATTATGGTTTATAATATTAATTTATTAAGTTTGGATAATTTAATTATTATCTTATCGAAATAAGATGCTTATTATTATTATTATTATAAATACGTGACTTGAGTATTGTTATACTCCTTTCTTTTAAATTTTGTTATACTAACCAAGAATGAAATTTGTCTGGTTGTATGACTTTCTCTTAACTAGTATTATTAATATACGATACTGATATAAACATGAATGAATGTTAAAGTATAAAGTTTAATACTTTATTAATGTTATTAAGTAACTTTGTTTGGGTATACATAACAAAGTTGATGTGTTTTTGGAATTTGATATTCATATCTATGATCTGTTGGTAATCTGAATTATTCTTTTAATGATTTTGAGTTGAAAATCATTTGTTTATTTTACGTATTATGAAAGAAAGGAAAAATGTTAAAATGGAAATGATAAGATGTTATCTTAAATGATTTACAGATTATGTTGTTTAGTTGAATTATGATTCATTGAAATATTTTAATGTTATAAAGTGTAAAGATAAGGTGGTTGAATTTTTCATGCCAATTCTTTCAAACTGATGTGTGCATAACATTTTTACAGATTGTGAAATTTAGATCTTATCTGGAAGAGGATTTTTTAATGGCTATGTTTAATTCTTGTTTTTAATATTCAAAGATGTATTCATTACTTATTTGTTGTAAGAGAAAGCTTGTTCTTCACTGAATAAGTTGTTTGAAGGCATTATGGCCTTTGAGATTTTGTATCATTTTGGAAAAGAGAATAAAGGTTTTATATTCAAGTTTTGAATATTTTTGTAATAATGATCATGGCTTCTTATATTAATTATTTATTTCTTTGTAAGAAAATACTATTGAATTATTCAATCTGATTTCTTAAGTTAGTTATTATCCTAAGGCTAATTAATGAACAAGATGGGATAATTTCCTTATTGTATTGGCTTTAAGTATATACTGTTAACTAAGACTATATTGAAGGATATGAGATATAATTTATTAATTAAATTAATGTGGTTTATTATCTTATAGTTGTTTGATTGGACTCTTGTATGAAAAATGAATAATGATAATTTATTATTTAATCATAAGTATGTAAATTTTATGGTTATGAATGATTTTATTACATGCAAATGTTAAGTTTAATCAATTTTTACTTAAGCAATTATAATGAAAATGTCTTAATTTGAATAAATTATGGATTACGTTAATAATGCAATATGTTTCTATAATTATCTTAAAATGCTTAATGAATGTACATAAAAAAAAAATGGAATTTAATTATGAATAATTAATAGAAACTAAGTTATGGACCTTAGGATCGAATAATTAATGTGATGGAATATCATTGCGTTATGAAAGATAAACCTATCGTAAAACAAATTCAACAAAGTGAATAGTTATGAAAAACCTAATACATGGTAATCGGTAGGGAAACTTTTGATGGATGTTGTAGTGTGGTGTTCATTGAATGGTGTGGGTAATTCAATGAGCATTGACATACAATAGTTATCCTAAGTTTTCCTTGGAGCTTCATTTATTACGCATGTTGTAATCAATAAGGAACTGAGTTATGCTAAAATGCATAGGTTATTTGTCTAGTTTGGTATAGTTTGTATGTACCAACTTATGTTGGATATGGGGAACAAATTGATCGTGTGACAACACAATTTTTTATGTGATATCTTTCTCTCTCATAGGCAATCTAAGTTAGCACATGCGTGCTTCGTCTTACTAGATGAACATGTTTTGTGTCATGTGCGTAACTTGAATTTGATTAATTTAAACAAATGTTTCAATTATGATAATGGAACCAAATGACATAGTGATCGGACATGTTTTAGAGATGATGTACAGTCTAGAAATAGAGCATCCAATGTATGACGATAAAATTTGGTCAAAGTAGTATATGTCATTACACTGTCAGGTTCACCTAGTTCTAACTAAAGTGTGAGATGTCAAACAAGATTCAAATGAATGAATTCTATGTAGAAACTTAGAGAAAAATGTGTAAAATCAATGTCGAGAAGGGAACTAATGAGTATACTTTGTATACTGACTCAAAAGAGCAATTTATGGGAGATTAAGTAAGATCTACTTGACCCATAAATACGCACATGCTTAATTGGTTTGTTATCTAAAGAATTGTAATTATAAATTGTTGGATTTAAATGTTAGTTTGTGAATTTAAATTAGTGAAAGCATATGTTTAATTTGGGAAGGAAAGAAACTACTTGTAACTATGATGATTGGAAAGTGGATGTTACATATAGGCCCACAAATATCTGTGTGAATTAGTTGAAGAGGACTAGTGGTGAAATCAAGTTCATTGATCTTAAACCTCCTTTTAATTTGATTTCCATGAAGACATACTTTGCACAATGTATCCTCTGGTTTACTGATTTATGGCATATTTCTCACACAATTTTTAGATCATATCTTGACAAGATTCTCAAAGTTTACATGGCCTAATCTCATATGCCACAACCAACTATCATTCATCTTACTCGTAAGGAAATTTTCTTTATTGAATTTCTCAAGGATATACATGTTATTTCCAGTCCTCTTAGCATTGGAAACTAGCTTACCTATTTCTTTTTTCTTAATTTTACAACCCTTATCATCAAAATATAAAACATACCCTTGTTTTTACATTTGACCTATACTGAGAAAATTGTGCTTCAAACATTCAATATATAGAACATCATGGTTTTTCCATTATCCAAACTCAAATAACCTCTACGTATAATATTTATAGCATAATTTTCACCAAATATAATAGAACTTGAAGCATTCTTTCTTAATGAGATGAAATAACTCTTGTCACATGTCATATGAGATGAACACTCACTTTTAATGTACCATATAATATTTTCATCTTGGCTATGAAAAGAAGTTTGAGAAATTCCACATGCTTCATTATTTTTCAAGGTAAATAATGATTATGTACATAATTCAGAGATAGAATCCCATATATAAAACCCTAATAGTTTTAAATAATCCCTCATTATGATCATGGGAAATGTTTAAGCTCATACTTCTCCATAATAGTGCTTCAAAAGATCTCTTTTCAAGTGATTAAACTTATCTAAAAGGACTTGCTCGGATACCAATTGTTGGAAGAAAGATAGATTGAGAGGGGGTGAGTGAATCAGTCCTTCCAAATTTTATCCAATTTTAGATTTCTTACTAAAATCATAAACCAATTAACCATCCATTAATGTGTGCACAACATCATATAACATACATTCAATCAACCATGGACAAGAGAAACAACACCATAACACAAGATATAAGTGGTAAACCCTCAAGGGGAATAAAACCCACTAAAAATTCTAATTATATTACTCAAATTAAAATTATTTAGTAAATCGCCAACTTCATAAGGATCACCAACCCCTAGTTTAGTAGAGCACCAACGCTACAAGGAGCACTAACCCCTCTCATAGTGAAGCACCAACTCCATAAGAAGGATAAAACCCCCTAAGATGATCAAACACCTAATCAACCACATTTTAAGAATATATCTGATGTTTTTGTTTCTTACATAACTGATGAAGATCACCTATTCAGCTCACACATCTTCAAACCCTTACTTCTCCAATTCGTTATTTCTTTCACTTTCACAGCTTGTCCTTGCTTCAACCTCTTACACACAAAATATCTAAAAATATTCAACTTGTAATAAGTTCTCTTATACCTCTAAATCATTTCCTTAGACATGTTACAGAATCACACATGGGTATAACTTTTTTCGTCTCAAACAACTAGTCCAAATCTACACCCATAACATCATTTTTATATCCTTCTCTTGATTCAAACACATAATAATTTAGTTTCCCTCCTTTGGTTTAACCAATGAAACTTATAAACATCTAATTTAATCATTAAAACATTCACACATGACCCATTTACATTAGTTATGCCCAAAACTACCCATCTTGCATAAAACAGGTTCAAAACGCCATCACTAGGATGAGTAAAATCCACTAACACCTAAAATATGAATATTAAAGCTCTATAATTCATAATAAATGTGTAATATATAATAAAAAATCATCAATGGTTTTTAATTATCTTGGAATAATCAAAACATTCATAACACAAATTACAAACCTCTCATCCTTCTCAAAACAACTGTTTTCAGCACCCTGTCTTCACCTTTGGGCCTCAAGACCACCCAATATCAACTCAAATATGGCATGTAACCACTCTACGAAATCCTCAAGACCTTCATAAGAAATGCATGGATTTTACTTCTTTCCTCCGAGAGCAAGCAACAATTTTTCTTGGTCCTACGCTGATATGCCCAATATTGACCCCAACATTGTGGTCCATAATATCCTCACTATTCCCAAAGCCAAACCCATAAAACAGAAGCTACAGAAAATGGATCCATGCATTTCCCTTCTGGTCAAAGAAGAATCCCAACATCCTCTTTTGGTTTCCTTCATCCTACCCATTGATTATCCACAATGGGTATCTAACATCGTTCCTGTCATAAAAGTGATAGGGGGACTCCACATTTACATGGATTTCTATGACCTTAACTTAGCTTACCCCAAGGATGACTTTCCTCTACCTAGTATTGACCAACTAGTTGATCTTACTGCTGGCCATGAGATGCTATCACTGATGGATGATTTCTTGGGTTATAACCAAATATTACTTTTCCCGGAAGATCAACACAAATCCACTTTCATCACTCCTTGAGGGACCTTTTTCTATCGAGTCATTCCCTTTGGCCTTAAAAACGTTGGTGCTACCTATCAATGGGATATGAATTATATCTTCCATGACATCATGTATCGTATATTGAAATATTACATGGATGAACTTCTTGCCAAATCCAAACATCAGGATGAGCACCTTACATTCCTGAAGATCATATTTGACCGTCTCATCAAGTATTGTGTCTGACTTCAACCTAAAAAGTGTGTCTTCGCTGTTCTCTCAAGAAATATCCTTGGTTTTATCATTTATTTACGGGGCATAGAAGTCAATCCAACAAAAATCAAGGCTATTCTCAAAATGCCTCCACCTACTAGCCTTTTTCAACTTCGTAGTTTACAAGAAAAGTTACAATCTATCCATCATTTCATTTTACAACTTTCTAACTGGTGTCACCCATTTCATCATCTCCTAAAAAAGGACGTCTCCTTGAAATTTGACGATGAATGCCACAAAGCCTTTGAGGCCTTAAAAAAATACCTCCTCCAACCACCTGTACTTGTTCCTCCTAAAGATAACCAACCATGTAACACCTTGAACTGTTGTTACTTCCTCTTGAGCATACAAGTGTTGATATGTGATTTCTTTGTAAAAAGGATGTGTTCCTTGATTGAGAAATCATGCTTGATATGTACTGTATCTTCTTTGCAGATTGCAGATCTTTGACTGAGTCAGAATATGATTGGACTCTTTTATTTATTTCATTTTTTATCTGAGTTTAATCTGATCTTGGAATGAATTATAGAGTTATCCATCTATAATACCTAGCCTTGGATCAGTGGAATTGATCCAAGTATTGCTTTAAATTTGTTCATGATGAATTAAAATTACAGACCTTGAACAGGTTGCAAGGTCTAGAAGCATTAAATAAGCTAGTCCGGAGTATAACTCAGGTTGATCATGTGAAATGGATTGGTTCCCGATATCGAAGTATATCTGGAAGGTCTCGATCATGGACCAGGTAATAATTCGGTTTCATACAATTTTGTAGCCTAAAGGCAGAACAGGAGCTAACCCTATTCAAGAATGCATGTTGTAGGTCTTTTTCTGAGTGTACGGAATGTAGACCTAACTGGAAATTATTAATGTTAGTAACCTAAAACTAAACCTAACCTAGGGGTTAGATTAGTGTTAATCTAACCTAGACCTAGGCTAAGAACTAATGTCCTAAGTTAATATCTATGTTCTATGAAGTTAGACTAGGTGTTATCCTAAATTCTAACCTAAGTTACTAACCTAACTATTGGGCAAGGATTATGGGGACCTATGGAGGGGATGCGAAACCATGGGCGGCAGTTTCTATGTTATTTAATGCAAAGGATAAGTATGAAGTACAGGTATTGGCGAAGGTTTTAGAAATGGCTAACTAAGCCGACGTGGCAGGTCGCCAAAACTGAAAATGGTCTTGAAATTCTATTTGTCTATCGCCAACTTTGGCGGTCGGTGGCAGTGGAGGTTTGAGCGGGAAATTTGGAGTAAATGCAATTAATGAGCTCGGTAGTCGAGCTCGAAATTCGTGAGAAGGCATGCAAATTGGAAAGTTGTTGTTTTGTTTGGCTTATCACGAATTTGAGTTTTCCTTCTACCTGTTCACTGGTTCTTCGCACCAGTCTTCTTTGTGTTGCATGGCGAGTATGAGCGTATCTAGCTCTTTTCTCTGGCAAGGAAAATATATATGTCATGGAGATAGCAAAATTTTGTTGGTTGCTCTAACTTGGAAAAGGAAAAGGAATTCCGAGCTCTTTCAGTGGTCTGCTTCGGAATTTTGAGCAAAAATCCAGGCATGTTAGGCCCTAACCTTTAAAAATCTTGTTGTCTTTCAAGTGATTTTATTATAACAACTCTGTTCAAATGATTTATGGTAATAGAGGATTTTCTTTGGATGTCCTGTGTGATTTTGGCACTGTATCTTCATGCTGGTTCGATTTTTCATTTATCCCTTGATGGGTGTTTATTAAATTCAAAACTGTGGCTTTTATTTCTTTGTGTTTTGCATTCTGTCTTAAATATGTGAAATATATGAAAGGAATGTATGCTCGGCCTGCTCGGCGAGAGCCGACAAATTATTCTTGTGATGGGTACAGGCCACTGTTATGCTTATCGATTTTATCGTCGATGCATGTTGTGAATACTTGTTGGAAGGGAAACTGTTGGACATTTGTTTGATTGTTCAGTTTTAAAAGAACCTTGTAAGCTCTTTCGTGGTCATTGATGGGGTGGTTATTGATACTTGTTGGGTTTCATTTTGTCTTTTAAAGTTGTTTGGGAAGAGTTAACTACTGTGTTACAGTAGTCATTACGACCCTGTGGAAGTTGTTTTTCCTTTTTATTGTGGTAATGGGATTCAACCCGTTGACAGTATACAATATGGATATATGTATTTTATTTAACGACTCTGTAGAGTCCATTAAATGATTCGTATAAATTGGTCCACTGTGGAAGCTATATATATATATATATATATATATATATATATTTGAATGTTGGAAATTGCTTTGTCTAAGTCTTGTTGGAGTAACAAGTAAGGCGACTTCTGTTATTAGGTAATGAATATTTTCATTTTACAAGGAATTTGTGGTTCAGACTCAGTTGGGCATTTAAATATGTATTCCACTCTATGTAAGCTTGGAGCAAATATTGTTATACGGGCTCTGTTGGATTTCTTGTTACAAAATCATTATATAGGTTTTGTATAAACCTGATTTTAAAGGCTTGCCAATGTTGGCACAGATGGAATCATTATCTTCTATGTATTTTGTTTACTGTTGTTGGGACTCAGTTGAATTCTTGATAGATAAACAGTGTAACTGCTTCAAATTATAACTGTTGGGTTTACTTTATTTTTGACTTATTGGGTTCCGTGAGTATGGGAAGACATCTTGTATGTCGGCTTCTGGAAAAGCTAAACTGTGAATACTGTTTATGGACTTAGTTTTTCCTCGAATGGTAATCTATGTCACTGTTTTCCTTATAAGCCTGAGTATAAAAATGTAATGTTCTTGGCTTTGTTGGTTTTCTTTATTAAGCTTGATAACATGAATTATGGCCTTTTAAGTAGGTCGTGAATACCATACCTTCAACTCTGATTGCGTTCAGGGGTGATTACGATATTCTGTGTATGTTTTCCTTCTGATTACATTCCAGTTTGTTGTGGCTGTGCATGCTGCTTGGATTTCGTTTAAAAATCCCTTCGAATAGTCATAGGGAAATGTCATTGCTTAAATGATCATGAGTCTTTGGTTGACTGCGATAACAAAGGAGTTCTTTTGATTTCGACCTTGTGTCTAAAAGCCTTTCAGTGCTAATCTTCTTATCTGTCGCTTTTCCGTAAGGTCATATTGAGTCCGCTTGGTAGATAGACATCGTTGTTTGGCAAGAAGGCTACTGTACTGTAGTTGCTTTATTGTAAGTTTTAATAAAATGGTGGTGTTGATGATGGACTCAACTGATTTATTAGCATGTGTATTAAGTGAATGCCTTGATTTTGGAAATATGGTATAAAACATGAGCTAGTTCAGAGGGAAACATGTACAATTTGTTTATTTCTCTTTTGTTGTAATTATAAGTTGATATAATTGTTTAACTAACATCTGTAATTGATTTTACATAATGACGGTAATAGGATTGATATGATATTCCTCTTTTTAAGTTGAATATAATGATTATCTGATGTTTGTTCAACTTGGGATTTACAATGAATAATTACTTAGGACACTTTTTTTCTTCTTGATCCCTAATATTTTGATGAAATATTTGAGAAGTATATAGGACTACTCCGTAACGAAAATTATTGTTACACGTTATAGACATGATATATTCTTAACGTATAGTCTGAGTCATGTTTATTTGATTGGTGATTTTATATCATTTAAACAGGGTGTTTAATGAAAACAATTGATGGATTGCAATTGTTTTAAAAGTTAGTGCTTATCATGCTCAGTTCATCGAACTGACTCATGTTGACTATTTTTGCAGATGGTTTCCGTAAGTGGTAAAAGCATGCAGATCTGATAGGATAATCAGATTGTTTAAATTTGATTTTAAGTAGAATTTCAGATAGATTCTCTAAAATGTATTGTATGAGGAAAGATGTTCTTTTTCCGTTGAGCATTGTATCAAATATGCTGATTGTACAAAATGTATCTGTATAGATCTGAAAAGAATGGAAATAAGTATTTGCTACTTATGTGTTGTATTCTTATTCTAATTGTTGACCTTCTTCGGTTTATATACCGGAGGGGCATTGTTATCATTGTATAAATTGGAGACTTTGTGATTGTCAATGAAAGTTACAAGAATATGAGATTGAATTCTTATGAGTGTTTAGTAGTTCTAATTTGTTCTATCGAAAGCAAAATTGAATTTTAAATCTTTGTCTTTCTAAAAGATAGGGTTAAAATGAACCTAAGCAGAACGCTAATCAGGCTGAATTAAATTACTAATCCCTAGTCTTGATTATAACAGGACAACATTAAATTGGATTCTTAATCATTTATATCTTGATACTAATAAGTATGATATAAAATTCAGTTAGGAGAACTGATATAAATCTAATGGGGTTCAGATGGCAATCTCATGTGAAGGTTATGAGTTATTGTTCAATTCTGTTGTTTTAGAATCATGTATATTCTAAGAACTCCTTGATGAGACCTTGGCCTTAATATCTCCACCATGTAATGGGTTTTATTGAGGAAGGTCATCCTTAGACGAAGAATCCAGGGATCGGGAAAGGCTAACCTTAGGGGAACGTCTTTAATGTAATTTAAACTCAATGTGCGTAACGCATATTAATAAGTAGATCTTTTCGAGGTGGATTTAAAGGATTGACGACACAAGTCAACTGCAGGGTTGTACCTCGAGAAGATTAGGATCTTCTCGAAGTTACAACAATGCAGGTGACTTATGATGACACCCTTTGCATTGATCGCTAAGATTTACACTTTGATCTCGAACGAGTTACTCAGGACCGATTAGGAATGTGGTCACGTTATAAGGCTGCCTAGGAGATTCGGGGTATCTTGACACACTGGTTTAACTAGGGTTGAACCAGTATGTCATCATATCCCTAATCCTCGTGGGCATCCATATAACATTATCACCTTGTTAATCTGTCTCCGAGTGATTAAGTTGAGATAGGAAGGACTGACAGAAGTCGGTATAAGACATTCTACATAACATAAGAATGGGGTGAAGGGCGTATTCTAGATTGACGAGTATTCCGTTAAGGAATACGAGACATAAACAATATGTTTCAAATCTTTGGCCAAAGTATCGCAAACTGTTGATTGCGTTGTCCTAATTCACCTAGTCTAAGGGATGAGATGCCGATGAATAATGGTAACAATTATTCAGTTAGGTTCCTTGGACAGAGCATTCTGAATCCCAGAATAGGGAAGAGAACTGCAAGAGTGAAGTGTTAAATAAAAAACGCCAACTCTTATTACTCATGAATAGATCGGTAGATTACCGAGTCATGGAATGAATAGATTGGTGGTACTCCGAGTCATTACAGCTGCATATGGTTGTCTGTTATAAGAATGGTTATTTGATTTGTGAGTTCTAAATTATGTATTTAGAACCAGGATGCAATTATCAAAAAAAAAAAAAAAATCACTTTTTCTAAGGTATAAAATGAGGACGTAACATCTTGGTATCAGAGCTGAAGGTTGCAGCTCTTGGACCTATTGTGTCCATAATCTGATAAAGACCTGAATTTTTCTTGTAACAGAAAATGGTTAGAACAAGGGGGAACGTTGCGAATAATGCTCCACCTGAAGGAGGAGTGGCAACCACCTAGAAACTTTATGAGATCCTTGTTGCCCTGTTGGACACAAGAGATCGCTTAGCTATACTGGAACAGCAGGTGATGGGAAATGAGGAGGATGAAGAAGCTGATAATAATAATTAGCAACCTCCTGAGGATAACCCCGACATGGATGTTGATGTTATTGCTTGGGAATAGCACCTGTCCAACCAGAAAACAAAAAGGGCAAGATTGGCAGCAGAACTCACTAATGATATAAAAAGGATAAGTCCACCTAAGTATGATGGCACCACATTAGGAGATGGAGCTAAGAACTGGCTCAGCGAAATGGAGAAGTACTTTGCAATAAGGAACTTCTCAGAGGAAACCAAAGCTATTTTGGGGAGCCTATCAGCATTCCCCACAAAGCATCTTCGTGGTGGGATAGCCGTAAAGCTGAACTAAACATTGATAAGACCAATATTACTTGGGATCAATTTAAAGGCTATTTTAGGCCAACGTTGGCTGCCACAACTTTTCTATGATTAGAAAATGACAGAATTTCAGAACTTAGCTCAAGGGAAGCTAACAGTAACTGAATACTGGGAGCGAATTACAAAATTCCTCAAGTATGTACCGCAGTATCAAACTGACGAGAAGTTCAGAATACGGAAATTCATCATGGGATTGAATCCCGTGATAAGGGGGAGAGGTCGATGTTCAAAGCCCCAACCACTATGGAAGGAGTTGTTGAAAAGGCCATAAGGCAAGAAACAGAAATTAAAGGCTATTTCTGCTCATAAAGAGGAAGTGCGGAAGAAGACTGCAAACCCCTCTTCAACCTCTCTTGCACCCAGAAAAGGACCAAGGAAAAAAGTTTGGAAAACAAGAGTAAGTTTCCAGGAGATAACAATAAGAAAGCAGTATTAAATAAGCCTGCATGGAAACGTAAGGGATAATTTTGCTAAAAATTATTAACAATTGGGCAGAAGCCCTATGGAGGACAACGTGACAATTACAAAACTGGAGGCAACTTTGAGCCTAAAAAGGGACCTGTAGGAGGCTGCTACAATTGTGGCAAAGATCACTACGCAAATTAGTGCCCTTTGAAGAAGGATGATCGTAATCTGAAAAGCAAGCTGAAAAGCAAGTGACACCTATAGAAGTTTCAGGTAAGTTATTCGGCATACCTGTCACTATTCTTTTTGATACAGGAGCTACTGAATGTTTTATATATAATAAACTTGCTTCTAAACTTAAAACAAAAGATGGAAAAATGGATAAATCTTGGACTGTACAGTATGGAAATAATTCTGTTCATACAGTGAGTATGTGTCTTTTTGGGGCAGTCCTTGACTTACCTAACTTTTCCACGGAAGTTGACCTCTATGTTGCACCTTTAGGATCGTATGACATTGTTATCGGTGTCAATTGGTTAGTCTGACCATAAAGAAAAAGTAGACTACAATGAAAAGAACATAAAATGTTTAGATGATCAGCTGGAATCAGCAAAGATTCAAGGGGTGAAACGGGAAATATCAGTTAGAAAACTGTCAGCTATGCAGCTTAAAAAGGCTAAAAATAAAGGATGTACCCTATTATGCAGTAAAGATATCTGAATCTTCGGAAGAAGATGATGATTTCATGAAACGATTCCCTCTGTTACAAAGTTTCAGGGATGTTTTTCCTGAGGAATTACCAGGGTTACCACCCAAGAGAGAATTTTACTTCACCATTGAAATCAAGCCAGGAACAGAACCTATTTCCAAAGCACCTTATCGGATGACTACTACAGAGTTAGTTGAGCTTAGGGTACAGTTGCAAGAGCTTTTATCTAAAGGTTTGATCAGACCAAGTGTTTCACCTTGGGGAGCACCTATAATATTTGTGAAAAAGAAGGATGGAACACTAAGGCTGTGTATTGATTATCGGATGTTGAACAAAGCAAACAGTCAAGAACCGATATCCACTTCCTAGGATCGACGATCTGTTTGATCAGATGCGTGGAGCAGCGGTTTATTCTAAGATAGACCTTCAATCTGGTTATCATCAGTTAAGGATTAGAGAGGAAGATATTCATAAAACAACTTTCCGAACTAGGTACAGACATTATGAATTCACAGTTCTACCCTTTGGATTAACCTAATGCACCCGCAGCCTTTATGAACTTGATGAACAATATTTTTCAAGAATACCTAGACAAGTTTGTACTTGTATTCTTGGATGATATTCTCATTTATTCTAAAAGCGTTGAGGAGTACAATGAGCATTTGAAGATAGTTTTGGGAATTCTGAGAAAAAGAAAGTTGTATGGTAAGTTATCCAAATGTTATTTCTTTGATTCAGAAGTTCACTATTTGGGTCATGTCATAAGTAAAGAAGGAATTGCTGTAGATCCTTCAAAAATAGTGGCAATATCTGAGTGGCCTGCACCAAAGAATGTGCATGAAGTAAGAAGCTTCATGGGTCTTGCTGGTTACTATAGAAAATTTGTAAAGGATTTTTCTAAAATAGCTGCACCAATAACTTCATTACAAAAGAAGGATAAGAAATTCATGTGGAATGACAAGTGCGAAGCGGCTTTCAAAAGTCTGAAAGACCAGTTGACTTCTACACCTATATTAGCTGTACCAGACCCTAATGGGAGTTTTACAGTTGTAACGGATGCTTCTGGGGAAGGCCTTGGAGGTTTTTTGCTACAAAATGATCAGGTCATAGCATATGAAAGTAGAAAAGTTAAGTTAACATGAGCTGAATTATGCCCCTCATGATTTGGAACTTGCTGCCATTAGTTCATTGCACTTCAAGTCTGGAGACAACTACTATACTTGGGAAACCTTTTGAGTTGAAAACTGATCACTTAGGACTGAAATATATTTTTACTCAGCCCAATCTGAATGCCAGACAGAGAAGGTGGTTAGAATTTTTTATCAAAATATGACTTTGATATTAGCTATATCAAAGGGAAGGAGAATAGAGTATCTGATGCTCTAAGTCGTAGGAGGAACATTTCTACTCTTATAACATTAAGAACTCAGTTTAAAGACGAGGTAAAAAGTGCCTCAGAATCAGATGCATACTTTCAACAAGTAAAAGCAGCGCTTGCTACAGAACCCAAGGATATAAGGTATAAAGGTTTTCATTTTGATAATGAAGGAATCTTGTGTTATGAAAATAGGGTATATGTACCTATGCTGAATGATTTGAGAAAGAAGTTGTTAGTTGAATTTCATAACTCACCTTTCTCTGGACACCTAGGTATCACAAAAATGCTTGCTGATTTGAAACAGCAATACTTTTGGAAAGGTATGAAAAAGGATGTAATAGATCTTGTGACTCATTGTCTGGAATGTTAGCGGGTGAAGGCAAAACATATGCACCCTGCTGGACTGTTATATCCTCATAGCATACCGCAGTACAAATGGAAAGTAATAACCATGGATTTTGTACAAGGACTACCCATGTCCCAGGAATAAACATGATGTTATCCTGGTAGTTGTAGATAAACTAACTAAGGTAGCTCATTTCATCGCTAGAAATCTAAAGGATGATTCACCAGTGCTGGCCAAAAGATTCGTACACGAAATTTTCAGATTGCATGGTGTACCAGAATTGATTATATCTGATAGGGATCCTAGAATGATGTCAAGGTTTTGGAAAACGCTTAACGCAGCTCTTGGAACAAAACTAAAATTCAGTTCTGCATATCATCTGGAAACGGATGGACAAACTGAGAGGGTAAATCAAGTGTTGGAGGACATGTTGCGTATGTATTGCATGGATCAACAGTATAAATGGGAGGAGTATCTTCCATTAGTTGAGTTCGCATACAACAATACTTATCACTCATCTCTTAAAATGGCACCATTTGAAGCACTTTATGGAAGAAAGTGTAGAACTCCTGTTAGTTGGGATAGTGTTGAGGATAGAGTGGTAATTGGACCAGAGATTCTCACAGAAATGGAACAGCAAGTTAAGCTGATTCATGAACGACTAAAGGAAGCAGCGGATAGACAGAAGAGCTACGCTGACCTTAAGCGGGTTGATAGAAGGTTTGAGCTTGGTGATAAGGTTTTTCTTCGTGTTAAACCCAGGAAGAGTTCAATAACTTTTGGCAAGGCTGCCAAGTTATTACCTCGATTTGTGGAACCTTTCGAAATTGTCGAAATAATCAATCCTGTAGCTTATCGTTTAGCATTGCCACCTGCTTTATCTCGCATGCATGATGTTTTTCATATTTCTTTGCTTAAGAAATACGTTTCAGATCTGTCACATGTTTTAAATTGGAATTCCTTGCAGGTCAAAGACCCAGGAATAATCGTGGTTAAACCCACACGAGCGCTGGAAACTCGCCAATTGCATTTAAGAAATCATGAGATACAGTAATGTAAGGTCCAGTGGGACTAGTTTAACGAAGAAAGTGCAACTTGGGAAAATCTGGAAGAGATGAAAACTACTTTTCCTTCTCTTTTTCAACAGAATGAAATCTGTTAACAAAACATTCTTTAATGAACTTATTTTTTTATTATAAGTATTTATGAAAGCCAGATGAAGGCAAACATTATTTAGGTTAAATAAAATGTGTTGTGACATTGATTTCTGGAACTATTCAAGTTGGAAAATAGTCGCATTGATTTGTGAACTAATAAATTGATTGACCTAAAGGTTAATCGAATATGTAATCATCGGGACGATGAATCTTTTTAGGAGGGAAGCATGTAACACCCTGAACTGTTGTTACTTCCTCCTGAGCATACAAGTGTTGATATGTGATTTCTTTGTAAAAAGGATGTGTTCCTTGATTGAGAAATCATGCTTGATATGTACTGTATCTTCTTTGCAGATTGCAGATCTTTGACTGAGTCGGAATATGATTGGACTCTTTTATTTCTTTCATTTTATATATGAGTTTAATCTAATCTCGGAATGAATTATAGAGTTATCCATCTATAAGACCTAGCCTTGGATCAGTGGAATTGATCCAAGTATTGCTTTAAATTTGTTCGTGATGAATTAAAATTACACACCTTGAACAGGTTGCAAGGTCTAGAAGCATTGAATAAGCTAGTCCAGAGTATAACTTAGGTTGATCATGTGAAATGGATTGGTTCCCGATATCGAAGTATATCTAGAAGGTCTTGATCATGGACCAGGTAATAATTCGGTTTCATACAATTTTGTAGCCTAAAGGTAGAACAGGAGCTAACCCTATTCAAGAATGCATGTTGTAGGTCTTTTTCTGAGTGTACGGAATGTAGACCTAACTGGAATTATTAATGTTAGTAACCTAAAACTAAACCTAACCTAGGGGTTAGATTAGTGTTAATCTAACCTAGACCTAGGCTAAGAACTAATGTCCTAAGTTAGTATCTATGTTCTATGAAGTTAGACTAGGTGTTATCCTAAATTCTAACCTAAGTTACTAACCTAACTATTGGGCAAGGATTATGGGGACCTATGGAGGGGATGCGAACCATGGGCGGAAGTTTCTATGTTATTTAATGCAAAGGATAAGTATGAAGGACAGGTATTGGCGGAGGTTTTAGAAACGGCTAACTGAGCCGACGTGGCAGGTCGCCAAAACTGAAAATGGTCTTGAAATTCTATTTGTCTATTGCCAACTTTGGCGGTCGGTGGCAGTGGAGTTTGAGCGGGAAATTTGGAGTAAATGCAATTAATGAGCTCGGTAGTCGAGCTCGGAATTCGCGAGAAGGCATGCAAATTGGAAAGTTGTTGTTTTGTTTGGCTTATCGCGAATTTTGTTTTTCCTTCTGCCTGTTCACTGGTTCTTCGCACCAGTCTTCTTTGTGTTGCATGGTGAGTATGAGCGTATCTAGCTCTTTTCTCTGGCAAGGAAAATATATATGTCATGGAGATAGCAAAATTTTGTTGGTCACTCTAACTTGGAAAAGGAAAAGGAAGTCCGAGCTCTTTCAGTGGTCTGCTTCGGAATTTTGAGCAAAAATCTAGGCATGTTAGGCCCTAACCTTTAAAAATCTTGCTGTCTTTCAAGTGATTTCATTAGAACAACTCTGTTCAAATGATTTATGGTAATAGAGGATTTTCTTTGGATGTCCTGTGTGATTTTGGCACTGTATCTTCATGCTGGTTCGATTTTTCATTTATCCCTTGATGGGTGTTTATTAAATTCAAACTGTGGCTTTATTTCTTTGTGTTTTGCATTCTGGCTTAAATATGCGAAATATATGAAAGGAATGTATGCTCGGCCTGCTCAGCGAGAGCCCATAAATTATTCTTGTGATGGGTACAAGCCACTGTTATGCTTGTCGATTTTGTCGTCGATGCATGTTGTGAATACTTGTTGGAAGGGAAACTGTTGGACATTTGTTTGATTGTTCAGTTTTAAAAGAACCTTGTAAGCTCTGTCGTGGTCATTGATGGGGTGGTTATTGATACTTGTTGGGTTTCGTTTTGTCTTTTAAAGTTGTTTGGGAAGAGGTAACTACTGTGTTACAGTAGTCATTACGACCCTGTGGAAGTTGTTTTTCCTTTTTATTGTGGTAATGGGATTCAACCCGTTGACAGTATACAATATGGATATATGTATTTTATTTGAACGACTCTGTAGAGTCCATTAAATGATTCGTATAAATTGGGCCTCTGTGGAAGCTATATATATATATATATTAATGTTGGAAATTACTTTGTATGAGTCTTGTTGGAGTAACAAGTAAGGTGACTTCTGTTATTAGGTAATGAATATTTTCGTTTTACAGGGAATTTGTGGTTCAGACTCAGTAGGGCATTTAAATATGTATTCCACTCTATGTAAGCTTGGAGCAAATATTGTTATATGGGCTCCGTTGGATTTCTTGTTACAAAATCATTATATAGGTTTTGTATAAACCTGATTTTAAAGGCTTGCCAATGTTGGCATGGATGGAATCATTATCTTCTATGTATTTTGTTTACTGTTGTTGGGACTCAGTTGAATTCTTGATAGATAAACAGTGTAACTGCTTCAAATTATAACTGTTGGGTTTACTTTGTTTTTGACTTGTTGGGTTCCGTGAGTATGGGAAGATATCTTGTATGTCGGCTTCTGGAAAAGCTAAACTGTGAATACTGTTTATGGACTTAGTTTTTCCTCGAATGGTAATCTATGTCACTGTTTTCCGTATAAGCCTGAGTATGAACATGTAATGTTCTTGGCTTTGTTGGTTTTCTTTATTAAGCTTGATAACATGAATTATGGCCTTTTAAGTAGGTCGTGAATACCATACCTTCAACTCTGATTGCGTTCAGGGGTGATTACGATATTTTGTGTATGTTTTCCTTCTGATTACATTCCAGTTTGTTGTGGCTGTGCATGCTGCTTGGATTTCGTTTAAAAATCCCTTCGCATAGTCGTAGGGAAATGTCATTGCTTAAATGATCATGAGTCTTTGGTTGACTGCGATAACAAAGGAGTTCTTTTGATTTCAACCTTGTGTCTAAAAGCCTTTCAGTGCTAATCTTCTTATCTGTTGCTTTTGCGTAAGGTCATACTGAGTCCGCTTGGTAGATAAACATCGTTGTTTGGCAAGAAGGCTACTGTACTGTAGTTGCTTTATTGTAAGTTTTAATAAAACGGTGGTGTTGATGATGGACTCAACTGATTTATTAGCATGTGTATTAAGTGAATGCCTTGATTTTGGAAATATGGTATAGACATGAGCTAGTTCAGAGGGAAACATGTACAATTTGTTTATTTCTCTTTTGTTGTAATTATAAGTTGATATAATTGTTTAACTAACATCTGTAATTGATTTTACATAATGACGGTAATAGGATTGATATGATATTCCTCTTTTTAAGTTGAATATAATGATTATCTGATGTTTGTTCAACTTGGGATTTACAATGAATAATTGCTTAGGACACTTTTGTTCTTCTTGATCCCTAATATTTTGATGAAATATTTGAGAAGTATATAGGACTACTCCGTAACGAAAATTATTGTTACACGTTATAGACATGATATATTCTTAACGTATAGTCTGAGTCATGTTTATTTGATTGGTGATTTTATATCATTTAAACAGGGTGTTTAATGAAAACAATTGATGGATTGCAATTGTTTTAAAAGTTAGTGCTTATCATGCTCAGTTCATCGAACTGACTCATGTTGACTATTTTTGCAGATGGTTGCCGTAAGTGGTAAAAGCATGCAGATCTGATAGGATAATTAGATTGATTTAATTTGATTTTAAGTAGAATTTCAGATAGATTCTCTAAAATGTATTGTATGAGGAAAGATGTTCTTTTTCCGTTGAGCATTGTATCAAATATGCTGATTGTACAAAATGTATCTGTATAGATCTGAAAAGAATGGAAATAAGTATTTGCTACTTATGTGTTGTATTCTTATTCTGATTGTTGACCTTCTTCGGTTTATATACCGGAGGGGCATTGTTATCATTGTATAAATTGGAGACTTTGTGATTGTCAATGAAAGTTACAAGAATATGAGATTGAATTCTTATGAGTGTTTAGTAGTTCTAATTTGTTCTATCGAAAGCAAAATTGAATTTTAAATCTTTGTCTTTCTAAAAGATAGGGTTAAAATGAACCTAAGCAGAATGCTAATCAGGCTGAATTAAATTACTAATCCCTAGTCTTGATTATAACAGGACAACATTAAATTGGATTCTTAATCATTTATATCTTGATACTAATAAGTATGATATAAATTCAGTTAGGAGAACTGATATAAATCTAATGGGGTTCAGATGGCAATCTCATGTGAAGGTTATGAGTTATTGTTCAATTCTGTTGTTTTAGAGTCATGTATATTCTAAGAACTCCTTGATGAGACCTTGGCCTTAATATCTCCACCATGTAATGGGTTTTATTGAGGAAGGTCATCCTTAGACGAAGAATCCAGGGATCGGGAAAGGCTAACCTTAGGGGAACGTCTTTAATGTAATTTAAACTCAATGTGCGTAACGCATATTAATAAGTAGATCTTTTCGAGGTGGATTTAAAGGTTGATGACACAAGTCAACTGCAGGGTTGTACCTCCGAGAAGATTAGGATCTTCTCGAAGTTACAACAATGCAGGTGACTTATGATGACACCCTTTGCATTGATCGCTAAGATTTACACTTTGATCTCGAACGAGTTACTCAGGGACCGATTAGGAATGTGGTCACGTTATAAGGCTGCCTAGGAGATTCGGGGTATCTTGACACACTGGTTTAACTAGGGTTGAACCAGTATGTCATCATATCCCTAATCCTCGTGGGCATCCATATAACATTATCACCTTGTTAATCTGTCTCCGAGTGATTAAGTTGAGATAGGAAGGACTAACAGAAGTCGGTATAAGACATTCTACATAACATAAGAATGGGGTGAAGGGCGTATTCCAGATTGATGAGTATGCCGTTAAGGAATACGAGACATAAACAGTATGTTTCAAATCTTTGGCCAAAGTATCGCAAGCTGTTGATTGCGTTGTCCTAATTCACCTAGTCTAAGGGATGAGATGCCGATGAATAATGGTAACAATTATTCAGTTAGGTTCCTTGGACAGAGCATTCTGAATCCCAGAATAGGGAAGAGAACCGCAAGAGTGAAGTGTTAAATAAAAACGCCAACTCTTATTACTCATGAATAGATCGGTAGATTACCGAGTCATGGAATGAATAGATCGGAGGTACTCCGAGTCATTACAGCTGCATATGGTTGTCTGTTATAAGAATGGTTATTTGATTTGTGAGTTCTAAATTATGTATTTAGAACCAGGATGTAATTATCAAAAAAAAAAAAAATTCACTTGTTCTAAGGTATAAAATGAGGACGTTACAAACCATTTTACCTTTACATTTCTGCTACTGATCATTCCTTGGGTGTCATGCTCACTCATCGCGATGAGAAACACTAGGATAAATTGGTGCATTACATAATATGTACCATTTTGGACAACGAAACCATATACACCCATGCCAAAAAACTCTTCTTAGCCTTAGTTTTTGTTACCACTAAACTTTTCCATTACCTACTCAACCACAAAACCTTTTTTGTCACCAATACTAACCCCTTACACTACATATATGCCAAGCCCTACCAACATCAATGTGTTGCATGTTGACTCATGCTTCTCAAAAACCTAGACCTCATGATCATCCATCAAAAACCTATCGAAGACCAAACTATCGCTGACCAACTTACAAACATATCCCTCTCCGGAAATCAATTCTCTAACTTTGATTTCCTAGATGAATCCATCGCTATCTCTCTTTGGACGATACCATTCACCAAATGACCTTATTCTTTAATGTTTCCAAATGTTAGTGGAGGGGTGGTGCTGACGTTATCCTCATTCATTTTAACAATGAACCTATGCCATTATATTTCAAACTAGATTTTGGTTTTACTAACAATGTCTTCGAATATGAAGCACTCATATTAGGTCTTCAAGCCACCATCTCCTTAGATGTTAAATCGATTTATATCTTTGGTGACTCTCAACTGGTTGTAAATAAAGTTAATGGTATATACCGATTTCATAACAAAATAATTCAAAAATACAAATATCAAGTTGACATAATTTTGACTACCTTTGACCATTGTGAATTTCAAACCACCCCATGTTCCACTAACAAATTTTTAGATACCATGGCCTGTCTTGCATCTCAGATACATGCTTTATCTCCCAACTCAAAAATCTTTTTCATAGTACAAAGGTTACAATCACCTTCTTATCTATTTTGAGATTTCAACCTCGTTAGAGCCATTGAACCTGACCTATGTGACCCTTGGTATAAGTAGTTTGCATAATACCTTTCCCTTTAAAGTTTACCTCTAGACCTTACTCGCAATGGAAAATGTTTTTTTCTCAAAAGCGTCTCTCACTATGTCATCATGGGTGGTCTTCTTTATAAACATGGCTTCGAGGGTATTCTCTTATGATGCCTTACAAGTTCTAAAATTCTCTACACCATCAAGGAAGTTCATGACGGAATTTTTGGATGTCACTTCAGTGGCTTAGCTATTGTTAAATGCATTCTTCGCTTAGGCTATTATTGTCCAACCCTAAACTGTGACTGTTGTGACTATGTAAAATGTTGTGTGAAATGCACACAACATGCTAATATTCACCATACACCTAGTCACTCCTTATAGGTCGCATGAGACCTTTGGTCTTTTTCTCAACGGGGTTTGGATCTTGTCAGAGAGATCAATCCTTATTCTTTACAATTCCATCAATGGATTATCACCGCTATCGAATACTTCAATAAATGGGTTGAATCCATACCTCTTATTTCTACAAAGAACTAAGAAAATATGTGAATTCATCAATTATCACATCATTTGTCACTTTGTTGTTCCTTAGTGTCTCATCACTGATAATGACAAATAATTCAAAAATAAAACCCTACGGAAAATCTGTGACAGCTTTGGCATTCAACTCATTTTTTCTTTACCTTACTATCGTCAAATAAATGGTAAAGCTAAATCAACCAAAAAACCTTGAACAAAATTCTTATTAAAGTAGTTGACGATACTGGAAAGGATTAGCACACGCACATTCCTTTTGCCTTATGGGCTTACCGTACTAGTATTTACACCTCAAATGAAGCTACGCCTTTCTCTTTGGTCTACAGTATAGAGGTTGTCTTGTCTCTTGAAGTCAAAATTCCATCTCTTCATATCTCACTCAAAGAGATTGTCAACAATGATGATTTTTACCAGGACCGTTTGGCACAACTCTAGTTATTAGACGAAAATCATCTCAATTCTCTTGACCATCTCCAAATATGCTAAAATCGTATCAAACGTGTCTATAAAAAATGTGTCCATGAATGAAAATTTTAGTTTAGAGACCTCTTCCTAAAGGAAAATCAACATGCAAAAAAAGAGGAAAAAAGTAAATGGGGCAAATTTGCTCCTAATTGTCTTAGACCTTATATCGTTATGCATACTTATGGATCTGGTGCTTATCGTTTGTCTTCACTCGAAGGTAAACCTAAACCTAATCCCCTCAATTCCTTGCATATTTGACCATTCTACTATTGAATTGAGTCCCACATCACCTCTTGTCTATTAATCTCTCATCCCTTGAGCACCATTCACCTTCCATTTTACCTATTTTAAGGATCAACTAAACAAGAATCATGTGATTACCCATTACTTTTTTAACCTTATCTTCAATATGAGTATCATGAATCTACTCATGGCATGATTCTCATGGATAATTTTCATCTTTTTCAAGATGAAATCCCATGGTCATTCATCACTTAAAACCTCTCTACAAAATTTAACCTCGATGTGCTACAGTTTTATCTATAAAACAAGAGCCTATTTTTTCTCTATAGTCTTGTCCATGACTTAAAAGTCCAAAAGAAAAATAATGTCAAAAATAAAATTGGATTCAACTCCTTGAGTCAAAATTCTATCAAAACAGATGACTCCCTCAAAAAGGGTATCTATTCTCTTTATCTCGCTGTTATAAATAGACTGCTCCCTCGAAGGACAACTATGCAAATCTAGCCATATTGTACTTAGTCTATTATCAAAAGAAGACTATTATTGCAAAAACCAAAATAAAATATTCAGAAGATTCCTGCATCGATCAGCTTCATGAAGACCTCAATGAGATAATATGTTCATCCCACATAGACTTCTCACATCGATCAGTCTATCAAAAACAAAAGTATAAAGAAGAAATAGATAAATTTTTCATGATGAACTTACCTATGTTGATCTTGGGTCTCTTGCCAAGTAGGCATGCTATCTCATACAAGGTTACACTAAAACCAACCATTCTTACCTCATTGCCTTTTCACCCTACTTTCCTACCCGCTCAAGGGATGTGCCGCAAATGCAACATTTTGGGATCATGAGACTTTCTTATACCTTAGAATAGTCCATTATGCAATGCCTTTAGGGTCTTATGCTCATAATCCCATCTTTGGTATGATCTACTCGTTATGGTTCTTATCAATTAGGTGATTATTTCTGTCACCTTTTGCCATTCACCTTCTTCATTACTTGTTGATTCTCCTATACAGGACCAAGCCTTCGAAATTTACAATCAACCACACTTATACAACCAAAAACTCAACCACACCTATATGACCTAAAACTCAACCATACCTAAATGACCTGGACTCAAAACATTCCTAAAACCTACCGGCCCATTCCTCTACCCCATCATATTTTTCCCTAGCTTATGGTAGAACTACATTGGCTTGAGGCCCCTTTTTGTCAGGGCTATGTAGGTAGCACTCTGAGGGCATGGGGCCCTTGGAGGTTATCTTAGCCACTCTTTATGCTAAATAATTCCCCCCCCCCCTAATTTTTTTTACATTCTACCATTAGTTAGGTTCCATCTTCTACATTACTTGGAAATTAAACAAACATACAAGTACATAAACATGTATACTTACCTATTTCTTACAACATCATACCATACACATTCATCATCATTTATTTTTTCATGTTTCCATCTTATACACAACTTGGAAATTAAAAAAACATATAAGTATATGCACATGTATACTTTCCTATTTCTTAAAGCATAATATCATACATCCATCATTTCATATTTCCATGATATCAAATATTTTGGAAATTTACACCATAACATACATATACATCATCATTAATTTACCATGTTACTAATAACTTGGAAATTAAATAAAAAACCAAAAACCTCAACTCCACCATGCCTAACTTACCTAAACTCCACCATGCCTAACTCACTTAAACTCCACCATACCTAACTGACCTTACTTCACCATGCCTAACTAACCTAACTCCACCATACCTAACTAACCTAACTCAAACATGCCTATACCTGATTCCATCATGCCTACATGACCTCGACTCAATAATGCCTAATTCACCTAATTTCCATCACATATATAATAAAACTAAAAATTAAAAAACACAAGTACATCATCCATACCATAAATATCATCATCTATAACAAATGAAAGTCTGTGTATCAATACAAATGTACACCGATACAAATACATACAAGTATCTCAAATCACTCAGATACATCCTCGTTATCTTCGGCACACAGGATAATATAAAACAAAAATATCAAAACTCTCATTTACATCCTCACTATCATTGGCACATAGGCTGATATATACCAAAAATCAATACACTAGTCATATCAGGTGACTAATCGTCACCCCACCTAATATCTATGCCTATATCATCTATCTTCTCTTCCTCTCATCCATCTCAGTGCCCTTCCAACATCTCTCCACCTAGCATGGGTCGTGGTCTAATTTGTGCCTAGCCCACAGATGGGTCTGGCCTCACCCTGACCCTATCTCTGGGCTTGTTGGCCCCTTGCACTCTCCTAACTATAATTTCAAGATCAAGTCCTCTCACTCTCTACCTGTTGTACCCTGTACTCAACATAGGATGGGACATCTATCCTAGCAGTCATCAGATGATTTTGGTAATATTGTGCCTCGTTTAGGGCATCCCTGAACCTTGTCATTGACACCATCTGAGGTGGCGCCATAAGTCTCACAGCAACCTATGAGCTCTTTCATGCTAACTCTAGCCTTGAACCCTATACCTGTGATCTCTATCCTCATCCCTGTACCATGGGACCCTATCCCGCCATAGATACCTGTAGTGTGGGACCCTATCCCTAAGTTTGTGGAGGTGCCTGCACTATAACTTGGTCCTGTAAAGCCACAACCTGAAAATGTGCAGCAGCAAACTGGTCTTGTAAACCTGTTACCTATGCCTGTAATGTGACAACTTACCCCCCATTTCCATCTCCACCATGTGCAGGTGCCAGTCCTTGTACTACCTATGCCTATAAGGCCACTACCTGAGCTTAAGACCCTATAAGTTGCCCTTGTAAAGATGTAATCTAGGCCTGAAGGGCTGCCACCTGACCCTGTAAGGTATCCCTCTACATTATGATGGCGGCTAAGTCTTGCTTTCCTAGCCTTGATGGTGTTATCTATAGTTATGTCTCCCACCACTGCCTATATCTATTAGTAACCCCAACATCATCAATCTGCCTATCCACCACCTACTCCTTCTGTCCTGTCGGAACATTCAGATGTGGTGGAGACATAGGTCTCTCTATGCCATCTCTCATGTACTATGGAAAAGGTAGGGGTACATCCTGTGGCTAACAAAAATTTCATCTAACCCTATCCACGGGTATCAAATCGTACTTACCGGAACACCGCCTCTATATCCACCTCTCTAATTGCAGCTCCTCTACCATGCCTCTATAGGATGGATAGCCAATGTAGGGTCTCCAAAAAAGATTGACCCCTGAAATGCCCTCCAATAATCATCTATAATATAAAACATCACATGTGGTCCTAGCCACTCTATGGTACCCACCGTCTATATCCAACTTTGACCCGACTGCCCCCAAACCAATCACATCGGGGTAAACCAACTGGACGTACACAATTGATGTACTCATATACCCAGCAATGTAGAAGAAAGGTGCAACACAAACTAAAATATCACAGTATCCCATAGGCCCACATCTCCCTATATAGATACACCAAGAATGTCGGTGCCTATGTAAATTAGATCTGCTCCTCCATATCCTATAGCACTCCCATCAGTGCTTGTGGGAATCTCCCACCCTTAACATATGATAGGGCGAAACAGCATACCACATCCATCATCAAAACAATCAACCTCGTCTCATGAGGATGGGCCACATACATGTCTTTGTAGCTAAGGCTCACATTATGGTACCATAGCTTTCCCATTGCCTCCCCGAACACAACCACTATAAGCTCCATAGATGTCTCAGAAGAAACATAATACAATGGCTCCCCAACAATTGGTAGCACAGGATCCTGTATACATCCGCTAGGGTGACAGTCTTGTCACCCATCAATAAATGAAACATATTGGTCATTGAATCCCATCTATCGATGATTAAGACCATCAATTTTAGATCTCAAGCTATACGCCTATAGTGCCAGATCCCAATCAGTCCAACATCTATCATATGCTCCCACTCCTCTGCAGTCACACTAGACCACATCACTACCAACAAAGGTGGTACTCTGTCTCACATCCACAACTGGTCCATAGCCTGCATTCAACAAACCACAAAATTTTTCAGACTTGACTACCTAGTATTACCTATTAACCCTAAAACCATACCCAAACACACTAATCATGATTACCCCATTTACCTAATTCACCTACAAACCTACTACCCTTTACAACTATGACCCATTATGTTAACATTATTTCACCTACTCACCTATCCCATATCACCAAAGATCATATTTTACCCTTTTCCATCTACAAGTAATCTTTACTTACCACTTATTTACCTATTTTCCTTTCATAACTAGCCCTTCTTACCCCTATTCCTCCTTCACCCTAACCGGCTCCGGTCACCTTGACCATCACCAGTTTTTCTTGACTGACATCGGTTCCATTTAACTGGTATCGGTCACCTAAGTCGTGACTGATGCCAACAAAATCCGACTGATGTAGGCCAAACCTAGATAGACGCCGGTCTCTATCGAGACAACCAAAAACGAAAACTCCCTCCCCCATTTCTTAAAAATTGGTAAAAAAATTACAAAACTACTTAATCCCACCCACATCTAGCCCACATTTGTTTCTCACCCTACTTAGCCTAAATTTGACCTTTTCCCCCCTAATTTTGTCAATTTTTCATCCCCATTTAAAAATCTACATTCCCACCCAAATTTCTTCATTTTTACACATAAATGGATCAAATAAAAATAAATGAAAATGCCACCTACCTTATCTCAACGTCATCTCCTGGTGACATGTCTGGCCGCTACACCAGTGGTCCACCCAAACCCTCTCCTACCTCTGCCATGATGAAAATCTACCTCAAATCTCTCAAACCAATCAACTCATTCAAACTGATCTTGTGGACCCGTCTATCACCAATCACCCACTATGTGGCATGCTAACTCAGATCAACGTCTCTTATTGTTGGTTTCTATGGAAGCACTATCACTCTGTCATTTTCCCAAATGAAAACAAGTTAAAGTGAATATGGAAAACACAAGATTTTCTTTTTTATACCCAAATAGACCTGACCGACGTCAGTCATGTCGTGCCCTACTAAACCGATGTTGGTCAGACCTTAACTGCCACCAGTTACCTACCATTAGTATTTAAAACCCATTTTGCCAATTTTGACCAAAATGCATTCCTACCAAATACCTTTTGACAGTACTAACACCCATTGAACCCTACCCACAAGCCTACAGCACCCATACATTTCCTTAATTACATTTAGGGACTTGTTATTTTACCTATACCTTGGCCTTACCCATGCCATGACCTATATACCTTGAATTGAACTTGTGCACTTGTTATATCTTGAGATGTTGTTATCTATGTTGTTTTAGCCTAATAAACGTACCTTTCCTTACATGTGCCATGACCTATATACCTTGACCTAAACTTGTCTAATCGTTATACCTTGTGATGTTGTTACATATGTTGTTTTAGCCTAATGACCTTACCTTGCCTATTGTCATGAAGTTTATCCTGAAAAAACCTTCAGTGTACTAGATCATACCTAAACTTTCATGCACCTAACCTAAATTGTGTTTCCAGACCATATTATGTACCCTGGATACTTGAACCACTTCAACCTTGTTTGGATAAACCTATAGACCTTGGACGATGTAGATTTTGAGCGCTCTTCAACCTGGTACTGTGTCACAATCTATATGTGTGCAAGTGTTTTATTGTCATTACCTATTACTCGATTTGACCATTACCCATTACCCCATGTTCCCATACCATTACCTATAATCCACCTACATTAGGTTTCATCACCTACACAATTATCAAACCACTCACTGACTCCATATAACACCTCATCAGTTTCTGGTGTGAGGGGGATCACCTCCACCCATACTTGGGATGAGCTCACCTTTAGCCCTACTTGGGGAAACCCCACTCTCACCTATAATTAGGGAAACCACTTCCTTTTTTTTTTCAGCATCACTTACTAATACAAGTTATGCGACTAAAAGGGGAAAATGTAGACACCAAAATTGGGTCATACTTCCATTAAAACCCCATCAATTAAATTAACCATATCCTACCCATTCATATCCCCTAGTGTACATGTTAATTGAATTAATTATCTTAATTTAATTATTTAATATCCTCAGTTAACTAGCTCACACAACCAACTCACCTAGCCACCTCGCTCAAATGACCCACTCAAACCTCATTAATGACCTAAGACCAAGTATAAACCTATCCTAACCAACTAGGACTTAGTATAAACCTAGAATTAACTCCTATTAACAAACCTAAAAAAGACTCTTATTTATCCTATTATAATCTATAACTCAAGACTTAGATGAATATTGGAGACCATGCCAAAAATAACAACAATCAAGATATTTTTTGCTAACCTAGATATTTATTCCCACATTGACCAACACCAGTTATACTTGAACCGACACTGGTCACCTAACCTTCGCTAGTTAGGTTAAATACATTTCCAAAAGCCTTTACTTAGTATGGTCATTCGATTTAGGATCTCATACAAAAAAAGACTTGGAACACTTGAATTTTTGAAGCACTCAGGAAAAGGAAAACACAGGGAGCACTACCAAAAACCATTGGCATTCATCATCTTCTTCACGATAACGGATTCATACAGAGAAGGATGAAAGTTTGAACTACTGTGACATGAACACAAAATTTCTTCTCTCCGGATCTCTACCATCACCGTCTTCATCACCTACATTCTCCAAACCTACTTTCGGTAAGTACCTAACATCTCTTCATTTATCTCTATTTTATTTCAATAAGATTTATTATTCATCTTAATGATTTATCTTTCTCCACACTTGTATAATTATTTCCTCCCACCAACCTATCACTTTACCACACTTATCCCTATTACCTATTTTTACCCTCTTCTAACCAAATTTGAGCCTCTAGTACCATATTACGACTTCACCCTCACCATTTCCAACTCCTGTGCAATTTCAAGAAGTCTAAAAACTAGTTTTAAGAGATTTCTACTCAGTACCCCTACCAACGCTGGTGAGCCAATTGACGTTAATCATTTTTCCTAACCAACATCGATCATCCTACCAATGTCGGTCACTGTGTCTAGAAATATATCTCATACCAGTGAGCCAATACATATTTCCTAACATCCCAAAATCACTTGTAACCTTTTATTAGATCCTACCCACAGCTTGTACCAGACCTACAACACAACATTAGCCAATCACCTGACCCGTTTTGACCTCAATCACCTTTTACCTGACCTTTCTTATTGTTTTTTCCAAGATACCTAATTTTTTTTAGTTCGAAGAGGATAATTATTTCATGTATATTTTTACTAACATTAATACTGTTATATAAAAATTGGATTGACAACCTATTCTAGAAGCATCCCGCTTCCCAAATCTAGCTACCACTAGGTAGTTCACTAGTTATTTTGTTTAACTCTATCTAGTGGTAGTGTTTTTCTTTTGCAGGTAGTTTCTCCTAGGAAAAAAGGAGCTCTCGCAGTCAACTTGGATCAAGAAATCAAAACGTGCACACAACCTTTAACCGACATCACAACAAGTATTCCTCCTTTGCCTATGACCTCTTATGTGTTTCATTAATTTTATGAGAATTTGGTGAAACACTATACACCATCAAATCATCATAATAGCACTATAAATCATATTTATACACTTATAAGAATTTTCTATCCTACCACTTTTGAGAGAGGGTTTTAAACACATAAAAAAAAGTTTACATTCTTAACATTCGTTTATAAAAATGTGACCATGAAATGACCTAATAATTTTGTAAAACCTTAAAGAATAAATTTAGAAACATCCCTAAAAGCCACAAGGTCCCCTACAAAGCACACAATTTAGGGTGAGCTTAAGAAGGTGCAAATTGACCTAGAAAACATTCTCTCTTGAACCTTATCTCAACAAAAATGACATAACTTACACAATACTTCAGAATGACTCCAAATTTTTCTCAAACCTCTAGGAAACCACTTTTCCTCATCTCTAAGAATAATCATCTCTCAAATAGGTCTCCATATTTCCATCACATCTCATTTACATGACTAGCCCTTAGGATTTTGTATGGGTTAGGCTAGAGGTAATTGAAAAAACATCATAACTAACCATGAAACCTGTCAAGAAGGTCCTAACATACATGAAATAGCTTGTATGAAATTATTACATGCATCAATAAGCTCACATGGCTTCACATCTCAACCTCGTACCTCCAAGCACCTAGACCTGGTTTAGATGGGCACCTAAATCTTGGTCTTCAACTTGTACTTTCACCCTAAAACTCATGTGAGTTCCTAAAATGTCCCCAAACATGCTCCCCATGTTGCTGCCATACTCCTCAAGCCACCAAAAAACTCACAACAACATGCTTTATCACTTAGGCTAGCTAGGTCACCTTATTAGGCTTGTTAAACCAAACCAATCTCATTGAATAACATCATGCTATCATTTCAAACTCTAAATATCCATGTCACCATCATACTGAGCTACCTCTTACTCAAATCCATCATCATATTTTTTATTAATGGTCTTTTTACATTAATGACAACACTAAGAACAAAACATTCTAACAATCTCCCTCTTTTTCATTGATGCAATACTTCCTAAAATTCTCCCCCTTTTTAAATTAATGACAAATCATAAATGTACCTGCATGTTATTCACCCTTCTCATCTTCATAGGGGCATATCTTGGTTGGAAACATCAACCAAATTCTTTATTCTAGCTCACAAACTTAGTCATTTCTCACAAAAACTTATTTTAACCATTTTTAAAGAATTTATGATTATACTCCCCCTGGGAAAGAGCATAATCAACACCTATTCATTCCAAAAATGATAATAAATGGATAGAATCATATTTCTTACCTTTCTCTTTGAGTGCAAGTATTCACACAACATTTGCATTTGGCTCAAAAACATGTTTTCATCATCTTATACCTTGTTTTGACCTTTTCATGACTTGAAATCATTATAGCAGTAATCTTTGCAAGAATGTAATCAGTTCATAAATATGCACACAATAATTACTTCATTGTTAATAACTTCAAACTCACCACTTTCTTGTCCTATCTGAACTAGTCAAGCCTCAATCTAACCTTGTCTTTACCATATCTTATATTCATAGCATCTTGAGGACTAAAATCCCTAAACACACCCATTAGTATAAGAATATAGACTGGGAAAGTACAAGTACAAGATCGAAAGTAGCAACATAAAATAATACAAAATAGCCAAACATATGGGTTGATTATTAATCTTTTCACTTGAGAACCATATTAATATTAGTATGAGATCGTAACTAAATAATGACTCAAAGTGCATGATTTTTTTCTACAAACATCATGTTGAGATAATGAGCCATTCTTTAGTATATGACTTACTTATCTAGTCATAAATCTTGTAATTAGTCTTGATTTTTCCTTTCTAGATTCTCAAACCATCTAGATAACCTTGTTTATCAGTGAAAAGTGACCCCCTCTTCCTTTAAATGCCTTTTCAGACCTGTACCATGCAATTTTTATATACAATACAGTCATGAACACTTCACACTAGGAAAGATACAATCCATATACTTCTAAAATCACCATCTCTTGGTAATAAAACTAGTATAACCACCTGGAAAAATTTAATGATTGACAAGGGCGTCTCTTCCTGTCTTGGAGATACTTCACAAATCTGTAGCTTCACAAGTTTTCATCCACAAACCGACTATATCTCTTTCATGTTGCTTCTATCTAACCATGGGTTGATAGACCTAGTCAAACACCATTTCATTGTCACCCTTTCTCATACACCCTTCATAGCAATAAGAACATGTGGTAGATACCCCCTATATTTGATCAATGATCAAATAAACTTTCATTATCGCATTACACTACATAACACATGTATAATGTCATATACCCTACACTCATTCTTATCGTAGACATCTTGAATTGGAATCTTACCTAATGAGAAGTAATAATCATTGCTATACATATATTCTATGCATCTAGAACATATTATATAAAGATATGTCATGCCCCTGTAAATGTTTGGCCTATATGTACACCTTTCACAACTGGCACAACTCATACTTAGCTCTAAGCACACTGTACCTTTAATCTCACTAAGTTCAATATATGTTTTATAAGAAATACCCTCCTTGACACACCTATGACATATTTCACAAACATAAGTGTGTTTGATACTCATTAAGCATTATTCAGGAATCAAAATTCACTCAATAGTTCACATACTTCATGATCAAATATGTAACATTCATTTTACACTAGTAGAGTCTACTATCCCTTCATCAGGTGAAATACAATTGGAAATTTTGATTTATTCACTTTTATAAGAAAAATTACTTTATTAGAGCACCCATTCTATCATTCAATCTTTACTATCAAAATTGTAGCGTATAGTCTTGTAGAAACTATGCATAGATTGCATACTGCATTATCAAATAGGTCCTCAAAACCCTATTTTAGACTGGTAAAAAATGGGATACAATACAATGTGAAAGTGACATGAAACTTTCAAATCTTATCCTTCAACATATCAAGACCATATGGTGAAATTTCAATGAGATCTCATTTTTTTCATCTTCTTCTATTGTATTTTTCTCATAAACTTTAGGTTAGGGTTTTCACAGTTCTCGAGAGAGATATTTTTACCATAATATGCTTATTCTAAGGTTTCTAAAACCCAAACTAACATCAAAATTTCTGTATTAAAATGAATTATCAAACTTATTCATACATTTATCAGTGAATCACTATGAATACCACCCAACAATGTGATTTTCTTCAAGTTTCCAAGACTTACAAACACAACTAGAGCATAACATGATCAATACGTAACTTATCCTTTCTTAAAATTTAACCAAAATGATTTACTCATATTTTTACATATAGAAATCATGAAAAAAATCCCTTGACACCATACCATGGCACATACACAAGAAGGAATTTTGACAGGCCAACCTTAAACATAGATTCAGAATAAAAACTTAATCATTTTAATATGACAAACTCACTCATTTATACAACAAGATGTTCATGACCAAAGGCTCGAGAACTTAATTGGGCACACCTTTAAAATTTACCATAAACTTTTTAATGAGGACATCATAACTTATATCTTCCTTCTCCAATGACAACTTATGACCATTAAGACTCCAACTTAGTTTTTGCTTGAAAAGATTAACATACATGACTCTAAATGAAATAATTTGAAACATACCTTTATAAGATGAAATTAAACCATAACGATACATTTTTATTCATGACTTTTTGGAGTAGATGAGTTCTTTTTCATGATCCATTTTCAAGTATTCTTGACTATTTAAGGTCTTCCAGGTGCTGAAATCACTCCCAGACATTCCCTTAGATATTCAAAGGTAGGATTTGTTAAGATATCAACTAATTCCTTTTTAGTAGATACATAGTCCAACTTTATACAATCACTTACTCACTTGATCCCTCAAGAAGTGATACTTAATTGGGATATGCTTAGTTTTAGAGTGTAAAATTAGATTCTTAGACACACTAATAACACTAGTACTATCACAATAAATAGGTGTAGGTCCATCACATTTTATCTTTTCCTCCAAGATTTTTCTCATCCAAATGAATTGAGAACAACATTTTGAAACAAAAACATACTCACTCATCTTCACATGTTTAAAGAGCCACAAGATATTATTTCTTACTTGACCAAGAAACAAGATATCTTCTAAAAAGGAATTCCCCACTACTAGTACTTATCCTATAATCCATACTATCTTCCCAATCATCATCATAAAATTCCTTTAAATTAAATAAATTACTCCTTCGATACTGTAAACCATACTCAATATTCCATATGAAATATCTAAAGATCTTATTTACTGCTTGAAGATGTGACCCTTTAGGATCTTCTTGAAACCTTGCAACAGGCCCAACAAATTGCATAATATTTGGTCTTGAAGTAGTTATATATAGAAGGCTACCAATCATGGATCTATATTTATATTGATTCACTTTAGCGAAATCATCTTGCTTGCTTAGTTGACATCCTATAACCATGGGATTTTCAACCGGCTTGCAATCAAAACTTCTTAAACATCTCGTTGATGTATTTAGCTTGGGATATGAATATACCATCTTTAGAAAACTTTACTTGTAGTCCTAAGAAGAAATACAATGCTCCAAGCATAGAAATTAAAATTTCTATGTTCATAGCCTCTGTAAAATCATTGGTCATGAGCTCATTCCTTCCTCCAAATATGATATCATATACATAGACAAAGACAATCAACAAATGGTTTCCTTCACTTTTGATATATATAATTTGTTATCAGAAACACCTCTCTTGAATCCTTGTTAAATCAGTACTTGTCTAATCTTTCATACCAATTCCTATTAGTTTGCTTTAGGACATAAAGATCCTTTTTCAATTTGCAAACATAATCTTTCTTATTAGTCAAAGAAAACCATTTGTATGCTCCGTGTAAATATATGCATCTAAGTAACCATTCAAGAAAGAGGATTTTACATCCATTTTATAAACCTTAAATCCCTTAAACCCTACATAGGCTAAGAATAATCTCATGGAATCCATTCTAGCCACATAGATAAGGTTTCATGAAATAAATTTCCTCAACTTGTGGCTACCCATTACAAAATAATCTATCCTATTGTTTATAACTTATCCATACTCATATAGACTATTTATAACCCACCCTTCATACCCAATTACCATCGTATCATTGGGTCTACGTACTAACTCCCAATTCTATTCCTTTCAACTGATAACTTTCATTTCATAACTGTTGATCAAAAATTCATATTTTCTGTCTCGATTCTAAATTCTTAGGCTCAAAATTTATAATCAATTAATTCTCTGGTTTAGATATCTACCAATTTTCTTCTTGTAGTAAATCAAAATACTTTCTTTCTTAAGATCTAATTTTTAGGGCGATCTCTTCTAATTCTACCTTGATGGGGCCTTAATGTCTTCCTATCTTCTTCATAATCTCCCTTCATCTCATGAGTAATTTAATCTCGTCATAATTTGGATCAGTCACATGAGAAGAGTTTCTTCTGTAATTTCTAAATGGATTCTCAAATATAAGTTCATCAAATTTCACATTGACCACTTTCACTAATGTTTTTAAACTTTTATTGTAGAAATTATAGGCTGAACTTGTGAAGAATAACAAAAAAATATACCTTCATCAGATGAATTGAAATAAAACTTACCTAGATTCAATTTAGTTCCTCTGTTATGCAAGCACATTCATCCAACGACTCTAAAAGGTTCACACATGGCTTAGTCTTCCTTTCCAAATCTCCATCTGGAGGTCTTGCCCCACTTTTTACTCATAGTGACATCTGTTGAGCATATAGACAACAATTTGAAAATTTTATTCCTGTAATAGCCATCAGGTAATTTAGATTCTTTTAATACATTTCCTAACTATCTCTTTGAAACACTACTAGTATCCTTTCAACCAACTCATTTTGTGAGGGTTCGCGATACTGAAACCAATTATTGAACAACATACTCTACAAAAACTCCTCAAATGTTTCTAACCAACTCACCTCCATTAACTGATCTTAATACACTGCATATATCAATTTTCTCATTATGAAAAGATGTTAAAAGACTTGAAAAAATAAAAAAAGATATGATGGTTTCTCAATCAAGAAACCAATATATATCTAATATAATCACAATAAAAGAAATATAAAATAGTAAATCACCTCCTAAAAACTTTCAGACTCACCAATCCCAAAGGATTTAGGTGTGAATTAGTGAAGCGGAATAGTGGTGGTGGATCATGTCATTGTATTGAACCTCCTTGCTAGTTTTCCTTTCCATAAAGACATGCTCTGCGTAAGTATCTTCTAGTTGTACTATTTTTTTCCATATTTCGCCATAATGTTAGAGAATGACTACGTAAAAAGGTTTGATAAGTTTGCATGGCCTAATCCACCTATGCCACAACACACTATATATCTTACTCATAAGGCACTTTATTTGTTGACTTCCTTAAGGATATACGTGTATTTTCAGTCCTATGAGCCTTGGCATCAACTTACCTATTTACTTCTCTTAATTTGTAACACTTATTCTCAAAGATATAAATACCTTGTTGACATGTTACTTAATGAGATGAAATTTTGCTTCAAACCTTCAACATATAGAACATCCTGGGAGGGATTTTTTCGGTATCCAAACTTAAAAGAACTCTCCCTACAATTTTTTAGGGTTTAGAATATCCCCAAATTACTAGAACCTAAAATAATTGTTTATTAAGGAAGAAACTTACTCTTGGCAAATGTCTATGAGGTAAACATCCGCTATCAATTTGGCTACCACATCATATTCTCATCTGGTATGAAAATAGTTTGGAATTTCTAAATTACTTCCTTATTTTTCAAGGAGATGAGGATGATTACATACTTCCTATATAGAATCCCAGTCTAAAAAAAACCCTAAGGATTTTTAAATAATCTTCCATATTGATAATGGGGAAACCTTAATATTGCACTTGATTTTGTCCATAATAGTGCTCAGAAGATATCCTTTCAAGTATTAAACTTCTCCAAGGGTCTTCCTCTAAAACCAATGGTTAGAAGCCACAACCAATGGGACTAAGAGGGTTAGGGTGGGAATCAATACTACAACATGTGATTCAATTTCATATTTCTTGATAAAGCAAAAGCAATTAACCATCATTATTGTGTACAACCTCATATACGCATACACCCAACAATGTGATTTCTTCAAGTTCCAAGACTTTTAACAAACACAAAACTAGAGCAATAACTGATCAATACGTAACTTATCCTTTCTTAAATTAACCCCAAAATGATTTACTCATATTTTACATATAGAAATCATGAAAAAATCCTTGAACCATACCATGGCACATACACAAGAAGAATTTTGACAGGCCAACCTTAACACATAGATTCAGAATAAACACTTAATCATTTTAATATGACAAACTCACTCATTTATAAACAAGATGTTCATGACCAAAGGCTCGAGAACTTAATTGGGCACACCTTTAAAATTTACCATAAACTTTTTAATGAGGACATCATAACTTATATCTTCCTTCTCCAATGACAACTTATGACCATTAAGACTCCAACTTAGTTTTTGCTTGAAAAGATTAACATACATGACTCTAAATGAAATAATTTGAAACATACCTTTATAAGATGAAATTAAACCATAACGATACATTTTTATTCATGACTTTTTGGAGTAGATGAGTTCTTTTTCATGATCCATTTTCAAGTATTCTTGACTATTTAAGGTCTTCCAGGTGCTGAAATCACTCCCAGACATTCCCTTAGATATTCAAAGGTAGGATTTGTTAAGATATCAACTAATTCCTTTTTAGTAGATACATAGTCCAACTTTATACATCACTTACTCACTTGATCCCTCAAGAAGTGATACTTAATTGGGATATGCTTAGTTTTAGAGTGTAAAATTAGATTCTTAGACACACTAATAACACTAGTACTATCACAATAAATAGGTGTAGGTCCATCACATTTTATCTTTTCCTCCAAGATTTTTCTCATCCAAATGAATTGAGAACAACATTTTGAAACAAAAACATACTCACTCATCTTCACATGTTTAAAGAGCCACAAGATATTATTTCTTACTTGACCAAGAAACAAGATATCTTCTAAAAAGGAATTCCCCACTACTAGTACTTATCCTATAATCCATACTATCTTCCCAATCATCATCATAAAATTCCTTTAAATTAAATAAATTACTCCTTCGATACTGTAAACCATACTCAATATTCCATATGAAATATCTAAAGATCTTATTTACTACTTGAAGATGTGACCCTTTAGGATCTTCTTGAAACCTTGCAACAGGCCCAACAAATTGCATAATATTTGGTCTTGAAGTAGTTATATATAGAAGGCTACCAATCATGGATCTATATTTATATTGATTCACTTTAGCGAAATCATCTTGCTTGCTTAGTTGACATCCTATAACCATGGGATTTTCAACCGGCTTGCAATCAAAACTTCTTAAACATCTCGTTGATGTATTTAGCTTGGGATATGAATATACCATCTTTAGAAAACTTTACTTGTAGTCCTAAGAAGAAATACAATGCTCCAAGCATAGAAATTAAAATTTCTATGTTCATAGCCTCTGTAAAATCATTGGTCATGAGCTCATTCCTTCCTCCAAATATGATATCATATACATAGACAAAGACAATCAACAAATGGTTTCCTTCACTTTTGATATATATAATTTGTTATCAGAAACACCTCTCTTGAATCCTTGTTAAATCAAGTACTTGTCTAATCTTTCATACCAATTCCTATTAGTTTGCTTTAGGACATAAAGATCCTTTTTCAATTTGCAAACATAATCTTTCTTATTAGTCAAAGAAAAACCATTTGTATGCTCCGTGTAAATATATGCATCTAAGTAACCATTCAAGAAAGAGGATTTTACATCCATTTTATAAACCTTAAATCCTTTAAACCCTACATAGGCTAAGAATAATCTCATGGAATCCATTCTAGCCACATAAGATAAGGTTTCATGAAAATAAATTTCCTCAACTTGTGCATACCCCTTACAAAATAATCTATCCTTATTTTTTATAACTTATCCATCCTCATATATCCTATTTATAACCACCCATTCATACCCAATACCATTCTTATCATTTGGTCTACGTACTAACTCCCAATTCCTATTCATTTCAATCTGATCTAACTCTTCATTCATAACTTTGATCCAAAATTCATATTTTCTTTCTTATTCTACATTCTTAGGCTCAAAATTTGATAATAAATAATAATTCTCTTGGTTTAGATATCTTACCAATTTTCTTCTTGTAGTAAATCAAAAACTTTCTTTCTTAAGATCTAATTTTTAGGGCGATCTCTTCTAATCTACCTTGATGGGGCCTTAATGTCTTTCCTATCTTCTTCATAATCTCCTTCTTCATCTTCATGAGTAATTTAATCTTCTTCATAATTTGGATCAGTCACATGAGATGTTTCTTTTTAATTTCTAATGGATCTCATAATATAAAGTTCATCAAATTTCACATTGACACTTTCAACTATTGTTTTTAAACTTTTATTGTAGAAAATATAGGCTGAACTTGTTGAAGAATAACCAAAAAATATACCTTCATCAGATATTGAATAAAACTTACCTAGATTCAATTTAGTCCTCTTTTATGAAGCACATTCATCCAAAGACTCTAAAAGGTTCCACATTGGCTAGTCTTCCTTTCCAAATCTCATCTGGAGTCTTGCCACTTTTTACTCATAGTTGACATCTGTTGAGAATATAGACAACAATGAAAATTTATTCCTTCTAATAGCCATCAGGTAATTTAGATTCTTTTAATAAATTCCTAACTATCTCTTGAACACTCCTATTATTCCTTTCAACCACTTCATTTTGGTGAGGAGTTCTCGATACTGAAAATCAATTATTGATACCACATACTCTACAAAACTCCTCAAATGTTTCTAACCAAAACTCACCTCCATTAACTGATCTAATACACTTCATATATCAATTTTTCTCATTATGAATAAGATTTTAAAAGACTTGAAAAAATAAAAAAGCATATGATTTGTTTCTCAATCAAGAAACCCATATATATCTAATATAATCATCAATAAGAAATATAAAATAGTAAAATCACCTAAAAAACTTTCAGATCTCACAATCCCACAAGGATATGTGTGAATTAGTTGAAGAGGAATAGTGGTGGAATCATGCTCATTGGTATTGAACCTCCTTCTAGTTTTCTTTCCATAAAGACATGCTCTGCGTAATGTATCCTCTAGTTTACTATTTTTTTCCATATTTCTCACATAATTGTTAGAGATGATCTTAAAAAGGTTTTATAAGTTTGCATGGCCTAATCCCCTATGCCACAACACACTATCATTCATCTTACTCATAAGGCACTTTTATTTGTTGACTTCCTTAAGGATATACGTGTTATTTTCAGTCCTCTTAGCCTTGGCATCCAACTTACCTATTTATCTTCTCTTAATTTTGTAACCCTTATCATCAAAAGATATAACATACCCTTGTTTGCACATTTTACTTACATTGAGTGAATTTTGCTTCAAACCTTCAACATATAGAACATCCTTGGTGAGGGATTTTCGATTATCCAAACTTAAAGAACCTCTCCCTACAATTTTTTAGTGTAGAATTATCACCAAATCTAATAGAACCTAAATAATTGTTTCTTAAGGATAGAAACTTACTCTTGTCACATGTCATATGAGGTGAACATCCGCTATCAATGTACCATATCATATTCTCATCATGGCTATGAAAATAAGTTTGTGAAATTCTAAATACTTCCTTATTTTTCAAGGTAGATGAGGATGATGTACATACTTCATATATAGAATCCCATCTAAAAAACCCTAAGGATTTTAAATAATCTCTCATATTGATAATGGGAAACCTTTCATATTGCACTTGATTTTTGTCCATAATAGTGCTTCAGAAGATCTCCTTTCAAGTTATTAAACTTCTCCAAAAGGGCTTCCTCTAAAACCAATTGTTAGAAGCACAATGGACTAAGAGGTTAGGGGGGAATCAATACTTACAAAAATTTGATTCAATTTCATATTTCTTGATAAAATCATAAAGCAATTAACCATCCATTAGTGTGTGCACAACATCATATACCATACATTCAACAGACCATGAATAAGAGAAACAATACCATAACACAAGATATAAGTGGGAAAACCTCAAGGGGAAGAAAGAACACTAAATATTCTGATTATATTACTAAAATAAATAGTATTTAGTAAATTAACAACTTTATAAGGATCACCAACCCCTACTTTAGTAGACCACCAACCCTACAAGGAGTACTAACCCTTAGTTTAGTGAAGCACCACCTCCACAAGGAGGCTACAACCCCATAAGATGAGAATGCACTCACTCAATGACCTTTTAAGAAGATAGATTATATTATTTTTGATGCCACAACTGATGGAGATTACCTATTCATCTCACACACCTTCAAACCCTTATTTCTCTAATTCGCTATTTCCTTCACTTTCACAAATTTTTCGTGCATCTACCTCTTGCACACACTCTCTATAATAGTATTCAAACTATCAAATTCTCACTTATCCCTTATATAATTTCCTTATACCTATTACATACTCACACATGGGTCACACTTTTTCCCTCTCAAGCAACTAGGCCAAATTTGTACCCAAAGCATCAATTTTATATCCTTCTCTTGATTTAAAAATATACCAAGTCAGTTTACCTTATTTATTTCAACCAATAAAACCTATAAAAATTCTAATTTAATCATTAAAACATTCACATATGACCCATGTAGGTCGGTCATGCCCAAAACTACTTATCTTGCACAAACTAAACTCAAAACCCCATCACTATGATGAGTAAAATACACTAACACAAAAACCATGATTATTAAATCTATAAAATTCATCACAAATTTGTAATATATCATAAAAAAATTCATCCATGGTCATTAATAATCTTTTACTAATAAAAAAATCCATAACACAATGTAAAAACCTCATATCCTTCTCAAACCAGTTGTTTACAGCAACCTGTCTTTACCTTTGGGCCTCAAGATGACCCAAGATCACCTCAACTATGTCATGTAGCCATCTTATGGAATCATTAATACTGGTAGAATACATCTATTCAAGTTAGACCTCATGAACAATCCAAATAATCAAACCACAATAACTTTCCTCTTCATAAAATCATGCTTCCCAGAAAGTTGTTTCACAAATTCAACTGGTTTGTAACCTTTCTTTCACTTCAAATACCACCAAAGGAATTAAATAGGAATTATATTAATCTCTCTTCACTCACTAATTATTTATATAAACCATCAAATAATCCATATCATTCCTCATTCACTTCATCTTGTCAGAAAATACAATTCTATCTTGGAAAACATCAAACCTTCTTCTCTACAAACTAACCTAAATGAGCCATATAAATTCATCATTAAGAAAAATATTATATAAATTTAAATCCCTATGAATATTATTTCTAGAACATATTAAAATTTCTTCTTGTTCAAGGGTTAGCACACTAGTTGTACAGAAATATTAATCAGATCTAAGAATAAAACAATCAATACAAAAATAAACAAGAAGAAACAATACACAAGATTTAGCGTGGTTCACCTAGTGTGGGATATGTTCACTAAGAAAAAACCAATTTATTATCACAGAGGAAATACAATAAAGATTTGCAATCTTCCGCACCTTCTTGGATGTCATGTACTTTTTTCTCTACAAATTTCTCTTTTTCTCTCAAAAGGAAACTTCTCTCTATTCTCAATTGAATTATACCTTCTAAACCCTATATTTATGTTTATATATGCATCTACAATCTGAGGGAACTTTAGCTATGCAATTATAACCATTAGATTCAATTTACAGATAAATATAGATTTAATTCCCATAACTTGATTATAGTAGTCACCCACATGAAACTGATGCCAGTTAACCTTAACCGATGTCACTTCCTCCTTTCCTAACTAATACCCATCCATGGGTTACCAACGTCAGTTCATAAATTGATGCCAATTACTGTATATTCCAATAAGTCTGCAAAAGCATGTCAGTGAAGCGATTAAGCTCCACAACTCAACAATCTCCCACTTGGAGATAAATTGTTGTACTGTACCATACAACACCATCCTCTGATCCTTTCCTTTGGCATGTTTCTCCTTCTTCAAGTCTCAAAATTGAAGACCAAAAAAAGTGGAGTGTAGCTCCAACTTCTCCTTTTCCAACGGATTCGTTAACATATCCACAAGGTTCTCCTTTTTATGAATTTTCTCCAACTTCAACTTCCCATCCTCCAATACCTGCCATATAAAGTGATATATCAACTGAATGTGTTTCATTCTAGAATGGAACTTTGAGTTCTTTGCCAAATGAATTTCACTTTGAGTATCACTGTACAATGTGAAATCCTCTTGTTATTTTCCAAACTCTTTAATGAACCTTCTCATGCATATCATCTCCTTACTAGCTTCTGTAGCTATAACATACTCACCCTCTGTAGTAGATAAGGCCACAACATTCTATAATTTATAAATCCAACTAACTACCATGCCACCTATTGTGAAAACATATCCAGTGGTGCTCCTCCTACCATCCAAATCACCAACCATGTATGAATCCACATAGCCACATAAAGAAGTATCTAACCATATATAACATAACTATATGTCAGATGCCCCTCTCAAATACCTGAGAATTCATTGGACTTCTTTCCAATGCTCTTTACCTAGATTAGCCATAAATTTTCTCACAACTCCCACTTCCTATGTAATGTCTAGTCTAGTACAAATCATAACATGAATCAAGCTCCCAACTGCTGAAGCATACATAACTCGTGCAATGTACTCAACCTCCTCATGTGATGTAAGACGTTAATCTTTGCTCAATTTGAAGTGTTCAACCATAGGTGTACTTACAAGTTTTTAATTTTGTAAATTAAACCTTTCCAATATCTTATTGATATAATGCTCTTAATACAAATACAACATCCTATTTTTCTTATCTCTATGAATTTACATGCTAAATATTCTCTTTACAGCTCCCAAATCATTCATTTCAAATATGTGAGCTAGATTTTCTTTAAGCTCACCAATGTCTTTCATACTAGATCCTACAATAAGCATATCATCCACATACAGTAACAAAATAATATAGCTCACATTTCTAAGCATATTGAAATAAACACAATGGTCAGATTCACATATCAAACAACCATGCTCTTTCATGAAACTATAAAACCTCATATACCATTGCCTTGGATCTTGCTTGAGCCCATATAGGCTCTTTTTCAATCTACACACAAGTTTCTCCTTCCCCTTGACTTCATACCCAAGTGATTGATTCATATAAATCTCTTCCTCTAAATCACCATGAATAAATGTCATATTGACATCAAGTTTCTCTAAATGCAAATCCTCTGCTACAAATAAAATTAATACAGTAAGAATAGAAGTCATATTAACAATGGGAGAAAATATTTCTCCAAATTTTATACTTGTTTTCTATGAAAACCCCTTTACTACAAACCTTACCTTGTATCTCTTATGTCCACCCTCTTCTTCTTTAATCCTATAAAGCCACTTGTTCTAAAATTTTCTTTTACCTGTTGACAACTTAAAAAAATTCCATGTCTAGTTCTACTCTAAGGATTCCATCTCTTTACTCATGCCATGGTCCCACTACTTGTCAGATTTATCTTGCATTGCTTCCTTAAAGATTTATTGTTCACCACTATCAGTCAATAATAAATAAGACAAGGAAGGTGAAAATATTTCTAGAGGTCTACTTACCCTTTTTGACATTGTCACTGATATTTGGGGTGTCGGAGGCTCAATATGCTCATCTTGTACATTTGTATCTACTTTTGATACTGACCAATGCCAATTACCTTGTACTGACATCAGTTTGGCTAACCGATGTCAGTATGTCTTTTCTATAACTGATGTCAGCACAGGGGACCGATGTTGTTCAGGGGTAAACCTATACCGGTTACTTTATAAACATGTAGGTGTTAATTTAGAATCTGAGAGTTCATTTTCATCCACAAAATTCTCCATTGGTTCACCTTTGGGTATCAAAACTTGATCCTTGTACATTCTCTTTTCATTCCAATTAATTTCACAATTCCTAATTATCTAAAAACCTTATAAATCCCAAAACTAGAATCCAAAATCACTAGAGTCATAACCAATGAAAGTACATCTTTTAGATTTTACATCCAATTTCTTTCTATTATCCATATCAATATGTACAAAATCTTCTGAGCCAAATAATCTAAGAAAAGACAGATCTACCTATCTTCTAGTCCAAGCTTCTTCTAGTATTCCACCATTTAGTGCACTTGAAGGTCCACAGTTAATCAAATAAATCTTTGTGTCTACTACTTCTACCCAAAAATGTAAGGGAAATCTAACATGTATCCTCATGCTTCTAGCACATTCCATGATTATCATGTTCATTGTCTCTGCAACACCATTCTCATGTGGTGTTCTAGGAACCATCCTTTATCTGTGTATTCCAGTTCATTAAAAGATTTTCTACAGTACTCACCACCATTTTCATATCTAAGGCATTTTAATTTTAAATTTGATTCATTTCTACAAGGGCTTTCCATCTTTTAAAACTTTCAAAAACATCAGATTTATGATTAATACAACAAACCCATACCTTTCTTATGGCATCATCAATGAAAGTAACATAGTATTGGGATCCTCCATGAGAAACTACCTAGGTTGTTCCCCACACATATGAGTGTACAAGATCCAATTTATGATTCTTCTTTATTGCCCCAAACTTTGAGAAACTCTCACTCTCTGCGACTTTCAAAATACAATGACACAGAAATCAAGATATACACGTTTCCGTAGTTCTGATGAATTACCACTTTTTCCTTTAAGATCGACATTCCACTTTCAATCATAGCCTAGACGATTCTGCCACATGATTGGAATCGGAAATTTTTAAGTAGATAGAACAAAAAAAGGAAAAAGTAATATAGGTAGACAATACAAGATCCCTACCTTTTGCCTCTTGCTCAAAAAGAGATCCTGTAACTTTCCAAGATGCAGGTGTGAATGACATGTAACCAGTAAGTTGCAAACAATGTCCTGCCAAAAAGTAGAGTTATTTTAAGGATTGAACGTGCCTCACATCTTTCAATATCCATGTATTTAGATTCTACAATTTAAGATGAACTTCACCTCTACTAGTAATATTGCATGGTTCATCATCTCCTAAATAAACATTTCTAAAATTACCCTGGACATAATTTCTGAAATAACCCTTATAGGGGGTACATGGAAAGAAGCTCTTGAATTTAAAAACAATTCACTCATTTTATACCAAGGAGAGAATTTAGGAATTTGACAATTACCTCTTTTCTAAAAAAACAAAGTCCATGCTATTACCTTTCTCGGGTACATCTCTCTTGTTTCCTGAGCTAGCAATGCTTACTTGCCTGGCCATTACCGTCTTTCCAACAATTCTAGCAGACTATAAACCTAAGTACTCTGTAGTAGTAGATACGAAACCCATCTTAGATATTTAGATTTGTAATTATGCGCCTGCTCTTGAATCTTCCTTCTACCTTTCCCTTGCTTCTACATTCATAAGCATTCCTAGATGATGATTTCCTATACTTCCCTATGTATTTATTTCATGTCAGGAATATACTAACCACACGTCAAACTGGGATAGTTAGGAAAGACAGAAATTAGTAGTAGATGAGTATTACTAACAACAATTACAAGTATCCCAAAATATCTGCAAAAACAGCATAAAAAGCAGTCGTCCACTTCATCCTCAAAAAAAACTACTAACTGATTTTAATTAGATTTACAATAGAATGGAAATCATTCAAATGAATTAAGAACTCCACATCTTACATCTTTACATTAAACATTTTTTCATCAAATAAACTTTATTTGAAGCACTATGGTTTTTCATATAGATTTTCAAAATATTTCATCAACTCTACCATATATCCTGCTTCATTAATATTTGAATCCACATATGCTATCAGGCTCAATCTTATAGATCACAAGCCATTTTTTCAATAATTTCCATTCCTCTCATCAGTCATCGTTGCAGTCTACTTCTCATCCCAATGGGAATATAACATATTTCTGATACAAATAATCCTCCACCTGCATCTTAAATATATCTAAGTCATAAGCCATCAACTTATCTACTCCCCATTTGTCCTTCTCTCCCATTGATTTTTATCCCACTCAATCCAAATCCTCTATGGTAAATCTATCAACACACACACAGAAACCCTCAAAACCAAGATGTCTGATACTATTTTGTTTGGGTTAGCACACCGGTTGTACAAATGTATTAATTAGATCTAAGCATAAAACAATTAATACATAAGTAAACAAGAAGAAATAATACACATTATTTAACGTGCCTCACCCAATGTGGGCTACATCCACAAAGAAACTGCCAATTTATTATCACAAAAGAAATACAATGAATATTTTCAACCCATCTTCCCCACCCTTCTTGGATGTCCCGGTTTTCTTCTCTACAAATTTTTGTCTTTTCTCTAAAAGGAAACTACTCTCTATTCTTAATTGAAATATACCTCTAAACCCTATCTTTTGCTTATATATGCTCTAAAAACCTTAGGGCACTTTAGCTTGTAATTTTAACCTTAGATTACTTTATAATTAAAGAAATAGTCTAATATCCGTAACTTAATTAAAGTGTCACCACCAGGTACTGTGCCATTTATTCCATAATCGCTTTCGGTTATCCCTAACCCATGTCGTTCGTTCCCCCTCCTTTTCCTGACCGATCCCGGTTTCATGGTGACCGACAAGGTTCATCAACCAATGTCGTTTACTATGTTTCTACCACAAGTCTGCAAGCATGCCAGTGAAGTGATTAAGCTCCATAACTCAAACACTTGTAAATCCACTGAAAGGCCTTCAAAACCAAGCCAATCTCTACAAACTGACTGAAAATGCCCCAAAACTTACTTTTGACTAGTCTTCATGCATAGGGCACAATTTTCCATTTATAATAATCACCATGATCTAAAATCATTATGACCATCAATTAAAATTACCATTCTAAAAAAATTTCATTTATTTTTCAACTCATACAGAAAACCTTGTCCAAAACTAAACTTCTTCATAAACAAGCATGTTTGAGTGGGGTCCAATTATCACCACATGCTCTACCATACATTTATGTAAACCTAGAGGAGTCACATACACCATATAATCATCATACCAATGCTACAAGTAAATTCTGGACACTTATGAGCATTTTCTCTCCTATCCTTTTGGATAGGGTGTTCCCACACAGCATTTGAGTGTACAAGATCCAATTATGATTCTTCTTTATTGCCCCAACTTGTGAGAAAACCTCACTCTCTTCTACTTTCCAAAAATAAAATGTCACAGAATCAAGATTAGACCACGTTTCAGATTTGATGGACTTACCATTTTCTTTAAGATCTACATTCCCCCTTTTCAATTTTCATATGGCCTTTTTAGACGATTATGCCCACCTGCTGGTATCTGAATTTTAAGTAGATAAGAACAAAAAAGGCAAAAGTAATATAGGTAGACAAATACAATGAAACCTTCTTTGCCTCTTGCACAACAAGAGATCCTTGGTTAACTTTCCAAGAGTCAGGTGTGAGTGTAAACCATGTACCAGTTCAAACAATTGTCATTGCAAAATTAGATTTATTTTAAGGCTTGGAACGTGCTCACATCTGTCAATATACATGTATTTAGTCTTACAATGTAAGATGAACTTCACCTCTTACTAGTTAATATTGCATGGTTCATCATATCTAAATAAACATTTTAAAATTACCTGGACATTTTAATTTCTGAAATAACCCTTATAGGGGTCATGGAAAGAAGCTCTGGAATTTATAAAACCCATCAATCAATTTTTATTATCCAGGAGAGAATTAGGGATCTTGCACTTACCTCTTTTACAAAAAACAATTCCTCTTACATTCTCTGGTAAATTCTCTTTGTTTAGTCTGAGCTAGCAAGCTCTTTCCATACCTTTCGTTCCAAAATTCAGACAGATTATACCTATACCTCTGGATTTAGATCTACCATCTTAGATTTGATTTGTAATTATCGGCTCTTGGATTTTCCGTCTACCTTCCCTTGCTTTTCTACATTCAACGCATTCTAGATGATGTGATTCTCCTATACTTTTCCATGATATTTCTTCATTCAGGATGATACTAAAACACGTCAAACTTTAAAACATTAGTAGTAGAGAGTGATTACTAACAAACCATTACCAAGTATCCCAACGATCTTGCCAAAAAAGCATAATAATAGAGTTCTTGCACTTCATCCTCAAACAACAATACTAACTGAATTTTAATTGATTTACAATAGAATGGAAATCATTCAAATGAATTAAAGAAAATCCACATTCTTACATCTTTAAATTAAACATTTTTTCATCAAATAAACTTTATTTGAAGCACTAGGTTTTTCATATAGATTTTCAAAATATTTCATCAACTCTACCATATATCCTGCTTCATTAATATTTGAATCCACACATATGCTATCAGGCTCAATCTTATAGATCACAAAGCCATTTTATCAATAATTTCAATTCTCATCAGTATCTTTGCACGGTCTTACTTGCACCAATGGTAGTATACATATTTCGATACAAATTAACTCTCACATGCATCTTCAAAATATATAGTCAGCCATCAAATTACTTACTCTCAATTTTCCTTCTTCTTCCCATTGATTTTATCCCCACCAATCAAATTATCCCTCATATGGTAAAATCTATCAAACACACACACCAACCTCAAACAAAGAGCTCTATATAGTTGTTTGGGTTGCACACGGTGTACCAATGTCTTATTAGATCTAAGCATAAAACAATTAAATGACATAAGTACAAGAAAGAAATAATACACAGTATTTAACGTGCCTCACCCAATGTGGGCACATCCACAAAGAAAACTGCCAATTATTATCACAAAGAAATACATGGAATATTTTCAATGCTTCCACACCTTCTGGATGTCTGTACTTCTTCTCTACAAATTGTCTTTTTCTCTCAAAAAGGGAAACTACTATCATTCTTAATTTGAATATACCTTCTAAACCCTAGCTTTATGCTTATATATGCATCTACAAACTTAGGGCACGTTAGCTATGTAATTTTAAACCATTAGATCACTTATAATTAAAGATAGATTAATTACGTAACTTAATTAAAGTAGTCACACAAAGGTAAAACTGAGCCCAGATTATCAAAATCGATGCGGTTTATCCACTAACAATGGCGGTTCCTCCTTTCCTGACCGATACCGGCTTCAATGGGTGACCGACAATGGTTCATCAACCACTTCGGTTACTAGATTATACAAGTCTGCAAAAGCATGCCAGTGAAGTGATTAAGCTCCATAACTCAACACTTGTAAATCCAACTGAAAGGCCTTCAACCAAGCCAATCTCTACAAACTGACTGAAAATGCCCCAAAACTTACTTTTGACTAGTCTTCATGCATAGGGCACAATTTTCCATTTATAATAATCACATGATTAAATCATTTGCCATCAAATATTTTAAAAATTACCCATTCTAAAAAAATGTTCATTATTTTTCAACTCATTACAGAAAACCGTGTCCGAAAACTAAAATTCTTCATAACAAGCATGTTTGAGTGGGGTCCAATTATCACCCATCTCTACCATAATTTATGTAAAACTAGATGGAGTCAACACTACACCATATTAATCCTCATATACCAATGCTACAAGTAAATAGGGACACTATGAGCATTTTCTCTCCCCTATCATTTTGAGAGATAAGGTTTCTCAAAACACACATTTAAAGTAGTTTACTTTCTGGAACATTCTTCATTATAAATGTGATGATGAAATGACATCATTATTTTTGTGAAACCTTATAGAATCAATTTATAAAAGTCCTTTAAATCCACAGGGTCCCATGCAAAGCACAAATTCATTGTGAGGATCATAAATTGCAAATCGACCTAGAAAATAATCTCTCTTGAACCCTATTTCACCAAAAACAACATAAATTCCAAAATATTCTTCAAAATGGCTCCATTTTTTTTTTCAAACTTCAAGGAAACCCATGTTCCTCATCTCCAATTATCATCATCTCTCAAATAGGTCTCCATATTTTCTATCCCTTCTCATTTGCATGACTATACCGTAGGATTTTACATAGTTCAGGGTAGGGTCAACTGAAACAAGATAATAACTAAGCATGAAACCTCTCCAAAAGATCCTAACATACCTATAATAAATTTTATGAAATTCATACATATATCCATGAGCTCACATGGATCCACATCTTAACCTCTGCCTCCCCACAGCCCACTAACACCTAGTTTAGATGAGCACATGAATCTTTGTCTTTAACCTATACATGTACCTTGAAACACATTTGGGTTCTTAAAAACTCCCCGAACAAATTCTCCATGATTTTAGCATGCTTCTCAATCCACCAAGCAAATCATACCAGCATGCTCTATCACCTAGGCTAGAAAGGTCACCTGATTAGGCTTGTTAAACCAAAACAATCTAACTGAATCATCTCATGCTATCATGTCAGCATCATACTAAGCATATTATGAATCAAATACATCATCCTCTTTGTCATTAGTGGTATTTTTACATCAATGACAACACCTAGAACACAATATGCCAATAATCTTCCCCTTTTTCATTGATGGAAAACCTTTTGAACTTCTCCCCCTTTTTTACATTAATGAAAAAGAATACATGTACATGCATGTTCTTCACCTTTCTCATCTTCATAGGGAAATATATTTGGTTGGAAAAATCAACCAAAGTGTTCATTCTAGCTCCAAAACTTAGTCGTTTCTCACAAAATCTGATTCTGACCATTTTCAAAGCATTTATGACTATACTCACCCTAGGAAAGAGCATACTCAACACCTATTCATTCCAAAAATGATGATAAATGGATAGAATCATGTTTCTTACCTTTCCCTTTGAGTGCAAGTATTCACACAATATCCTCATTTAGCTTAAAAACTTGTCTTCATCACCTTATACCCTATTTTGACCTTTTCATGACTTGAAAGCATTGTAACAAGATTTGCAAGAATGTACTCAATTCATAAATATCCCCATAATAATGAATTCAATGTTAATAAATTCAAACACACCACTTTCTTGTCGTATTTAAACTATTCAAGCATTAATCCATGTTTTTCTTTACCATATCTTGTCTTCATATCATATTGAGGATTGAAATCCCTGAAAAAACCCTTCATTGTAAATTAAGAAATCTTTGAGAGCTTCTAGAATCTCACTCATACCAATACTTGGTTTCTCACATCTTCCCCTAGACCTAGTACATCATTCTCTAGTAGAAAAACATAACACTCGGTTACTTACCTTCCTCCCTTGTCATGAAAATAACCCAACCATCTTGACATTGTCCTCAATTTTTTTCTTAGTGTTTTTAACCTCATGTTGAGCTAATGAACCCTTCTTGAGTATATGACTTGTTTCTCAACTCATAAAACTTGTAATTGGTCATCATTTTTCATTTTTGAATTCTCAAACCATCTAGACAACATTCATAGCTTGTTTATGAGTGAAAAATGAATCCCCTTCCTTTAAATGTCGTGTCAGACCTGTACCGTGCCATTGTTTATATTTTGAAGTCATGAACACTTCATTTTAGTCAAGATATAGTCTATTTACTTATAAAATCACCATCTCTTTCTCAAACAAACTACTCTAACCACCTTGCAAACTTTAATGAATGACAAACGAGTCTTCCTATCTTGGAGATACTTCACAAATTTATATCTTCATAAGTTTTCATCCACAAACTTACTATAGCTCTGTCATGTTGTTTAGATCCAACCATGGATTGATAGACCTAGTCAAACAACCTTTCATTTTCACCCTTTCTCATACACCCTTCATAACGATAAGAACACCTGGTAGACACCCCATACATTATTTGATCAAGGATAAAATAGAATTCCCTTATCATACTATACTACGTCACTCTTGTAGAATGTCATATGCCCTTCACTTGTTATTAGTGTAGACATATTGAATTAGAATCTTACATGAAAAGAAAAAATATTCATTTCTATAAATATATTGTATGCATCTAAAACATATTCTAGAAAGATAAGTCATGATTCCCCTAAATTTTTGGCATATATGTACACATTTCACACTTGTAGTAGCTCATACTTAGCTCTAAGCTCATTGTACCTATAATCTTATTAACTTCAAGAAATTGTTTACAATTCCTAACCACCTTATCACACCTCTGGAATCTTTCCTAGTAATCAATGCCGTTCATACTCCTTAATTATCATTCAAGAATAAAAAATTCACTTAATAGTTCACATACCAATTGATCAAATCTGTAGCATTAATTTTACACAAATACAACCTACTATCCCTTCATCGAGTGAAATCCACATCTAACTTTTGATTTATTCACTTTTAAAAATAAAACTTACTTTATTAGAGCACCCATTTAACCATTCAACCTTCAATATCAATCTTGTAGCATAGTCTTGTAGAAACTCTTCCCAGATTGCATATTGCCTTTATTAATTAGGTCTTCAAAACCATTTTTTAGACTAGTAAGAAATGGGATATTGTACACTGTCAAATTTCCTTCAAACTATTCAAATCTCATTCTTCAACATGTCAAGACCATATGGTCAAATTTTAATGAGATCTCATTCACTCCATCTTCTTCTGTAGTATTTTTCTCATAAACCCTAGGTTAGCGTTTTCACAACACCCAAAAGAGATCTTTTGACCATAACATAATTTTTCCAAGGTTTATAAAACCAAAACTAACATGAAAATTTATGTATTAACAAGAAGTATCAAACTCCTTCAGACATTTCTCAGTGAATCACTATGAAAACCACCTAATAATGTGATTTTCTTCAAGTTTTCAAGACTAACAAACATAACTAGAGCATAAGATGATCAATACACAACTTATCATTGCTTAAAATTTAAGAAAAACATTTGACTCATAATTTTACATACATGAATCGTGATAAACACCCGTTAACAACATACCATGGCACATACACAAGATGTAATTTTGAAAGACCAACCTTAAACAAAAATTTAGAATAAAATCTTAATCATTTGACTATGACACACTCAATCCTTTAGACAACCAGATGTTCATGAAAAAAGGCTCAATAGCTTGACTAAACACACCTTTAAAACTCACCATACACCTTTTAATAAATACATCATAACTTATATATTCCTTCTCCAATGACAACTTATGAACATCAAGACTATAACTTAGGTTTTTCTTGAATAGATTAACCTAAAAAAACTCCAAATGACTTAATTTTAAACATACCTTTACAAGATGACATGAAATACTACTGATACAGTTTTCTTCATGATGTTTTGGAGAAGATGAGTTCTTTTCCATGATCCCTTTTCAAGTATTCTTCACCATTTAAGATTTATCACGTGTTGAGATCACTCATAACCTTTCCCTTAGATATTCAAAGGTAGGTTCTGGTAGAGGATTTTTTAAGATATCAGCTACTTCCTCCTTAGTAGATACATGCTCCATATTGATACATTTCTTACTAACTTGATCCCTCAATAAGTGATACATAATTAGGATGTGCTTAGTTTTAGAGTACAAAACTAGATTCTTGGAAAGACTAATATCACTAGTACTATCATAATAAATAGGTGTAGGCCTATCATATTTTACCTTGTAGTCCTCTAAGATTTGTCTCATCCACATGACTTGAGAACAACATTGTGTGGTAACAACATACTCGGCTTCTCATGTTGAAAGAGCCACAAGAGATTGTTTCTTTCTTGACTAAGAAACAAGACATCTTCCAACAAATAATTCCCCATCATAAGGGATTATCCTATTGTAACAACCTCTTTATTATGCTTCTCAACTAGGAAGTTTTTTTTATATTAACTTCATGCTTCACTAATTTAAATACCCAAGATTTAAATCTAGCATAAATTTGAAATTAAATCCATCCGATAACTTTCTTAAACCGTGTGTAGTTGCATGATTCGTTTAGTAAGTGATCACTCATAGGACACTCTTTATGAGTTTCTATACAAGGTATACTATTGGTTTTCATTTTTATTTAGGCATTGATAATCAAATGTTGTTTTCTAAGTGCATAACTGGAACTCAATCATTTGAATCCCATCATTCATCAGACATCTTAGATCCTTGGTGAATCTGGGATACTATAATCAACATATTACACTATTTTGGCCAAAGTTTTAGAGACATGTATGTCATGCTCGGTTTCATGACCACACATTCATCATTAGGAAGTTGTCCTTCACCTAGCTCATTTATGTAGATTATTTTCCATCTTATTAAGTTCTTATTTGACAACCTAAGCATTTATTTATGTTTATTCTTATTTATTAGGTTCTTTTCATTTATGAAGAGAGATAAAGGAGTTATGATTAGTTACGAATTGTGTATGAGGTACCAATCTAGATCATCCTATATGGGTAATTGCCACTATATCGGCTTAAGATGGTTAAGGGAGAGTAAGCGTCTCTGCAATGATTTGAATCATTGTGATTCTGCTTCCTTTCCCATATTCATCATAAGATGACATCAGGTAACTAACCATGAAGCACAATCTGCATTCGCACCTAAGGGTCTAAACAAGGGATTCACATATATCAATTGTATGTTTAGATTCATTCTATCATGATCATTGTTATCCATTTTTTTCCCACTTGGGAAAAAATGGAAAATGGTGGTAAACTTTATGATATTGAGCCTGAGTTTGTGGATTCGAAGTATTTTTTCAGTTTCAAGTAGAAAGTGAGGTTACGTGACAAATATTCCCATTCAAAATTGTTTTTTAGATTTCACCTACACCACTTGTGACAATTGAAGAAACATTTTTTAAGACAAAGAAGTATTAGTCATCATGGGATTATAGAACAAAGCTTAATTACATAAACATTGTGTCAGCAAGTGTCCATTTATGTGATATACTGAAGGCCATGGTTAAGCACTCTCACAAGAAACCCTCCATTGGAGATCAGGATCTAGTAATTTTACAATGTAAAAAGTGGTAGCTCACCAATAGATGTAGAATGACAAGATCAAAATGAGTTGAACAATAGCTCAATCCATCGAGCTAAAACTTGAGCTCAAAACATTGAACGGGTTGTGTGTTGATCACATTGGAGGATCTAATTTAGGATGATATCAAGAAGGTCAGCTTGGTGCTAGCCGATCCATGTGAAGCCAATGTTGTATGCAAGAAACTAGTTCACCATGAATTTAGGCATTGATAAAAGAGCGGTGAATCTCCTCGCTGAACAAAAATTAGGTGAGTTAACTCGGTGTAAGGTTAATGCGGTGAATGAAGTCTGGAATCAACATGGGAATATTTTTTAGAGTTTGGGAGTTAATGTTCTTAGAGACGCCTGGGTGAGTTGTTAAAAATTAAAGGAGAAACCTAAGCCTGAAATCCCAAGACTCAGAAAATTCGGAGTTTTGGATTTTTAGGATTTGGGGGTTCGAGCCATTTCGGAAATATCGTAGTGTGAAGGGCTCGATATGTCGGATGTTGAGCGGACTCCGAAGTACAAAAGGATCATGAACGTGGCATTCTAAATGGAGTTTGTGGCTCGGCTAAGCTATGTCAATAAGCAAAGAAATGACCAACCTCGAATACATTGGAAAATTCGGGACTCGAATGAGCCATTTCGGGCTCACGCGAGTTACAGAAGAGCTTGAGCTAGTCAAATATTTTTAGCTAGAAGCTCAAACATTAGAGCCGAGCTGGTGAAATTAGAAGAAAGGATCGCTGGTGCATCATAAATGAATGCTCATTAGTTAATAAAATCAGGCAAGATCGGTGATTAATAGCCCAGTCAGCGTAGAGATTGCCAAGCTCAAAAATTTAAGTGATCTGTCGAGAAATGATGTATTCAATGAGTGATAGAACTCACATGCTAAGGTCTTTGAGCCATAGAATACGCTTGCATTTTCCATCTCCAAGATCACAGACAAAGCATGCAAGGTTGGCTAAGTCGACCGAACCTACGAGGAAAGATTTGCAAGTGGCACATTTTTTGCATGAGTAGAGTACTCGACGGGATCATAGTGGATGAACCATGTTGCAAGGAGCCTGGCGAGTTGCTCACTAGTCGTATAGGAGAGAGCTTGGAGTATGACGCAGGAAGGAGCTCGACTACTGCGAATTGAATAAACTAAGGAATGGAGGCCAAGTGGTTTTAGTAGCTCGTGCGAGCTCGTGAATGGCTTGGTGAGTCAGAGTCTAGGTTAGAAATGGTTGGACTCAACAAAGTAATTGAAACATTGGAAGAATGCTTTGACGTGGTGCAGGCTCAGTAACATAAACAAATAGGTGGGTAATGGCTCGCTAGTGAGAGCACAGGGACGAAGCATCACGCTAAAGAATTGGGTTACACGATACTTGGGCATTCGATTTCGTGAGAGGAGGAATATGAACGTTTTGTAAATGTAGACCCACAACGAGGAATTCGCTAAGCAATATTCGTGGGCATGGTAAATACACAGCTCAGTGTCTCAACAACATAGTTCGGGTTTCGGAGCTTAAAGGTGTCAGTGAATTCAGAGTTTCGTAGTTCATCCTTTCAGACATCAAGGGGATGAGTTTAGAAAATGAGCACGCAACATCCTAAGGTCCGAAAGTCTGAAATTTTGGACTATCAAACATTCGGGGACCTCAGTGCTGGATTTTGACGTTCAATGTTACATGTCACAATAATTTTCCTTGACGGTCTAAAAAATTATATGGATGTCATTTGACATTCAAAATATAATATGCACGTCAAATTTTTTTTATCATAACTATTATAAAATACAAAAATTGAGTGCAATTTTACTTTCACAAAATTGAAACAATAAATTTATATGACTTTCTAAAATTAAATTAAAATAAATAATTATAAAATGAGTGTAGGTTCTCAAATTTCACATTTATTGCAATAACTGTAATTTTCAATCTTTATTTGTAAAAAATCAAACAAATAACAATAAAACAAACAATTACAAATAAAAAATCAATCAGAAAAAGCTAAACAAAATATCAAATCAAACTAAAAAAGGAAATCAAACAAAATTAATTGAAAATCAAAATTAATAGATGTTTCTAATTCATAATCAAGATATTAAGACTTTATTATTTTTATTCTCTTTATATATGAAAATTTCTATTTTTATTGTATTTTTCATGAATCTAAAAAATATATATATATATATTTAATTTATTAACTTTCTTTATAATATATATATAGACGGTTAAATTTGTAATATACATGTCATTTTGACGTTTAAATCATATTTTCACATGTCAATCATGACGGTCATATTTTAAAAGTGGCTGTATTTTGACATCTAAAATGACTAAAAACGTCCAAACGCCTTGCAAAATCCTTACAGCAAATCGGGGTAAAAGTGAGTTGAGTTTCTGAAACTTAGAAGTTATTGGGTTTCAGAGTTATGTGGAAAATTCGTTGACTTCAATGAGTGGATCGAGTTAAATGGCAGGTAAATAGCTCGGCGGCTAAGTCGGTCAATTGATGGATAAGGCAGGAATCTCTTCGAGGAGGTTGGCGAAGTTTAAATGAGAACACGTGGAAGAGCTCATTCGAGCTATACTGTGGAGACTCGGTCAATGGATTACATGGCAAGTAGCAATGCCCCTAGGCATTCGATGGCTAAGCTGGGTGGTTGGTAAAATTAAAAGTGCCCAGTTCCACAGTTTGAGGAAATTACTAGGTGGAGCTTGTTTCAAATAACTCACGGCGAGTCGGCCGGAGTAATAAGACTTGGGATGGTTCAAATATAAAGCACCATTCCATTCAATGCAAATGTTTGTTTAGCTCAATGCAAGACCTAGTCAATTTTCGATTTCACCGAGCTCATTGAATGCACTATGTTGGTGGAGGGGGTTTTAAAAGCAACCTAGAATAAAATTAACATAATTTCCATTACACTCTACCAATTTAAAAAAATTATAGTCGTTGAATTCAAAATTCAGAGGCCTTTATTATGGGATTATAAAAAATGGAAATTAATTGAGTCTGGTAGCCCCAAAAATAGAAGACTCTCCCATATATAATATAATGTTCTCATGTACAATTAATGATGCAATCAAGTATTAAGTGCAACAACAAAACATGTCCAACATCATGATTACTCATCTGCTACATTTTGGTCTAAATATTAGGATTTTTTCCTTCTTTCTCTCACCTACTCAACAGTGCTATAAATGTAAAGGGAATGCAAAATTTAAAAAAAAATAGACATTTTTCCAACTTCCCCTGTCTTCACAAACTGAGTTTTTGTGAATTTTCAGGGTTTCAATCCTTTCTTCTCAAAATTGTAACGTAGCTTATGACTTTCTCTGTTGTAATGACGCACTGTGCAAGTTCTTGGAATAATGAAGTTATATTTTATGGCTAATTATTTTTCCCCTGCATCAATTTTGTTGTTTCCTTTTTCCTTTCTCATGTTTACAGGTGAATATGCAACCAGTGTTTCTTTTGCAACTTTTAGAGGTCATTTTTCTTATCAAGGAATGGGGTATTATATGTGGTTGGGTTTGTAATGCAAGTTCATTCTTCCTTATGATCATCTCTCTTCATTGGCAAGCCGATATGTAATCTAGCAAACCCCTTTCTTGGTGCATCACCACTTCTAGTATAGGTTTTATTTCTTGCAAATATCTCTCCCTAAATCCCATAAAAATGTTAGTATACGTATAGGTAGTTGTTTTTATTGCATTAGAAGTAGTGTAGTACTTAGTTTAGGAAGAGGAAGTCTACTTTCTCTGGAGGTTCACCTCAAACCCGCAAGTCCCACAACTTGAGAGGTGATCACTGTTGGAAATGAGGTGTCTAAACCTTGTTTAGTTTATTCATTTAATATTTTCCTACAACCGTTTCATATTGTCTAGGCTCTACAAATAGAAATAGGAGTTGTCAAAAGATTCTCATATGATAGTATATCATGGAAGGGCTATTTTTAGATATATTATGACAGATTTTATGACATCTATGAGGGTCAAAAATAGGGGAGAATATTGTGGACGTGGGAGCCTATTTTTAGACCGAAATCTTGCTCTTTAATGTTATCCACCTCATGAGAGGTTTGGCACATGGTTTTGTAAACCATAGGTGGTTTCTTGTATAACCGGAGGTCTATAAATTGAAGGCTTGGAGAAGCAATTGGGGATGTGAGTTTTAATCCTCCTATAATTGTTTCTGGTGATACTCCTGTAAGAGACTTGCTCTGCAAGTGTATGTAATCTTGTTATTAGATTTGAAATACATTGAGTGAGCTTTTGGAGTGTGGGGTTTTTTATCCGAAAGGATTTTCCCCACGTATATCTGGTGTTTGTGTTTCTGTTATGAATATGTTGCTAATATTTCTGTAAACTGGTTTTACTATATTGAAAGTTTTGCATAATATCTCTCCTCAAGATTAGCGTAGGAAGTTGTTCCGTTACTCTTAATTTCCTATCAAGTGGTATCAGAGCCTGATCACCTTTGGTTTCAGTTGTGGGTTGTTGGGTTTTTTGTGCTAATCCGGGTTTGAGTGGGAGCTTGTGCAGAGAATACTTTGTTGTCTGGTTGCAGATATTTTTCAAATGGCGAGCACATCTGGGAGGATTGACATAGAGAAGTTTTCTGGCACAAACTTTGAAATGTGGAAGCTGAAGATGGAAGATCTGTTGGTTGATCGAGATCTATGGGATGCGGTGGATGAGAAGGTCTATAGGCCCTACGGATCCAGTTTTGGCTGCACAATATGATGTAATGGATAGAAAAGCTAAAGGTCTTATTAGACTATGTCTTGCAGATTCTATCCTGATAAATGCCATGAAGAATCCACTTCGGAGAAGCTTTGGAAAAAGCTCGGTGAAATATACCAAGCTAAGTCTTTAGTAAATAAGATTTTCTTGAGGAAGAAGTTGTTTTCCTTAAGAATGGAAGAAGGTGGACAAATATCTGAGCATCTGGAAACATTCAATATGTTGGTGACTAAGTTGAGCTCGGTTGGGGTTAAGATGGACGAAGAAGAAAGGTGCCAAACGTTGTTGGTTTCATTGCCAGACTCATGGGACAGCCTAGTCATGGCCATTGGGAGCACTTCAGTCACTCTAAAGATGGAGGATGTTGTTGGTTCTCTACTCTCCGAAGAGATGAGAAGGAAGGTCATCTCTGAATGCCAAAGAGGCTTTGAGTGTTCGAGGAAGAACAAAAGAACGAGGCAAAGATGAGAAGAAGCGTGGCCATTCTAAGAATAAGGGGAGATCAAAATCCCCTGGTAAGTCCAAGGCGATATGCTGGAAACTGTATGGCAAATCTGGACACTTCCGAAGGGAATGCAAAGAAGAAAAGAAAAAGAAAAAGAAGAAGCATGATTCTGATTCTGAGTCCGAAAAAGAAGATGGAGATGCCTTTGTTGCAGCTTTGGCCACTCGTGCAAGTGATAATGCATGGCCTTGATAGACTCAAATGCATCTTTCCACATGACTCCTAACAAAAATTGGTTTAGTAAGTATGAAAACTATGATGGTGGTAAGGTGTATTTGGGTGATAATTCTTTCCTTGAAATTTCTGGTCGTGGTAGTATTCAGGTGAAATTTTCTGATGGTAGAATTAGGAGATTTGATGGTGGTCTTGCATATCCTAGGACTAGCAAGAAATTTATTATCTGTTAGCAAGCTAATAGATGCGGGTGTGCATGTACAGTTTTCTGAAGCAGGTGTGAAAATGGTGAGAGGTGCTTATGGTGATAGCAAGAGGAAGTAGATTGGGTACATTGTACCAACTTGATGCATGCACGGTTGAGTGCAATAGCACTTCGGATAAAACTAAGCCAGTAACTACTTCGCTGAAAAAGGAGAGGGTTTCCTCCTCTGCGGATGGTCGTGGCTTCTGGGTACCCAAGGGGTGCTCTGTCTACCGAATCAAAATTACCTGCAGAGAAGACTATGTTATGGCACCAAAGGCTTGGCCACATTGGAGAGAAGGGTTTAAAAGCCCTGAAAAATAAGAACCTCGTTGAGGGGTTGAATGATTGCAATCTGAAGTTTGATTTCTGTGAACATTGTATTTATGGCAAACAGAACCGCATTCAGTTTTACTCGTCTACTCATAAGTCTTCATGTATCTTGGATCTAATCCATTCGGAGTATTTGGTCCTGTTACAGTTCCTTCTATTGCTAAATCAGTTTACTATGTTACTTTCATTGATGATTTTAGTAGGAGAACATGGGTATATTTTTTAAAAGAGTAAATCTGAAGTTTTTAGTCGTTTCAAGGAATTTAAGGCTATGGTTGAAACTCAAACTGGGAAGAAAATTAAGTGTTTGAGATCTGATAATGGCGGTGAGTATTGTTCTGCAGACTTTGAAAGATTTTGTACAGATTGCGGGATTAAAAGACAAAAGACAACTTCGTATTCTCCGGAGCAAAATGGAGTTGCAGAAAGAATGAATAGAACGTTGATGGAGAAGGCTAGGAGCATGCTTATTGGAGCTGGTCTAGAAAAGAGGTTTTGGGCTGAAGCTGTTACCACTGCTTGCTATTTGATAAATAGATCTCCTACATCAGCGCTTGTTGATAAAACGCCAATGGAGGCGTGGTCGGGGAAAAAGCCTTCAATTAGACATCTGAGAGTTTTTGGCTGTGAGGCATATGCACATGTGCCTAAGGAGAAGAGAACAAAGTTGGATTCTAAGGCTGTCAAATGTATCTTCATCGGATATGGCTATGGTGTGAAAGGATACAAGCTTTGGGATCTTGTTGCACAAAAGGTAATATACTCTAGAAGTGTTATTTTTAGAGAGATTAAATCTTTCCCTGTTAATTTTCAGCCAGAACAACATAAAGAAAATGAACAAAAAAAGGATGTGGTTCAACTTCCTTCTACACCTGAGAAAGTTGAATCGAGACCCCAAAATAGACAAGAAGTTGAGGAGAGCTCACCAAGCTCTGAATCTTCAGAAGAGGAAGAAGAAGAGGAAGAAGTGGAAGAATCTCCACCTCAGCTTGTCTGAAAGTCTACAAGGCAAAGGCAACCACCTGAAAGGTATGGGTATTCTCCTGATGATTGGAAGTGCATATTTGCTTTGAGTACTAACATTGATGAACCGAGATCTGTACAAGAGGCTTTGGGTATGAATGATGCAAAGTCTTGGCAAATAGCCATGGATGAAGAAATGACAGCCCTTAAAAAGAATGATACATGGGACCTTGTACCATTGCCTGAAGGTCGGAAACCTGTTGGATGTAAATGGGTGTTTAAGAAAAAAATTGGTTCAGATGGAAATGTTGAAAAGTATAAGGCACGGTTTGGTTGCGAAGGGTTACTCTCAAGTTGAGGGTATTGATTATGGTGAGATATTCTCTCCTGTTGCTAAAATGACATCCATTCGATTTTTATTATCTATTGCAGCAGCTTATGACCTAGAGGTTGAACAAATGGATGTGAAAACTGCTTTCCTTCATGGTGATTTGGAGGAAGAAATCTATATGACACAGCCAGAGCACTACATGGTGAAAGGTAAAAGAAATATGGTTTGTAAGTTAAAGAAATCCCTGTATGGCCTTAAACAAAGTCCTAGGATGTGGTACCAGAAGTTTGATTCATATGTGTTGAGTTTGGGGTTTGTGCGGTCTAAATCTGATCACTGTGTATATTTTTAAATCTGATGGTGATTGTTTCCTGGTAATTACTTTATATGTTGATGACATGTTGTTTATTGGGAAAGGAAAAGGTTTGATTGCAGAATTGAAATCTCAGCTCTCTGTGAACATTTGAAATGAAAGATCTTGGTGCAGCAAAACACATACTTGGGATGGAGATTAGAAGAGATCGTGAGAACAAAAAGCTATGGCTTGGCCAGAGTAAGTATGTTTGTTCTGTTTTGCAAAGGTTCAACATGCAGGATTGTAAACCACTTTGTGTTCCTGTTACTTTGGGAACGAAGCTCTCCATATCACAATGTCCTTCACAAACTGAGTTTTTGTGAAGCTTTTTCAGGGTTTCAATCCTTTCTTCTCAAAATTGTAACGTAGCTTATGACTTTCTCTGTTGTAATGACGCACTGTGCAAGTTCTTGGAATAATGAAGTTATATTTTATGGCTAATTATTTTTCCCTGCATCAATTTTGTTGTTTCCTTTTTCCTTTCTCATGTTTACAGGTGAACTATGCAACCAGTGTTTCTTTTGCAACTTTTAGAGGTCATTTTTCTTATCAAGGAATGGGGTATTATATGTGGTTGGGTTTGTAATGCAAGTTCATTCTTCCTTATGATCATCTCTCTTCATTGGCAAGCCGATATGTTGTCTAGCAAACCCCTTTCTTGGTGCATCACCACTTCTAGTATAGGTTTTATTTCTTGCAAATATCTCTCCCTAAATCCCATAAAAATGTTAGTATACGTATAGGTAGTTGTTTTTATTGCATTAGAAGTAGTGTAGTACTTAGTTTAGGAAGAGGAAGTCTACTTTCTCTGGAGGTTCACCTCAAACCCGCAAGTCCCACAACTTGAGAGGTGATCACATGTTACCAAATCACACCAAATTTCATGTTCACGTTCAGGCCATTCAGGGGGTGCAGTGAGTTGGTGATAACAATCATTATATTTACAAGCTACAAACTTAAATCATCCTACTGCATTAATTCCGTAGATCATATTTAATACGTTTACACTAGTAATGTATTAAGTCTAGAATAACACTTAATATGATCAAATAAAATTATTAAGAGACAATCCATAATATATATAATTCAATCATATGTAACTTCATTTAAACATATATCACTTAATATATGTATTGTATTCAATTACAATACACAACAATATATTCGTAACCCAATAGAACCATTGATAATGTAAATATAAATGTATCATTCTGTAAATATATCATATTTATTCATTTTATATAATACCTAATATTATTCCATATAAATTTCGAATCATATAATCCATTAAGATAAATAAACCCTTCCATTTGATTTTTTTTGATGCAAATCAGGACTTGATTAAATATGGAATACATATTATTCATTTCCTTTTCAAAAACAAATATAAACAAGATAGGATAATTTTGCCTTTTAGTCATTTAAACTGTAAAATGATATTTCACTTAATTAACTTTACTATTCAATACAATGCAACATTTAATCAATCAAATTGAAAAAATAAATTCTTCCAACTTCACTCACCTTTCCGACTTAAAGTACTCCATCTGCAAAATTTTAGCAATGATCACTTCGAAATAATTAGCATGATAAGTCATATTTCCCACTTATCAAATTAAGTCACTTTATATTTGAGTAATAACGTCTTGATTTTTAGAAGCTATTATGATAACCTCTTTTCATGATGTTTTAACTGTGGAAATGAGGATAATTATGTTAAGATATATATTTTAATCTTAAAAAGAATGTGTTACTAATCTGGACCCTTGTTTACTGTAATTTGTTTACTTGGGACGGAGGTTATTATAACTTGTGTTTTGCAAGTGTGATACAGCATACTTGTTTTTATGATTGATGAACTCTTATTTTTGATTGATAGCACACCTTGAATCAATTCCATTGATCCAAGGTATGATGTGGCCTTCTTTGAGATTGCTTTGTCGATTTATTTTCTATATGGAATGAAGTCTGAAACCAGACTGAAGTTCATTATAAATGTTACAGAACCTGGTTATAGGTATAAATATTCGGTACCTTGATGCCAATGGAAAAGGTTCGATTTCCAAACCACATACAAATTGTAACGCCAGACAGCGTAAGACAATAAGAGCCTTGATGCAAGCGACCCAAGGTATATGTCAAACATGGATGAAACGTCCTGCATTATGTTGAATTTGAGCATAAGTTGTAAAACATACTAAGGAACCTATTAACTAAAACACTACGGGGTTAAGCCCTAACCTATGACCTAACAACTATCCTAGGAGGGTTTGATAAATTAAAAGGAATTTAAAATATTGCAAATCCTAATGATTTGCGACCTTGGTGAATACCAAACTATGGACAATGTAACCTAAAACTATTGCTAACCTAAGGAGAGGACCTATAGACCCATGTTGATGAAGCGGATAAGAAGGGAAGGTTAGAAATTTATTAAGGACAGTAAATGATGTCCTTGCAGTTTTCAACGCCAAGTTTGGCGGGAACATGAAAAGTTGGAGATATCCAAATAGCTATGTAGCTAAGAAGGAAATAGCATGCAAAACTTTAAAAAGGAAACTCGTCAAACCCGAGTCGGTGATGGCATGGAAATAAAAAAAAACAATGCATTCAATGCATTAATGGTCTTGGTCTTAGTGACCAGCTCGCCTTGGAAAGGGGATAGAGGAAATTTTGGTGATTATTGTGTTCATTCGGGTTTTGAGATTTCTCTGCATTTCTTTCACGGTTCTTTCGAACATGCTATTATTCTGGTTATTGTTGTTGTTGTTTGGAGTAGCCACGGCTATTTTTGAGCCTGTGGAAGTTAGGAGATTGTTGGGAAAGCTTTGTTGTTGACACCGTGGAGAAAAATAGCTCTTGTGGGCGTGGGCATGGTTTTCTTCAAGCCACGAGAAAATTTACAGGCATGTTGAGCCCTTCTCCTTAAACCGTTTTGCTCTTGTTTGAGCATCTTCATTAAAAGAACTCTGCTCTTATGTTGGGTGTTTTTGTAAAATGGAATTGTTGATTCAATTAATGTGATTTTCGGGTTGAGATTTCTGATGGGGATGAATACAAATTGGGTATTTCTTTCCAAAATGAGTAAATGAAATGAATTTGTCCTTGCTATATGAGTTTTGTTTTGATAGTGATGGGTATTCGTTTCTACTACCCATTATGGGTTTGAGTTGATGAATGTACCAGCTATGTGAGTATTGTTTTCTGAGTTCTGTGTGTGTAAACAATTTGGGAAAAATCGTGATAATGCTTGATGAAACTGTTGTGTGAGTTATTATCATAGTTGCTTTACATTGCATAGAATACGATTCACCCGGGACAACGAATTCATTCCATTGTCTTACCCTTGCTGGTTAAAAACGATTCAATATTTTCATGTGGGTTGAAGGCCGTGACTGGTTGTTGGGGAAATAAATTATTTAAACACTGAACTTGGTTATTTGATGAGTGAGTAGAATGTATTGTTATCTTTCTTTGAATCTTTTTGAAAAGTATATATATAAATAACAGAGATGCTTATTTGAACTTCTTCAATGTGTTCGATTGGAACTGAACTTGAGTAGATTATTGTTCTTGTAAAAAAAAAAGAGAAAGGGTTCCTTACTTATTACAGTGAAATTATGGCAATATAGCTTGCTGTACTTTTTACTCGTTTTAGACCTAGCTGGGAATGACTGTTTTTAAAAAACATGTATGTATATATATATATATATATGTATGTATATTTATATATATGTATGTATATATGCAAATCGCAGTCTAAACTTCTTTCTGCTTGCATTAAAATTGAATCGGAATTGGGATTCTTCCTTGGTGTTTGGAAAATGAATCCTTTTATTATTACGATGAAAACATGATTTGTTGTCTATTGTACACTCTTACTTGTTTGTATCTGGATGAGAATGTCCGTTGGGTGAAAAATTAAAGGAAATGGTTTTCTTTTTTTTGAGGGACCGTTGATATTGAGACTTACGGCCTGATGCAAATGAATTCTGTAAACTCTCTGGAATGTAGTTAGTAAGTTTTATTTACTGAATTATATTTGTTAGAGGAAATCACCCTATGGGAACAGGCTGGCACTGAATAGTTGATATTCAACTAAGCAAGGAGGAAGAGGTAATATGATTCTCCTTCTTTTCATTCAATTATTGACTTCAATTACTTTCTCTTTTGGCTGTTATCATTGATTGATATCACTTCTTGTTTAAATTACTCAGTACAGTTGTGATGAAAAGAAAGAAAATATTGGTTGAGTAATTTGAAGTAATGATTATTTCTTCTCTTATCCAGTTGAAATTCTATATTTGATATTGAATGAATTTCATACTGCCTTAGGCGTAATCATCTGCATTTAATTGCTGTCTACTTTCTTTCTGATTTGAAAGAAGTATTATGTTGTTTATTAAATTTTGAGAATTGACACCAGTGTGTTCGTGGTGAATGACCACTTTTCTCTTATGCATTTGATTGTTTGAAATTAAATGAGTGGTATGAAAGGGAAGTAGTTCTGTTGGAATTCTTAATTAAAATTCATCTCTTGAAATTTCAGCTATTAAAAAGGAAATGGAACTGACAACAATTACATTAGAACAACATTATATACATATGTGTATTAGTTCTTACAGATGTTTTAATCTGAAACTATTTAGAGGAAATTACTTTTTGTAGTAATTATATGGGAAAGGATTAGTAAATCTTTTTGTCTGATTGTGATGGTAACTAGTGGATTGGGTTGTTAAGCTGTTCATCCTTATCAGTACTTAATTCATGGATAATGTCCATCTCAATTTTTAAACATTTCATAAAAGCAGGGTTCTTTTATTGAGACAGTTAATTAAGAGCACCTCATTTTAATGATAAGTGCCTAATATGCTCAGTTCGATGAACTGACCCGTGCAAGTAAATTTTGCAGATGGTTTCCTTGAGTAAAAATGAAGACATGTTGTTTTCTGATGCTTCTTCTGAGTAGCTAAGGATGGATCATATCTAATAGTTTATTATTCCTCTACGAGGAAATGGGAAAAGAAGAAGTTGCATTCTTCTTTCCTTATGTGTTGTAATGTTGTTTGATATAAACGAAGTTCAGTTGTATGGACTTGTAAATTGTATAGATTTTAAATCTTAAGGATTGAATACAAGGAAAGGTGTGATATTTTAATGGCTGTATCACTTTGAAACTGTTTGAATAAGATCGAGATTATAAATTTTATTCATTGAATTTGAATTTATTCAAATGATGGTTGATAGATTTTAAAAAGGACATAATATCTATTCTTTACTTGAATACCATTTTTAAGCTGAAATATACAAATAATTCATATTGATGTTAATATGGATTTTATATTGACATTGAAAAGAGTTAAGTGAATATGAATTCTTAAACGAACGATATTCGGAACTGTCATATAAGCTAATGAATATAAATAAAAGAGGCAGTTGAACCTTGTACTCTGATTTCGTTAATATCCTTGAGATGTTGATCCAGAGGATAATCGGTACGAGGAATCGTATCTCCTCGTATCAAACCTTAATTGAAGTAAGGTTAAAAGTGTATAAATGAATACATTCATTTGGAATTAGGCCTCATTTAAATGGCATCTAATAAGATGAAATTCTGGATTTTAAATTCAGTTGCAAATAAAACTTGGTTAAGTTTAATAAGTTGATCTTACTACGTTAAGCTGTAGTGGACTGTTAGTCTGAAGCTTAAGGTAAGAACCAAGATGGAAATATGCAATCCTTCGGTATGGAGGAGTAAACGTATATTAAGCTATAAGACAAATTAAGTCTCTCTCTTAGCTATGCAACTGTAACGAGTAGTGAGGTTAGAAGATCAGCACGGTTGCTGAAAATTGATCTTAAATATTAAGATTATAATCTAATCACACTTATAGCTGGATGTGTATCCCTTGATGAGAGGATTCCGTAGGACCTTGGCACATGCCAGCTGCAATCTGGTGTCTTCATGAAGGCGGGGCCTTCATGACGACACAATGTTGTAGCTGACATGTTACAACGCCCTCCTGAATCAAATCATCAAGTTTACATAAGCTGGGACCAAGTTACTTGGACGATGATAGGAATGTGACCGCATATACGGGGTGACTCCGGAGGACTAAAGGTAACTAGACACACGCAGTCATCTAGGGTCGACATAGTATGTCTGCGTACCTTTAGTCACCGCGAGTGTCTTCCTATACTCTTTCATATTGCTAGTTAGGGTTAGAGCTTAACCTTGGACGAAAGGACTGACAGAGGTCAGAAAAGACCATTCTAGATAACAGATGAAGTGAGGTGAAGGACATATTCCATTGATGTGTATAACGTCTGGGAATATGATCATGTAAAGCATGTGAAAATCTTTGGCCAAAGTATCGCAAGTTGCTGGTTGCATTGTCCTAATCACCTAGTTTAAGAAGCAGGATTTCAGATGAGTATCAGTAACAAATATTCAGATAGGCCTCTTAAATGGAACACTTCGATAACCGGAAATGGTAAAGAGAACCAAGTATACTTAGTATACAATGCATGGATTAACATGAAGGATCAGTAAGTCACCGAGTCATGAAATGAGAGATCGCTGAAACTCTGAGCCATAAAATGGGAGATCGGTAGTTCTTCGAGTCATTTACAACAGCATATGGTATCTGTTATATGATTGAATGGCATTGAATGTGTGTTCCATATTGTAAATATGTGAACAGAGAACATTGGTTTTAAAAGTAATTGTGTGATCTGAATTACATTAATTGGACAGAGAACAATTATTAAAACTTGGTTGTGTGTTTTGAATTACATAATTTAGAACAGAGAACGTTGTATGTAAATTTTTTTTTTCCCTTGTTCTAGTGTCTTAAAATGGGGATGTTACATCTTGGTATCAGAGCTGAAGGTTGCAGCTCTTGGACCTAATGAGTCCACAATTTAATAAGGTTTACATTTTCTTATTGAACAAAAAATGGTCAGAACAAGAGGAAATGCTGCGAACAACCCATTACCGGGTGGAGAAGCAGCTACTGCTCAAAAGCTAGATGAAATCCTTGCTTCCCTACTAGATACGAGAGATCGTTTGACTATTTTGGAACATCAATCAATGGGCAATGAGGAGGAGGAAGAAGATGCTGATATGAATGATCAGCCACCTCCTGTGGACAACACCAATGGAGGGAATCTGGGTGTTGATAATAGTAATGCGAACGCTCCTAATCATCCTGAAAATAAAAGGGCAAGATTAGCAGCTGAACTTACAAATGATATAAAGAGAATAATTCCTCCAAAGTTTGATGGAACAACACTTGGGGATGGGGCTGAAAATTGGCTCAGTGAAATGGAGAAGTACTTTGCAATAAGAAACTTCTTTGAGGAGACCAAAGCGATATGGGGAGCATATCAGCTTTCTCATGAAGCATCATCATGGTGGGACAACCGTAAGGTTGAGTTGAATATTGTCGAAACAGACATAACTTGGGATCAATTTAAAGGTTATTTTAGGTAACGGTGGCTGCCTCAACTCTATTTTGATTGGAAAATGACTGAATTTCAGAATTGGTTGCAAGGAAGGCTAATGGTGACAGAATACTGGGAAGGGTTTACTAAACTCCTTAAGTATGTGCCGCAATACCAAGCTGACAAGAAGTTCAGAATACGAAAGTTCATAATGGGACTGAATCCCATCATTGGTGGTGAAGTAGATGTCCATGGTCCAACCACTATGGAAGGAGTTGTCGAAAAGGCAATAAGACAGGAACAAAAATTGAGAGCAATCTCTGCTCATAGGGAGGAGATTAGGAAGAAGATTCCCAACTCTTCTTCATCTCTCGCACCCAAAAAGGGACCCTGGAAAAGGTTCGGTATGAAAAACAAAATTGTTGTGGATAATAATAAGAAATCAGTAATGAACAAAGTTGTAAATAGTGTGCGGAGCAACTTTGCAAAAATTAGTGGTAATGGACAAAAGTGCTATGGAAGCCAGAGTGATAACTTCAAGGTTGGTAGCAAATTCGAGCCTAGGAAGGGGCTAGTCGGAGGTTGCTTCAACTGTGGAAAAGACCATTACGTGAGTCACCGTCCTCTGAAAAAGGATGATCACAATCAGCAACATAGGATACACACTGCGATGGCTAACAAACAAGCTGAAAAGCAAGTTACACCCATAGAAGTTCCGGGTAAGTTATTCGGTACACCTGTAGTCATACTTTTTGATACTGGAGCTACTGAATGTTTTATTTCTACTAAACTTGTAATGAAATTAAAAAGGAAACCTGAATGAATGGATAAGACATGGACAGTGCATTATGGGAATAATGTTGTCCATACAGTTGATATGTGCCTTTTTGGGGTAATTCTTGACTTGCCCAGTTTCTCCACAGAATTTGACCTGTATGTCACTCCTTTAGGGTCATATGATATCATTATAGGAATTAATTTGTTGGCGGAACATAAGGCAAAGGTCGATTATTATGAAAAATAGATTTGTTGTTTTGATGACCTGTAGAAAGCAGTAGTCATTCAAGGTATAAAGCGTGGGGTTGCAGTTAGGAAACTAACAGCTATGCAACTAAAAAAGGCTAAAAATAGAGGCTACACTTTGTATGCCGTAAGAACGATAGAAAATGCTGAGGAATATAATGATTTCATGGAAAAGTATCCATTATTAAGGGATTTCAGTGATGTATTTACGTAGGAATTACCAGGTCTTCCGCCCAAATGAGAGTTTGACTTTGCAATAGAGATCAAGCCAGGAACCGAACACATATCTAAGGCACCCTACAGAATGACCACCCTCAAGTTGGTGGAGCTTAAGGCTCAGTTACAGGAAATTTTGACTAAAGGGCTGATAAGACTGAGCATCTCACCATGGGGAGCGCCGGTAATTTTTGTAAAGAATAAGGATGGCACACTAAGACTGTGCATTGATTACAGAATGTTGAATAAGGCAACCATTAAGAATCGATATCCACTTCCTAGGATTGATGATCTGTTCGACCAGATGCGTGGAGCATCAGTCTATTCAAAAATAGATCTTTGATCTAGATATCATCAGCTGAGAATAAAGGAAGAAGATATTCATAAAACAACTTTTAGAACAAGGTACGGGCATTATGAATTCACGGTGTTACCTTTTGGGTTGACAAATGCACCTGCCGCCTTCATGAATTTGATGAACAATATTTTTCAAGAATACTTAGACAAGTTCGTGCTTGTATTCTTAGACGACATTCTTATATACTCCAAAAAATTTGAAGAGCACCAAGAACATTTAAGGATAGTGCTAGAGTTTTGAGAAAGAGAAGGTTGTATGGTAAATTGTCTAAATGTTCCTTTTATGATGCAGAGGTGCATTATTTAGGGCATGTTATAAGCAAGAACGAGATAACTATAGAAACTTCAAAGATCACATCTATAATCGAGTGGCCTACGGCTAAGAACGTGCATGAAGTAAGAAGCTTCATGGGCTTGGCAGGATATTATAGAAAGTTCGTTAAGGACTTTTCAAAAATTGCTACCCCAATCACTTCACTACAAAAGAAAGATAAGAATTTTTTTTGGACTGACAAATGTGAATCTTCCTTTAAAATTTTAAAGGAACAGTTAACTACAACACCTATTTTGACTGTACTTGACCCAAATGGAAATTTTATGGTTGTAACAGATGCATCTGGAGAGGGTCTCGGAGGCATTCTGTTACAAAATAACCACGTCATAGCTTATGAAAGCAGAAAGCTTAAGTTACATGAACAAAATTATGCTCCACATGACCTAGAGCTCACTGCCATTGTACATGCACTTCAAATGTGGAGGCATTACCTTCTTGGCAAGCCCTTCAAGTTAAAAACCGACCATCTGGGGTTGAAGTATATTTTTACTCAACCAAACCTGAATGCAAGACATCGAAGATGGTTAGAATTTCTATCTCAGTATGATTTTGATATAAGCTACATCAAAGGCAAGGAAAATAGGGTGGCAGATGCTCTGAGTCGTAGGAAGCACATCTCTGCTCTTATAACATTAAGAACTCAGTTTGAGGATGAGGTGAAAGATATCATAGAATCTAACTCTTATTTCTACCAAGTTAAAACAACACTTGCTGCAGATCCAAAGGATGTGAAGTATAGGGGATTTTTTTTTGATAATGAAGGAATTATGAGGTTTGAAAACAGGGTATATATACCCTTGGAAAATGATTTAAGAAAGAAATTGTTAACTGAATTTCATAATTCACCTTTTTCTAGACACCCTGGCATTACAAAAATGCTTGTTGATCTCAAGCAACAATATTTCTGGAAGGGAATGAAAAAGGATGTGGTGGAATTTGTGAAACACTGCTTGGAATGTCAGCGTGTTAAGGAGGAACATATGCATCCCGCTGGATTATTGTATCCTCACAGCATTCCGCAGTACAAATGGCAAGTGATAACTATGGATTTCATTCAAGGATTACCTATGTCAAGGAGTAAACATGATATCATTCTGGTCATTGTCGAAAAATTAACCAAAGTGGCACATTTTATTGCTGGTAATTTAAAAGATGATGCACCAGTGTTAGCAAGAAGATTTATACATGAAATTTTCAGATTGTATGGAATACCCAAATTGATCATATCAGACAGAGATCCGAGGATGACATCAAGGTTTTGGAAAATGCTTAATGCGGCCTTGGGAACTAAATTAAACTTTAGTTCTGCATATCATCCGGAATGGATGGACAAACCGAAAGAGTCAATCAAGTTTTAGAGGATATGTTAAGAATGTATTGCATGGACCAGAAGTATAAATGGGAGGAATACCTTCCATTGGTTGAATTTGCCTACAATAATACATACCACGCCTCTTTAAAAATGGCACCTTTTGAAGCATTGTATGGAAGAAAATGCAGAACCCTCGTTAGCTGGGACAGTGTAGAGGACAAAGAGGTAATTGGGCCAGAAATCCTTACAGAAATGGAACAACAAATTAAAATGATTCGGGAACATTTAAAGGAGGCTGCCAATAGGTAAAAGAGTTATTCAGACTTAAAGTGGGTTGATAGGAATTATAAACTTGGTGAGAAGGTCTTTCTTTGGGTTAAGCCGAAAAAGAGTTCTATAACTTTTGGCAAGGCTGCCAAGTTATCACCTCGTTATGTGGGACCTTTTGAAATTGTTGAAATAATCAACCCTATAGCTTATCGTCTAGCATTACCTCCTGATTTATCATAAATGCATGATTTTTTTCATATTTCTTTTCTTAAGAAATACGTAACAGATTTATCACATATGCTGAATTAGAATTCCTTGCAGGTCCAAGACCCAGGAATAATCATGGTTAAGCCCATTCGAGTGCTGGGAACTTGCCAGTTGTACTTAAGAAATCACAAAGTGAATCAATGTAAGGTCCAATGGGACCAGTTTAGCGAAGAAAGTTCAACTTGGGAAAATCTCGAAGAAATGCGATCTGCTTTTCCATACTTGTTTGATCGAAATTGAATTCTAAAAACTGATATCTACCAAATATGGACAATTACCGGTCTATTTTATAGTTATCTTAAAACACTGTTTTAATGATTAAATCTGTTTTTGGTATGAACTTATGAATTGAAGGATGATAATTGAATTTTTTCCTAGAAACGCTATGAATTGGCTAATTTGATCATTAGGATGATGATTCTTTAAGAAGGGAGGAATGTAACATCTTGATTTTTAGAACCTATTTTTATGATGTTGTAACTATGGAAATGAGGATAATTATGTTAAGATACATCTTTTAATCTTAAAAAGAATGTGTCACTAATCTAGACCCTTGTTTACTATAATTTGTTTTCTTGGGACGGAGGTTATTATAACTTGTGTTTTACAAGTGTGAGACATCAGACTTGTTTTTATGTATGATGAACTCTTATTGTTGATTGATAACACACCTTGAATCAATTCCATTGATCCAAGGTATGTTGCGGCCTTCTTTATGATCACTTTGTGGATTTACTCTCTATATGGAATGAAGTCTGAAACCAGACTGAAGGTTGTTATAAATGTTATAGAACTTGGTTACAGGTATAAATATTCGGTACCTTGATGCCAATGGAAAAGGTTCGATTTCCAAAAAACATACAAATTGTAATGCCATACAACGTAAGACAATAAGAGTGTTGGTGCAAGTGAGCAAGGTATAGATATGTCGGGCATGGAATAAACGTCCTGCATATGCTGAATGTGAACATAAGTTGTAAAACTTACTAAGGAACCTATTAACTAAAACACTACGGGGTTAAGCCCTAACCTATGACCTAACAACTATCCTAGAAGGGTCTGATAAATTAAAAAGGAAATTGAAATATTACAAATCCTAATGATTTGTGACCTTGGTGAATACCAAACTATGGACAATGTAACCTAAAACTATTACTAACCTAAGGAGGGGACCTATAGACCCATGCTGATGAAGCGGATAAGAAGGGAAGGTTAGAAATTTATTGAGGATAGTAAATGATGTCCTTGCATTTTTCAACGCCAAGTTTGGCAGGAACATGAAAAGTTGGAGATATCCAACTAGCTATGTAGCTAAGAAGGAAATAGCATGCAAAACTTTAAAAATGAAACTCGCCAAACCTGAGTCGGTGATGGCATGGAAATTAAAAAAAACAATGCATTCAATGCATTAATGGTCTTGGTCTTAGTGACCAGCTCACCTTGGAAAGGGGATAGAGGAAATTTTGGTGATTATTGTGTTCATTCGGGTTTTGAGATTGTTCTCCATTTCTTTCATGGTTCTTTCGAACTTGCTATTATTCTAGTTATTGTTGTTGTTGTTTGGAGTAGCCACGGCTATTTTTGAGCCTGTGGAAGTTAGGATATTGTTGGGAAAGCTTTGTTGTTGACACCGTGGAGAAAAATAGCTCTTGTGGGCGTGGGTGCGGTTTTCTTCAAGCCACGAGAAAATTTACAGGCATGTTGAGCCCTTCTCCTTAAACCGTTATGCTCTTGTTTGAGCATCTTCATTAAAAGAACTCTGCTCTTATGTTGGGTGTTTTAGTTAAATGGAATTGTTGATATGTTTGAAGTGATTTTCTGGGTTGAGTCTTTTTTTTATGAATGTGATTTGGGCATTTTTTTACAAAGGAGTAAATGGAATGGGATCTGCCCTTGCTGTATGAGTTTTGTTTTGACAGTGTTGGGTATTTGATTTTATTATCCATTATGGATTTGAGTTGATGAATGTACCAGCTATGTGAGTATTGTTTTCTGAGTTCTGTGCATGTAAAATTTTTGGGAAAAATCATGATAATGCTTGATGAAACTGTTGTGTGAGTTATTATCATAGTTGCTTTACATTGCATAGAATACGATTCACCCGGGACAACGAATTCATTCCATTGTCTTACCCTTGCTGGTTAAAAACGATTCAATATTTTCATGTGGGTTGAAGGCCGTGACTGGTTGTTGGGGAAATAAATTATTTAAACACTGAACTTGGTTATTTGATGAGTGAGTAGAATGTATTGTTATCTTTCTTTGAATCTTTTTGAAAAGTATATATATAAATAACAGAGATGCTTATTTGAACTTCTTCAATTTGCTCAATTGGAACTAAACTTGAGTAGATTATTGTTCTAGTAAAAAAAAAAGAGAAAGGGTTCCTTACTTATTACAGTGAAATTATGGCAATATAGCTTGTTGTACTTTTCACTCGTTTCAGACCTAGCTGGGAATGACTGTTTTTAGCAAACATGTATGTTTTTATATATATATATATATATATGTATGTATGTATGTATGTATGTATGTATGTATGTATGTATGCATGCAAATCGCAGTCTAAACTTCTTGCTGCTTGCATTAAAACTGAATTGGAATTGGGATTCTTCCTTGGTGTTTGGAAAATGAATCCTTTTATTATTACGATGAAAACATGATTTGTTGTCTATTGTACACTCTTACTTGTTTGTATCTGGATGAGAATGTCCGTTGTGTGAAAAATTAAAGGAAATGTTTTTCTTTTTTTGGAGGGACTGTTGATATTGAGACTTACGGCCTGATGCAAATGAATTCTGTAAACTCTCTGGAATGTATTTAGTAAGTTTTATTTACTGAATTATATTTGTTAGAGGAAATCACTCTATGGGAACAGGCTGGCACTGAATAGTTGATATTCAACTAAGCAAGGAGGAAGAGGTAATATGATTCTCCTTCTTTTCATTCAATTATTGAATTCAATTACTTTCTATTTTGGCTGTTATCATTGATTGATATCACTTCTTGTTTAAATTACTCAGTACAGTTGTGATGAAAAGAAAGAAAATATTGGTTGAGTAATTTGAAGTAATGATTATTTCTTCTCTTATCGAGTTGAAATTCTATATTTGATATTGAATGAATTTCATACTGCCTTAGGTGTAATCATCTGCATTTAATTGTTGTCTACTTTCTTTCTGATTTGAAAGAAGTATTATGTTGTTTATTAAATTTTGAGAATTGACACCAGTGTGTTCGTGGTGAATGACCACTTTTCTCTTCTGCATTTGATTGTTTGAAATTAAATGAGTGGTACGAAAGGGAAGTAGTTCTGTTGGAATTCTTAATTAAAATTCATCTCTTGAAATTTCAACTATTAAAAAGGAAATGGAACTGACAGCAATTACATTAGAAAAACATTATATACATATGTGTGTCAGTTCTTATAGATGTTTTAATCTGAAACTATTTAGAGGAAATTACTTTTTGTAGTAATTATATGGGAAAGGATTAGTAAATATTTTTGTCTGATTGTGATGGTAACTAGTGGATTGGGTTGTTAAGCTGTTCATCCTTATCAGTACTTAATTCATGGATAATGTCCATCTCAATTTTTAAACATTTCATAAAAGAAGGGTTCTTTTATTGAGACAGTTAATTAAGAGCACCTCATTTTAATGATAAGTGCTTAATATGCTCAGTTCGATGAACTGACCCGTGCAAGTAAATTTTGCAGATGGTTTCCTTGAGTAAAAATGAAGACATGTTGTTTTCTGATGCTTCTTCTGAGTAGCTAAGGATGGATCATATCTAATAGTTTATTATTCCTCTACAAGGAAATGGGAAAAGAAGAAGTTTTATTCTTCTTTCGTTATGTGTTGTAATGTTGTTTGATATAAACGAAGTTCAGTTGTATGGACTTGTAAATTGTAATGATTTTAAATCTTAAGGATTGAATACAAGGAAAGGTGTGATATTTTAATGGTTGTATCACTTTGAAACTGTTTGAATAAGATCGAGATTATAAATTTTATTCATTGAATTTGAATTTATACAAATGATGGTTAATAGATTTTAAAAAGGACATAATATCTATTCTTTACTTGAATACCATTTTTAAGCTGAAATGTACAAATAATTCATATTGATGTTAATATGGATTTTATATTGACATTGAAAAGAGTTAAGTGAATATGAATTCTTAAACGAACGATATTCGAAACTGTCATATAAGCTAATGAATATAAATAAAAGAGGCAGTTGAACCTTGTACTCTGATTTAGTTAATATCCTTGAGATGTTGATCCAGAGGATAATCGGTACGAGGAATCGTATCTCCTCGTATCAAACCTTAATTGAAGTAAGGTTAAAAGTGTATAAATGAATACATTCATTTGGAATTAGTCCTCATTTAAATGACGTCTAATAAGATGAATTCTGGATTTTAAATTTAATTGCAAATAAAACTTGGTTAAGTTTAATAAGCTGATCTTACTACGTTAAGCTGTAGTGGACTATTAGTTTGAAGCTTAAGGTAAGAGCCAAGATGGAAATATGCAATCCTTCATTATGGAGGAGTAAACGTATATTAAGCTATAAGACAATTAAGTCTCTCTTAGCTATTCAACTGTAAGGAGTAGTGAGGTTAGAAGATCAACACGGTTTCTGAAAATTGATCTTAAATATTAAGATTATAATCTAATCACACTTATAGCTGGATGTGTATCCCTTGATGAGAGGATTTCGTAGGACCTTGGCACATGCCAGCTGAAATCTGGTGTCTTCATGAAGGTAGGGCCTTCATGACGACACAATGTTGTAGCTGACATGTTACAACGCCCTCCCGAATCAAATCATCAAGTTTACATAAGCTGGGACCAAGTTACTTGGATGATGATAGGAATGTGACCGTGTATATGGGGTGACTCCGAAGGACTAAAGGTAACTAGACACACGCAGTCGTCTAGGGTTGACATAGTATGTCTGCGTACCTTTAGTCACCGCGAGTGTCTTCCTATACTCTTTCATATTGCTAGTTTGGGTTAGAGTTTAACCTTGGACGGGAGGACTGACAGAGGTCAGTAAAGACCATTCTAGATAACAGACGAAGTGAGGTAAAGGACATATTCCATTGATGTGTATAACATCTAGGAATATAATCATGCAAAGCATGTGAAAATCTTTGGCCAAAGTATCACAAGTTGTTGGTTGCGTTGTCCTAATCACCTAGTTTAAGAAGCAGGATTTCAGATGAGTATCGGTAATAGATATTCAGATAGGCCTCTTAAATGGAACACTTCGATAACCGGAAATGGTAAAGAGAACCAAGTATACTTAGTATACAATGCATGGATTAACATGAAGGATCAGTAAGTCACTGAGTCATGAAATGAGAGATCGCTGAAACTCCGAGCCATAAAATGGGAGATCAGTAGTTCTTCGAGTCATTTACAGTAGTATATGGTATCTGTTATATGATTGAATGGCATTTAATGTGTGTTCCATATTGTAAATATGCAAATAGAGAACATTATTTTTAAAAGTAATTGTGTGATCCGTATTGCATTAATTGGAAAGAGAACAATTATTAAAACTTGGTCGTGTGTTTTGAATTACATAATTCAGAACAGAGAACGTTGTATGTAAAAAAAAAAACATTCCCTTGTTCTAGTGTCTTAAAATGGGGATGTTACACCCCATAAGACAAAATTAAAGATATTAATTATGAGTGTTCTTCATAACAGAACCCTTGAGCCATATTACAACTAAAATCCATAAGTTGAAACAACACAATTAGAATAAATACCTCATAATACTACGGCCATGCACAAAGCCCAATTTATTCATACATTAACCATATTATAAGTAGCCCATGATTAATAAACATGTTTTACTTTTATAAATAAGAAGTATACATTAAAATCCCTTAAGGTGGGTTTGATTTACCTTAATATTTTAGAAGGTCCAAAACAGACCATTGAAAACATATTTAGCGAATCACATTTCCCCCCACACTTCGCAATAGGCAATAAACCCAAAGGAAGATCACAACAGTTAAGCACAAATCTCTAAGAGCTCATAGTAACAGTGCAAAGAATCAATACAAAGTGCACCAGGAGTGAGACTCCCAAATTACCAACTCATAACCCTAAACCCAAGCATCAATCACTATATTTCAAGAAAGTTGAGATGAATCCTCATTTAACTTAGCCAAATTGAAATTCCATATATTCAACAAATACCAAACTGAAATTATGTATGAACAATAAAAATATGTATGCCCCAATAATGGAGCATCCATTACAATTAAAGAAATTCAAACCCACACAAATACACTCATATTTCCATTACAAAAATATTGTATCATGCACCCAAGTTTTGAAATCTAACTATTCTATCCACAAAGTCTCATTTGCAATACTATTAAGTAAACTAATAATATTAGCATGTCATGCAAGAAAGGATGATAAGGTTTAACTCCCTAAACCAAAATATTTTAGTAACCAAGGGGTTCAAAATAGTCCCTGCTAGATGATCAAAAGGATACATGACCATAAGTGTAAATGTAAGCCACCCCAAACCATTAAGCTTACAAGAGAAACCCAACTGAGTTTACTAAACAATTACCCTTATTAAACTGAAATTTGAATTCTTAGCAATTCTTACAACTTAACCCAAAAATCATCCACAATAAACATAGGTAACCACGTTTGACCTAGAAAAACAACACGTTAAAACAGTACTGCACAATATTACATAATATTCACACTAATATTTGACTGAGTCCCCATAAGAGTTTTATTCCTAAACACACACACACACACATCAACGAAGACATTGTATTTCATTCTATAGCCATTAATGTAACTATCCCAAGTGCTTGTATTTCATGCTAAAACCATTACTATAACCATCCCAAGTGTTCATTTTAATATATATATCATAAGTTCAAGTAAAACAAATAACATTACCCAGATAAAACAAACTACTTAAACACCTAGATTCAACAAACAAACAAAGATATAGATATTACAGGGATTTCATTATTCAAATAGTAAATGAGATAAGCTTATAAGGGAGAGATAGAACATATCATACATGGTATCAAAACCCTCTTCTTCTATTTCCTTTACAATATCTCCTTCACAAACATTGAACTCAGAATCAACTCCATAGAAATCCAAAACCTTTCAACATTCTCCATGATTATTTATCGACCTTAGATATTAATATTTTACTTAAATATATCACTCAAAGTTTCTTAATACATGTAAAAAATTAGAAGAACATTCAGCTAACATGATGATAGGGGAAGCCTCATACATGCAGAGCTTCATATATCCATGATCCATTAAAAGAATGAAACAACCAATATACCAACAAACTCACATAGTTTTCTAAAAACCACCTTGAGATTTCCCCTAGAGTTCTGTGGATAGTTAATTCCACTAATTGACATGTAAGGATGAATTTTCCTTCCAAAAACTAATGCCTCCAAATTCATCCTTTTAAATTTCATTAATTCCACTTAACTTCACAAAATAATCTTTCATGCCAAACGTTAACCAATTGATATCCATGCCACCAAAGTTTCCATATATTCCCCATGTGCTAGGTCGGTGGAGGATCATAAATGCCTCTTTATTATTTAGAGTTTTTACATGCCACGTATATTCCCACTAACTTAGATTTATACATTATAAGTTTGAATGCACATCACTTTAACTGTGCCTAGTATAGGCCTTGATGTTCACACCCTTACTTAGTAAAGTCTAGATTTACAGGTAGCCAACATTAGTCTATTATGTTATCTTAACTTATCACCACATACCCTAGCCATTTAGTCTAGGACCCAAGTATGCATCTATAAGATAAGCATGGCCACATTACTATTGCCATATAATTACAATTTTTATACCTTAATCATATAATCAAGGCCCAAGGTAAACATCTAATTAAAATAACATGATATTATTATCTTTATACATACCATTTAAATCTCATACTATGATCTAGTATACAATTGGCATTATCCGCCCAGTCGGGTATAACAACCATAGTGTGAGAACCATATGGGTGTGGTTTAGGATCTAAGAACTTGCTAAACTAAGTCCATCAACTTAGTCACATCCAACAGAAATTAGGATCAACATAACAATGATACGTAGGCATGTTCCAACATCATCCATAACAATTTTTTTACTTTCCAATGCCCTTAATACATTCAATAATGATAACCAATCTCAACAGAGGTTATGATAAATACTTTACACATGTAAGTATTCAATTTATACCTTAGCTCTCACCAATGACCTCTTATAAAGAATTCACAATCCGTCGAATATCAAATTTAATATAACAATTTTATACAGTGTATGCTAAAGGAATCTCATAGAAAATCAAGCACTATAATCACAGTTGATGACTTTTCCTTTCATAAACACAAACTGAATTTGCAAGGTGTGACACCTATCATCCACACTACTTGCCAAATCAAAATCTAAAAATTCCCCTAAATCAAAGCATTCAGTCCTTTGATACCACAAACCATAATAATTAGTCCCTTTATTATATGTAAATATCCTCTTTACTACTTGAAGATGTGACTCGTTGGGATCTTCTTGAAACATTCCAACTAGCCCAACAAATTGCACAATATCTGGTCTTGAAGCAGTTGCATATATAAGGTTTCCAATCATGTATCTATATTCAGATTGATTCACTTTAGGGGAGTCATCTTACTTTCTTAGCTTACATCTTGTAACTATGGGAGTTCCAACAGGCTTGCAATATTCCATTTTAAGCTTCTTTAACACCTCCTTGATATATTTAGCTTGGGATATGAATATAACTTCTTTAGAATAATTTGATTATAGTCCTATAAAGAAAGAAAATTATCCAAAAATATACATTTAAAATTCTCTCTTTATAGCCTCTGTAAAATCATGGGTCATGAGTTCATTGCTTCCTCCAAATACGATACCATCTACATAGAAAACAAAAATCAACAAACGATCTATTTAGGCCATAAAGATCCTTTGTCAGTTTACAAACACAATCTTTCTTATTAGTCAAAGAAAACCCATTTGGATGCTCCATGCAAACATATTCATCTAATTACTCATTTAAGAGAGTAGATTTAACATCCATTTGATAGACCTTATATTTCTTAAACCCTCCATAAGCTAAGAATAATATGATGGCTTACATTCTAGCCATAAGAGAAAAGGTTTCATCAAAATCAATTCCCTCTACTTGTACATACCCCTTACAAACAAATCATCTTTGTTTCTTATAAGTTCCATACTCATTTATCTTATTTCTAAATACCCATTTAGACCCAATAACATTCTTATCCTTTGGTCTAGGTACAAACTCCCAAGTCCTATTCTTTACAATCTGATCTAACTCTTAATTCATAGATTTGATCCAATAATCATCTTTTCTTACTTCTTGTACATTCTTAGGCTCAAATTTTGATAAGAAAGTAGAATTCTCTTGGTTTCGAAGACATACCAATTTCCTTCTTGTAGTAACTCTAGCATCTTTCTTTCCTAAGATCTAATTTTTAAGTAAATATCTTCTAATCTGCCTTGATGGAGCCTTGGCATATTTCCTATCTTATTCATCATCTTCTCCTTCATCTTCATGATAAATTTCATTTTCTTATTGAGCCTTGGTGTCCCATTCTAGAAGGTTCTATCCTGTTAGTTTCTAGATCATAGTTTCAAGCATAGAACTTGGAAAACCTAGAATCTCCCCTTCAAGATAAGTCTCTAATCTAGAATTAGTTCACATATATAGCTACAAGGTGTGTCATTCTCTAAACCCTATCTATCACACTTACTTGTATTTCCTTCTCTTGATCTCATTTAGATATTGTGTTACCTATATGATCACTAGTATCCTTATCTTAAATTTAATATTGTTAAATAAAATATAAAATGATTATTAATAATCTAGTGAATGTCATAGTTAAATATTCTTGTAAATGTTCCTAGAAAAAGATATACACACTAGTGGGATGTTAAGAATACACATAAATATATGCACAACCTAATATTTTTAGCACATCTTATTAATAGCTAGGGAATTCCAACCATGTTCCAACTAATCACATATAAAATATAAAGATGACAAGACGAAGTACAATAAAATAAAAACATCATAACACCTAGCTAAACTAAGGAATCGAGAGACTATATTCATCAAGAGGAAGGTAAGGGTCTATGAAAGAATATATTTGTAATAGTGACCCATAACATGCTCCAACAATATTTAATCAACCTTCTTGGGATATGCATGTCTTGCACCTTTCCTCACATGATCATTGTGTGTTTAATATTATACTTGTGTTGTTTTGGTCTACTGCTTCAACATTGTGCATCTATCTTATAAATATCAAATAATATCAACATAATAGAAAGGATGTTATTCATACATGTCTACATAGTTCTTTAGTTGACTGTGTGGACCATGACCAACCTATCCACACATATGATTCTCTATTTGGGAATGAGTATGATACATGTAAGATGTAATATAGGGTTGGTGAGCATGAAAGAGGACCCCTTATCCTATATTTGATAGGACCTCTATCTATAAATATTAATTATAGAGGCGGGAACTTATATTTCTATATAGGTTATATATACGGTAGCGTAGGAAAAACTTCATATACCTGCGTCAAATATGCATGTAAGTGTGATTCCCTTCTTGGGCCAAAGGGAAATAATATTTAAAATAATTTTCAATGATCTATAAATAAATGTTAGTGTGTGGAACTTTCTATATGTTAGACCTAAGTTAGATCCACTCTTTTTACCTTTTTATAGAAGAATATACTCCTACATTACATATCAAATCTCACATAGGGTATGAAGGATTTATATGTTTAGTTCTATTAAGTCTTTTCATCAATCTTTTGGTCCATCCCAAACCTCATTCTCTATGATTTCATTACTCTACTCTTGTGAGATCCTACATTTTCAAGAAGAAATTTAGTTACATATGGAAAGTAATTAATATGAATCCAACTTCCTAATTATTCAATCATTACAACTATAACTCTAATACCCAGTGTCATTCCTATTATTTTTTACCCCAAAAATTAAACTAGAAAAATTTCAATCTTTTTCTTAAGTTTAACAAAATTTCATAAGGGGTTGGGAAAACACAATCCAACTTACATTGATGTAAGTCATTATTGGACCTCAAATACCTATTATTAGATTATCTCAAGAACACAACTACAAAATTATATTATATGTTTAAATTTTCTAGTTAAACAATTATTTATTAAGTAATAATTATGATTTAGTTCTCTCTAACCTGATGACTTATTATCTCCATTAATTGACTAGACAAAATAGTAAAAAATAAATGAGATAATAATTTAGTTTAAAAATAGGAGAATAATAATAATAGTATTTGAAATAGATAAAGTGACTTAAGTAAATCACTTGACAAGATGTTTTATCTATATTTAAAGTTTAATGATATTGTAATTTTGTTAGGATACATGCCCCAACTTATATGCATTGAGTCGCTCTTAGATTCCATTTCTAAGTTATGATTGTATTAGGTTTTCAAATTTAACATGTTACTAAGGTTTAATGAAATAACTAAATTCTCTTGATTATGTCAAAAAGTAAAATTATATGAATAGGGTTTATAAATAAGTTTATTAATGAGTTTGGTTAATTATCTTTGTTATGAAAATGTTTTCATTATTTTTAAAAAAATTTAAATAATAAAATAAATTTTAATTTCTTAAGAACTTATTAGATTACAATGTGAAAACTCTATCAAAATAATAATTTAATTAAATATGGACATATGTCCAAGAATCTAGACTTATAGTACCATCATTTATGGTTTTATAATTGTTGAAATTGGATTCCTAAATTGACATTATTGGTTTTTATCTAGTGTGATATCAAATTTCAATATTATTATTCATGGTTTTTAAGTAGTGTAATATCATATTCCAATATTTACATTATGACATACAATTATGTTCCTAATTCTGTATTGATGGGAATATGCCCATTCTCATCACATTCATACTACAAGTATATTTCTTATTATTTTTACGTGTATCTACTTTATCTCTATTCTTCTTTTATAATTCCTATATGAGGGATTTTGATCCCTTTTGAAAGTTTAAACAATGTGATATGGGTACATGTTATATTAAGTAAGAAGAAAATACCAACATATTGTGGGTTCTTAAAGAAGAATTATCAAGTGATAAACTATGGCCAATGTTATTTTATGTCTTCAAATCAAAATTTGGAGCTAACATGGGTGTTCTTCTCATCTCTCTAGATTTATAACATAACTTATACTCATATAGACTACAATTTAATTTCTCAAATAATGTTACAATGTAGAACAATTTAATCAAGGTCATTTGATTGTTGAAAAATGATATAAAGTAGATACGAGTGTTTGGAGACACTAAGGTGGTTGTAAAGTAGCTTAAGTTATGGTGCATTACCAGACACTGTTTTTGAAATAATTAAATAATATATCTTAACAATCTAAATAATAGTTTTTAAATCAATAATTAGAAGATTTTAAGCGTATAACTTAGTATCGATACTTCATAAAGGTTTTAGTTGTATAAGGTTATTATAATGATTAAAAATAACTTAAATTTGAATAGGCATTTTCCCATTCTGAGAAAGTAAATTACAAATATTTTTAATATAATGATTGAGATGAAGGGGAACATATGTTAATTATAGACACTTAATTATGTAAAGTTACTTAGAGAAGAAAAAAATATTTTGTAATTTTTTTTTCAATATAATTATTAATTACATGGTGGAAATTGTATTAATAAGACACTAATAAGATTCAATAGTTCCATAAACAACATGATTCTTTATAGAATTAAATGGAAAAATCTTCAAAAATAATATAATACTCAATTTTCATTTTATTATCAAATAATAGTACAATTGTATCGTTTTAATAGAGAAGATATTTGGAATAATGTTTTTCAAAAAACCCATATCCTCGGCCAAGATGATAAATTTACATACAGATATATGATATTCAATAGTTCCTCTAATTTAACATTCATTGCCATGTTCAAGTAGTTGAAGGTATGATTTAATGGCCACATGTCTTTTATTAGCTATCTTTATGAAGCCACTTTGCTCATTTTTGTTTGGTGTCCACGCCCAAATGATGCTATCCAAATCGATATCTTATTTAAGTTCATCTAAGATGGTCCTGTCATCACCAATCCGGCACTATGATAATTCTTCACTGGGAACTCCTCGTGCTATGATTATTTACTAATGCACAACCTTTAGTTTGGTGGATGTAATCTAGAAACAAAACAACAACCGAACACAAGAATACCATCGACTATGATAAGACGGAATGATGACAAATATGAAATATCAAAGTAAATTATAATATTAACATGAAATTGTTACAATCTCACCCATGAGGTACTTCAACAAGACTATGGGAGAAACTTTACAATTACACCTCTTGATGGCTTCTTCAACACACCTTTAACTGATGGCTTCCTTCGCACACTTCCTACAATATTTCTCACTACTTCCTTCTATGCTAAATGAGGGGGGTGTCCTCTCTATTTATAGAACTTCCAGGCTTATCCATCCTATCTCTAAGATAGGATAAGAAATCCACTCTGACGAATCATATTCCATACCTTAACTCTTATCTGTACATGTAAGCTTATCTCTTAAGATAAGATAAACCTTATCATTTTACATGGGTTCCACATTTTTAGACTTTTTACAAATAAAATAAACAAAATATTTATGACCTCACTCCTTGTCCTTATTACCAATATAATATTTCTAATTCCTAATCATGTAGACCCTACTTCTCTAATTACCCAAACTTTGACATTTTAACATTACCGGACCACTTACGACAAATATTTACTTTTTACAACATTCCTATTGTACTTTGACTGTTACCGTACTCCACATTATTGGCGACACCGTACTGATGGCGCCGTTATCTTCTATCAGACGCTACTACTAATTATACTTAACAACATCCTATTCCTAATACATACATTAATGAAATAGAAATTATGGAGGAAAATTTTAGTGTCGACATCTTCCCCCTTCCTAGCTTCTACTCTGTCCTCGAAGTAGACTATTCTGGTGCTTGGAAAATCTTCAACTTGTTGTGGTTGACCCATTTCGTAATGGGAGTGCCATCCAATTCCTCCAGTCGGTACGTACCATTTTCATGCACAACTGTTATTTTGTAGGGCCCCATCCATTTTGGAAGAAATTTTCTCTGTCTTCTTTTTTTGTATCTGGAATCATATGCTAGGACCAAGTCATTCACATGAAATGGAGACCATTGGATCTTTTGATCAAAGTATTCCTTCTACTTCATTTTCTTCTTATGGTTTGTATCTTTTGCTATTTCCCTCATTTCCTCTAGCAAATGAAGATGTACCAACCTTTCTTTTACTGAATCACTTTCATCCATCCTTTCATTTTTCATAACTCTCACGGTGGGAATATCAAACTCAATAGGAAGAACTGGATCAATGCCATAGGCCAACTGAAATGGGGAGTATCCTGTTGCTGACTTTAATGTTGTCCTATATGCCCACAATGCTGCATGAATCCTTTTATCCCATTTATGTACCTACAAGGATGCATCTGAGGCATCAGTGTACACAATGAATGGCTTGCTCCAATCTAGATTCTTCAAAATAGGTGAAGACACCAGGGCTTCCTTCAGTTGTCTAAAAGCTGCATGCGCCTTATTTCCTGGTTCATAAGTAACATCCTTCTTAAAGAACTAGGTTAGTGGCTGTGCAATCTTTGAGAAATTCTTGATGAACCTTCTATAGTAACCCACATGGCCTAAAAATGATCTCAACTTACTTCTATTCATAGGAAATGGTAAATCTTTGATTTTTGAAACTTTATCAGGATCAGTACCAATATCATCTCTAGATACAACATGCCCTAACAAAACACCTTTAGAACATCCAAAGACACACTTTGTAGGGTTTAGTGAGGCTTGTGCTTCATCTAACCTTTGAAATGTTGTCTCCATTTTGTGCAGGTGGTCCAACTTGCTCCCATAGATGCAAAAATCATCCAGAAATACTCTGATGAAAGTCCTAATGTAGGGTTCGAACACCCTATTCATCAAACATTGGAATGTTGCTGGAGCATTACACAACCCAAAAGGCATAACTCTATAAGCAAACGTTCCCAAAGGAGTGGTGAACGTGGTCTTCAACTGATCTTTCTCTGCTATACGAACTTGGTTATAGCCGCTATATACATCAGTAAAACTATAGCACTCCTAGCCAGCTACTTCGTCCAAGATCTGATCTGAAAATGGAAGAGGGTAATGATCCTTCTTTGTTGCCTTATTGAGCTTCCTGTAATCAACACAAATGCGTAGCTTCCCATTCTTTTTTATTGAGATCACAATGGGAGAAACTCATTCTGAATTCTCCACAGCAAATATGAATCCTGCATCAAGCAACTTATCTATTTCTTCTTTTACAGTCTTGGAAAAATTAGGATTCATTCTATATGGCATTCGCTTTATGGGCTTAGCACCATCTACCAGCTCAATACAATGTTCTACCCAACTTACTTGACGGAGTTCCTTGTAATCAAAAGTGAATAGGTGTATGTACCTTCGAAAGAGCTGGAGGTAGGATTCCTTCTCACTCTCCATCACAGCATCACCAATCTTTATTTGTTAGAGACGATCATCAAATTCTTCTTCAAATAATTTTATGGGGTCATGAGTTGGTGTGACTGGAAGGATATCCATGACTGAAACATCCACCTCGCTTTCTTCATCTTCAGTGTCCACTTCACTGGTACTAGAGTAATCAGAGGATGTCCAATCATCAGTTTCATCACTTGAATCCACAGGTTCTACCTTATGATGTTGAGGGATCACATTTATCTTCACCCTCTCTCTACCATGTCCAAGTGTCATGAAACCTTCATTCTAGTAGTTTCTTGCATGAACTCTCCTTAGCCATGGTCTTCCCAGCAGCATTGGGTATGCAACAGTACCATTTTTCATTGCCTAAAAGTCTACCACACATACAACACCCATAACAGATATTTCCACATTTGAAACTACACGTTCTGGTTTAGTTTTTCCTTTATTTAATGACCTTAACATAAGTGTTGAAGGGCGATCAATTTTTAAACCCAACATATTCATCACAGACTCGATCATTACATTAACTGCAGCACCTCCATCAACTAAGACATCATGAATTGAAATACCATTACATAATACCTCAGCTTGTGGAGCATAGGGATCTGCCTCTGCCTCCAAAACAGGGACCTCAACCTCCTTCCTTCTTCGAGCATTGAGTCCACCTCGCAACTCCCGCCTCTTCTCAGAAGACATAGCCAAGAGTTGACCATATGTAATATTTGCAGGCCTTTTGGATAGATCTTCCAAGATGGAGTATGGTCCTTGCCCCTGTGAAATCAGAAAATCCTGCACACCCAACTTTCTTCTCCTATGTTTCTTACTAGTTTCTTCTTTCATCTTCTTAGGATCAGTTCCATCTTGATTATCTTTTTCTTTCTTTCTTTTTGTTACAAACACATCTACTTCATTATTTCTAGTCTTATCTACTACATCAAAAGAATTCACAGGTGCTTTTCCTTTATCATTATCTCTTGTACCAGATGTAGAATCTCTATCTGGACAATTATACTTCAGCTTGTGGAGCATAGGGATCTGCCTCTGCCTCCAAAACAGGGACCTCAACCTCCTTCCTTCTTCGAGCATTGAGTCCACCTCGCAACTCCCGCCTCTTCTCAGAAGACATAGCCAAGAGTTGACCATATGTAATATTTGCAGGCCTTTTGGACAGATCTTCCAAGATGGAGTATGGTCCTTGCCCCTGTGAAATCAGAAAATCCTGCACACCCAACTTTCTTCTCCTATGTTTCTTACTAGTTTCTTCTTTCATCTTCTTAGGATCAATTCCATCTTGATTATCTTTTTCTTTCTTTCTTTTTGTTACAAACACATCTACTTCATTATTTCTAGTCTTATCTACTACATCAAGAGAATTCACAGGTGCTTTTCCTTTATCATTATCTCTTGTACCAGATGTAGAATCTCTATCTGGACAATTATACTTATAATGACCCTTTTTATAACAACCATAACAAACAACTTCAGAAAGATTTCTTTTTGGACCTCTATCTCCTCCCTGAGAACTAAATTCCTTTCCTTGAAGAAGATTAATAGTTAACTGACCCCATCTTTTTTAGCAGATCTTCATACTCAGTAGATGTACTAGGAGAAATATCTGTGCTCACCAGGAGTGGTTGTGGATTCTAGACCAAAGGTGCTGTTGTAGGCTCTACTTTAGCAACAATTTCTTTGGGCTCCTCTTCCATGCTTTCTTCTTGCCTTCTTGCAATCTCCTTTGCTTGTTCAATGGTAGCTGGGCAGTCATACTTCACTTGTTGTCTGATCTTTGGCTTCATCCCAAGAATGAAGTGCTTACAGAGTAGATTATCCACGCCATTCATCAACCCATCCGCTAGTCCTTCCTTCTGGATCTGGGCATCGAGCATGATAATCCCTTATCTTCTCCTTCTCTCCTTGGGATAGCTTTGTGATCTCGATCATGAGGTCTGCATATTTCTGTTGTTCACCAAATTCTTCAAGAAAACTTTTAGTTAATAAATCCCATGAATTTTTCACATTATCACCTAGTGTTTCAAACCACCTAAGTGCGGAACTATCCAAAAAGGTAGGAAAAAATTCAGTCCATTGTTCCCTTCTTATAAGGCCATTACAAATACAAGATCGCTTAAACTCTTGAATGAAAGAAGAAGCATCTTTATTAGATTGAGCTGAAAAAATAGGAATCTTTCCCATTTTCAAAAGTAACCACCGTGAAATACCAACCCACAAGTACAATCAACAAGACTTATGTGCACAAATAATTGGAATCACTATACTAGAAAGTGACTTTACACCTTTCTACAGTAAAATAGAAATGACCATGGTAAACTATGGTAAAATTTGACTTACTGCGGTAAAAACTGACTTTACTGTGGTAAACACTATTCATGGTAAAAAGTGAAGTTACTGCGGTAAATACTATTCACGGTAAAAAGTGAAGTTACTGCGGTAAATACTATTCACGGTAAAAAGTGACTTTACTGCGGTAAATACTATTCCAGCAAAAATGACTTTACCATGGTAACTACTATTCATGGAAAAAAATGACTTTACCATGGTAACTACTATGCACAATAAAAACAAGGTTACCCTCTAATTGATTTTTGACTAAGTGGGAATATCTCTCCAGAAAATCCACCAACGAGGAATGGTCCCCGGCAACGGAACCAAAATGTTATCACCAATCCGGCACTATGATAATTCTTCACCGGGAACTCCTCGTGCTATGATTATTTACTAATGCACAACCTTTAGTTTGGTGGATGTAATCTAGAAACAAAACAACAACCGAACACAAGAATACCATCGACTATGATAAGACGGAATGATGACAAATATGAAATATCAAAGTAAATTATAATATTAACATGAAATTGTTACAATCTCACCCATGAGGTACTTCAACAAGACTATGGGAGAAACTTTACAATTACACCTCTTGATGGCTTCTTCAACACACCTTTAACTGATGGCTTCCTTCGCACACTTCCTACAATATTTCTCACTACTTCCTTCTATGCTAAATGAGGGGGGTGTCCTCTCTATTTATAGAACTTCCAGGCTTATCCATCCTATCTCTAAGATAGGATAAGAATCCACTCTGACGAATCATATTCCATACCTTAACTCTTATCTGTACATGTAAGCTTATCTCTTAAGATAAGATAAACCTTATCATTTTACATGGGTTCCACATTTTTAGACTTTTTACAAATAAAATACACAAAATATTTATGACCTCACTCCTTGTCCTTATTACCAATATAATATTTCTAATTCCTAATCATGTAGACCCTACTTCTCTAATTACCCAAACTTTGACATTTTAACATTACCGGACCACTTACGACAAATATTTAGTTTTTACAACATTCCTATTGTACTTTGACTGTTACCATACTCCACATTATTGGTGACACCATACTGACGGCGCCGTTATCTTCTATCAGACGCTACTACTAATTATACTTAACAATATCCTATTCTTAATACATACATTAATGAAATAGAAATTATGGAGGAAAATTTTAGTGTCGACAGTCCATGTTTTATTTATCCTTAAACTATACAGATACAATTTTGCACCTTCTGCTCTCCCTGTAGGTTTATAATATTGAACTCTCATATTTTTTATTTACATCATTTCCTTCCCATTTAAAGACAATATCCCCATCTACTCTCCTCATCCACATATTTTCAATATCATTTCTTGGTCGTATAATAAGCATTTTTCCCTTGAACTAGATCTTCCAAAAATAGGCCCAATGTAAATATCATTATTACTTGGGATATGTTGACTAATGCAGTCTTCTTTGTGAATATTTGTGGATCCTATTATTTAGTCATATATGTCTTTGTCCTATATTTTTTTCCAAAAAAAAGCATCTGAATTGCTTTTAGAATTTTATAAATGGTCTATCCAAAGCACGTAATTTTTTTTCCCAATACGTAATCTTTGGAAGCCAATATTCATTATATTCACCTGTTGTACTTTTCCCCCGATGTTCAATATATGATTTTATTCCATTTCGTAGATCTTCCATTTCTTTGATTTCTTTGAAAGGTGCCAAATGAGATTTCCCTTCCAAAAATCTTGGTTGACTATTATCATTTGTACGCCATATTTGGATAGAATGAGACCATTGAAATTATTTTATTGTTCCTTTATACTCCATCAGCGGTATGCCATCCACAATATAGAATTTGAAGACCTTGGGTTTTTTGATACACACTATCTTATGGTTTCCATCCAGCAAAAATGGCTCTAAAAATTCCTTTAAGTTATACACTTCCTCAATAAGGCAAGGAGTGAATGTACTTGACCCTTCTTAGCATGTTTTGTAGGAGTCCATAATATGTGGCAAATAAAATGTGTCTACTTTATGTAACGATGTTGCTAATATTCCAAAAGTCCCATCTATATCCTCACGAGTTTGTACCACTGGAAGGAAGCTAAGATACACAATGTTGAATACCTTTTTTCCCGTCAACATTGATGCAAATCTAAATAAGGTACAATTATTGTTATCATTCGAAGCATTATCAAGTTATAAGTAGAGGATTAGTGGCTTCTTTTTTAATGAAGTACTTCTACTAGCAAGACTAATGTATTTAGAATGGTCACATATCTACTTTTACCCTTTACATTTTCATGCACACCATTTTTTAATAGTGAATCATGCAATGGATGTTAGGATGATCCACTATTATACAATAAATCTAGATAGTCATTAATTACAAGTTCTTCAAGCTTCCTGAGACACAAAGCTAATGATGTGATTGTGTAGTTTTCTCCACATTCAACAAATGGTCGGTTAAAAATTAATGATTTTAATACCTCTATAAAGGCTATGAGAATGAGAAACTACCCATTCTAAAAAATATTAAATTCTATCTCTATTCTTCTTATATGATTCCTATATGAGAATTGGCATATTCCAATTTGATACAAGATAAATATGTTTGATTGTTTAAGAATGGGCATATGCCCATTCTGAACATTATTAGAGAAGCAATATTGAACTTAATAATTTTGATACCTCTATAAAGGCTATAAGAATGAGGAACTACCCATTCTAGAGAAAAGTAAATTTTATCTCTATTCTTCTTCTATGATTCCTATATGAGAATGATCATCTTCCACTAAGTAGTACTACGGTAATTATACCACTCTAATTATGTATATTGCCTCATTTTCATTATTTATGTTACTCACTTTTTAAGCCAAATAAATTTTTTCTCTAAAAAAGAATAAAAAATAATTACTCTAAATGTTCTTCAAAATTAATATCACTTTATTTAGAACGTCCCATGCTAACAAGATGTGAGTACTAGAAATTATATAATTTTTATCATGATCACAACTAGATTACAATATCAACGATTTTAAAACAAACACATGTGGTAGATATACTTATTTTATGTAGATTCATATTTATTAAGGTATGAATAATTTATAACATAATTCATGAAATATATATCATATTTGAGAACATATAAAGTTTCGTCATGATGAAATTGATGTCAATATCTATGTTTCTATGGAGGAAGAATATAGGTTAGCTATAATGTTCCTTCAATATCTCATAATATTCATTTTAAAGGATAACATTCCATGATGTATGCTTAGAAAATTATACTATTAATTATAATCATTCATGTACACTTGTCTTCTAAAGTGATGTGTACACCTAACATACCAGCTATAGTCATTAAAAATTCCACTCATTGGGTTATTTTTTACATTCCTACACATCATATTTATTCATTTATGCTTCTTGGATCCTCCTCTAGATATATATCTTTATTACATGGAGTTATTTTAAAAATATAATTGCACAATACTATGCATGATAGTAAAAATTCTGTTGAAGATGATTTTTCTCAAGAAAATTAAGGTATCTATTAAAAAATATCATAATTACTACAATGATCAAATAAGACAAAAAAAAATATTAACACTTATAACATATTACAAAATAGATTTTTATCTTAATATCCATAGATAAGAATCGTATTTACACGTGAAAAGTCTCTAAAAATGAGATATGTGGTCTTATATTATTGATTCATTCAACTTATAACATTGATGTAAGGCATGCAAAATGTTTTATTAAATTGTCTTAGACCATGAAAAGGTGTCAATACAATGTTTAAAATTTATAATTGTCTATGACCATGAAATAGCGAGACCACCATGTAAACATATAGTATGAAACATCAATCTGATCACAAGAATGAATTCTTCTAACTCTTGTCTATTGATTTATTCTAAGATGAAGAATATAATCTTGTTTTCTTTCCCTTGCATGGAATCTGCAAATATATGTGTATTGTATTAGAAATATTTGATAGAAAACTTAATGGAATATCTTATGTTAATGGGTAAAATGAATACATATTATTTAAGTTTTATTTTGATCTAGGTTTAAATATAATTCCCTATTTTTGATATGTTGTATTTGGTCCTTGCATAAAATGACCCTTAATGTCAAGAATTTATCTTGTTAAAATAAAACCATGTTTGTTTCCTTTTTCCCGTCTAGCAGACTTGATGCCCACCACTTCAATCATTTGGGTGTGTTCCTCTTTAACGAGGGGAGCATGCCCAGCTTGTCTAGAACCAATATCATCTTCATGGTAGTCACTCTACCTCATCACTTAACCATCTAATGAAACATATAGATCTATGTTACTTTATATGAGAAAATGAGGGCCTACTTGGGAGATGAGCTCTGCTTCAAATAAAATTCAGTGTTATACATCAAAAAAAGCTCTAGGACAAGAAATGGAAAATTAATGCAATATTTGATGACCTATATCAAAATCCATGGTGCAGTAGCACCAATTCTCCAACTTCCCTAGGTTTTATGATCAGTATGGCATCTGTTAGTTTCTCCGGATAGTTTTAAGGACTGGATTTACAATTGGTAATACATACTATAAATTACACATCAGTTACAAATTACACCGAAAGGGATGTCAATGTTGATTGTGTGGATTTTTTTCCATGTATTATATTTTTCCTTGGTGTTATATCATTTTGTAGAAAAAATCAGGTGTCTATGTGTACCCTCACATTTCACATACATGTCAACATCCCATTCCATAAGACCATTGATACAATTTTCCAAACAATTGATGATCCTTGTATATGATATTTTCATACATGTTTAGCATGTCATGTAAAAATACGACATCTAACAAACAACCAATTTTAATTACATTTTGAAGGATGTCCATACCTTGTTCTAAAACTCCCAATTTTGACACAATTTAGTAGGATGGTGGAAAAATTATATTCCTCAAGTTGGATAATTGTTTTTTTACTTTATGTCTTAAAGACTCCAATATTATTTTCAGTAGGCCTATTTTGTGCATATCTAACCATCATTGTATGACGTGGGAGTGCATTTTTGTGGGAAAAATTATCAAACCATTCATGTGAATTTTATAATCTTTTATATTTTGTATAAATGGTTGTGAGGGATTTACAAATATAACCTCTAACAAAAATCCACTTTTCTAATTGTATATCCATAAAATTTACCAAGACATTTTCAACAAAAATATTTTTTGCACACCCTATAATCATCACAATCCATAAGACCACATTTGATTTGTTTGAGGAAGTTCTTAGAAAATTCTTAAAGTCTCATCCAAAACACCATTTTTATACATATCCTATAGTTGTGTTAGTCTGTGAAACAACAAATTTTTAAAGTGTGACATCTAACAATTCATGTACCTTATATATACTTACATATTTAATATACATATCTCTATATTTTATTGCATGTTAATACACTGATCATATAAAACTTTCATTTAGGCATAGGTCAGAAGTATGTTGCAAAAGGATGTGAGAGTGTAGCTTGACACCTTCTAAAATCATTTGATTCATATTTTCCAAGGAATTATCCACTGACCCATTATGTACATCCCTTTTCAGCATAGAAGTCCATAAGGCAACATTTCTTTGAGGTATTTTTGTCAAATATTTCCTCTACCCTGCATGTATGATTTCAAATTTTGCAATCATATCTACCAAAGCATTTCTAGTTGCATAAAATTTCAAGAATACCTTTTTCATAATTCTGTGAGGGATGTTAATACCTAAACAGATCATCTCACCCACCCTTCTCAAAAAATCGTCTCACCACCCAGCTCAATATATTAGCTCACTCACCCAACTTGGTAGATCAGCTCACTACCCAGCTTAAAAGATCAGCTCACCATCCCATCTCACCCACCCATCTTGGTATTATCATCTCACATATACAACTCAAACACCTAGCTCGATAGATCATCTCGCCACCTAGCTGGGCAGATCAACTTGACATCCAGCTTGACAGATCTTCTCACCCACCTAACTCGATCTACCCATATCACCTCTGCTTATCATCCACCTAGATTGAAAGAACATATCCCCTACCCAGGTGGATACATGGTAATTGATTTGTGTTTCAGATGTATATGGTTTTTCATTGAGTCATCATGGTTAGTTCATGGGTTGTCAATAGTGTGTTCGGTCATTCCAGGTTTGTTTCTAGCCATGAAGCAAACACAATGAGGTATAAATATGATATTTAGAGCTGATGATTATTTTTTAATAATGGTATAAATATATTGATAGTTTACTTGATGTGCTTGATGAGTTTCAGGTTATAATTTAGAGGTATGATGTATATTTGGGGTCCTTGGGAAGCAAACAGTGAGAAACAAGTAGGTTTGCATAGTTAAGTCATTGTGGCTAGAGAATTTTAGATCTATCTAGGCTAGATAGTGAGAATGGACAGTTAGATCACGTTGTCATGGTGCTTCATGCCAATTTTTAGGTTATTCTGATGAATATTTTGTAAGTTATTGTGTGTTTTTTAAAGAAAATAAAGGACCCTCTTATGCTCATTGTGAATTGTATTATTTTCATGGGGAGATGAGATATTTGTAAGAGATTATATCATAATTTATTAAGGTTTTAAAAAAATAATGAGGTGGTTTTATCCTCTCATTTTTATGAACAATCATTAAGAAGATAAAAAGGTTTGAAACCCTAGCGAAACCCTAGCTAGGAATAACATCCAGAAGAGTGAGACTAAGCTTATTTTGATTACTAATGAAAAATTGATGATTGGATGATTTATAAGAATCTTCCACCTTTCCAGAAAGGTATGTTAGAGCATGTGGTGACATGTGGGCCCCACCTGAATTTCCATTTTTTTAAGAGTTTCAATTTAAGGAGAGGTTTCCTAAATGATGTAAAGTCTAAATTGAAATTTATAAAATCCTTAGAATTTTTCTAGAATTTCATGAAGACCTTAGGTCATGGTTGTAGTGAAAAGTGTTCCCTATTTGTTTTACTTGTTTTTGGGGCAGTTTGGAGTAGCCTTCAGTAAAATTGATATTACAGGAGATACATGGGGAATTAGGACCCCATTCAAGTTTTTTTGTGAATATGGTTTAGATATATTTCCAATGGTATATAAAAATTCATGATTGGTTATTTTATGTAAACATTATGATCATTTCCTTAAGGCTCAATTCTAGAAGATGCTCATTCTAGCAGGGAGAAAGACACTATAAGAGGTAAAGTGATGAACCTGGCTTCTTCATGATTGGTAAAGGTTGTGGAGGGATTAAGAATCATGTATAAGTATGTAAAATTATTTGGTTCAGTATGGAAGTGATTTTTGGTATGTTGGAGCAAGTTATCCTAAGTGTTAGTTCGTAAGTCCAAGTAGAGATAAAAAGTAGTTTGCATAAATGGGATTAGTTGAAGTCTTTCCACTTGGAGTTGGAAGGAGTTATTATATGTTATGGAAAGGTGATTAAAATATATTTCCAATGAGGTGTATATCGTCTCATGTTGAGGTGATTTGGTTATTTATTTAAGTCATTTTGTGAAGAAGTTTTTAACTATAATTTTAGGACAGTTTTGTTCTTGCTGAAGTATTAAGTTGTTTGGATGCTTTGAATATTTATATCACCTAGAGAGTGAATATGAGTGAATTTTCAATCCATTAAATTCATTTATAGGTCTTGAATGTATCATAAGTATTGTTTATCATATTAGTTTGGAAAATATATTTTTGGGCATCTTAATTTGGTGAAGACAAACGTTGTTGTGGTTTGAACCAATGGATGTTTCACTAGATCTAACATTATTGGATTTTTTTATAGGTATTTTTATTTTCATTTAGTGGTAATATTCCATATTTGAGGTTTTCTTGGGTGGTCTTGAGGCCCAAAGTCATATTCATGTTATTGTTAGTAGTTATTTGGTGAAGGAAATGAGCTACTGGGCCCATTAAAAGAAATAATTTGATTGGTTCATGAAAATTCCAACTATGGCGATTTTAATATATTTTACTCATGTATGGTGAATTTTGAAACTTGAACAAGTATGGTTTTGGTATAAGTGTATTTTTATCATTCCAATGGTAGGGTTTTGAGACTCTTTGGTGCATGATAAGTGGTTTATGGCTAGGACAACCTATTTGGGTCATATGTGACCATTGTAATAGATTTTATATTTATGAATGAATCAATAAATTCATGTGATGGTAAATGAATTGAATAATTTGTAGGAATGATTCACCCCCCTCTCAGTTCATTGTGCTTATAATAGTTCGTATTAGAGGAAGTCCTTGAGAAACACATCTAACAACTTGGAGGAGATCCTAAAAGCACAAGATGGTTAAGAAGATTAGAAAAGAGAATTGGGATTTGATATCCATGGCCAATATTGATGAAGAAACCATAAAAACCATCAAGAGTTGTTTAGAGAAGCTCATATTATATTTGATCACAAAGGAAGAGGAATGTGAAAGATTGAAAGTTTGGCCTTGTGATGTGTGTATGCATGACAAAAATGATCTCAAAGAGGTCGCATTTTATATTAAATAATATTTAACATTTCATAGAATGAAGAACATTAGATTGAAGTCTAAAATCAAAGATTTGACAACTGTTACTATGGATAAGGAAGAAGAATGTGACAAGCTCAAAGAGGAGATTAAAACCTTATAAGTCAAAAGTGATGAAAATTCTAATCCAACTGATCAAGGTGTTAGGAAAATGGAGGGAAGATATAATTAACAAATTATAGATCCACATATATAGTGCTGAAGATTAAAGATTATGATGTGCAATTAGTTTAAACATCAATTTTTTTATATAGATTGTAGAATACAAAATTAAACACATGAGCTAAGAGAAAATAACATAAAGTAAAAGAGAGATAGAGAACACCAGATTTAAGTGAGGAAACCTGAAGAAAAAAACCCCATTGATAAAGAACTTTTTGTATTAATAATTATCAAGATTTTACCCAACACTTCCACTTCACTCCACAGTCTCACAAATAAATAATAGCAAACCAATGTCTTGTTGATTTCAATTTTCTTACATATAAAGCTTGGGCATATGCCTATGATCAAATAGCTCGAATAGTCTCTATCCAACCCGATCCCATGAGGGATCATCCTATATATAGGATGGGTGAATGGTCATACCGTTTCACTCTTTTAAAAGCTGTGAATACCAAGTAATTTTATAAAATATAATTTTAATAATAAGTGGGAAGAACAAAACAAGACATGCCAAATTTACTTATTTCGACAAAAGGATCTACAAATCCAGGAATCAACAACAATAAATTTGGCTAGCATACAATAAAGGGAAATCATACAAATCTATTCATAAAGGAATTCTTTAGACAAGTACTTTACATATAAATACTTATATAAGATTATGGAGCATTTTATAAACTAAGGAATACCCATAACTAAAGATTTGTTAGAATTTACAGGTAAAATCACATACAAATGTGACTATTTAGTTATTAAAAAATGGAGGAAGTATTAGAAGTTTACAATAGCCATTAAGAGGTGGCATTATTATGAACACTCCCTCTCAAGAAAAACTCTGATAGGCCCAACAAGGCATGAAAATTGTAAATTTTCACAACACACAATGGATTTATAAAGATATCTACAACTTGATATTTAGTCAAACAAAACATGTGATCTATATCACCATTCAATACTTTCTCTTGAATAAAGTGCATATGAACTTAAATATGCTTGGTCTTTTGATGATGAACTATATTTTTTTCAAGAGCATGAAACTTTGGTTGTCACATAGAAGAGTAGTGTTCCCTTTGACACATATATGCAGTTCATCCAATAGTATTTTAAGCCACAAAGCTTCTATAGCACTTCTATACTTTGCTTTAGTAGAAGAGATAAACATTATTAGTTGTTTCTTGCTACTCCAAGTGATGACACCTGCACCCAACTTGAAAACATATCTATAACTATACTTTCTATATGTAACATCCCCAACATGATTAGAATCACAATAACTAAATAAGTGTGCATTATTAGAAGAAGAATAAAACAAACCATAATTAATTGTTCCTTTAATATATTTAAAAATTCTTTTTTCCATTTTCCAATGATCCTCATAAACATCCTACATAAATATTAAAAAAAACCTACTGCGTAAGAAATATCAGGTCTAGTAATATTCAAATAAATTAGACTGCCAATTAGTTGTCTATACAAATTAGGATCAACTTTAGCAGAAGCTATTTAGGATCTAACTTAACACCAACGTCAATAGGAATGACAAAATTCTTATGGTAAATATTGATAAATCTTCTAAGAAAATTCACAACATACTGAGATTGAGATGCAACAATAGACTTATGATCTTAAAATATAACCATGCTACAAAATAATTTAATAAACTTAAATCAGCCATTTCAAAAATTTGTTTTAACCTTTATTTCATCATAAAAATTAAATTTATGTCACTGCTAGTAATTAAAATATCATCAACATACAAGACAATAATTATTATATTATTATTTTCAAACTTAACAAATAAATCATTATTAGAAAAATAATTATTAAAACCAAGATCTTGAAATAAGCTATTAATTTCAGCATACCAAGCTCTAGGAGCTTTTTTAAGACCATACAAAAAAATGAAAGCTTACAAACATGGAGCTCCTTACCAGGTTCTTAAAAACCTTTAGGTTGTCTTGTGTAGATTTCTTTTTTTAAGTCACCATTGAAAAAATAATTTTTGACATCCATATGGTGAATTTAAAAACCATATTGGGAAGCTAATGAAAGAAGAATTCTAATAGTACTTATCTTTGCTATAGGAGAAAAATTATCAATATAGTCAAGATCAGGTTTCTGAGTGAAATCCCAAGCTACAAATCTTGCCTTGAACTTGTCAATTTCTCCAACAAAGTTATATTTTATCTTATACAACAACCTACACTCTAAAATGCTTCACTTCAAATTAGGAGGGAGACATTCCCAAGTATTATTCAATATTAAAGCATTGTATTCATCTTTCATAGCCTGAATCCACCTATCATCTTGATATGATTCTTCAAAATATTGTGGTTTAACCTCGTAGAGGGTCATCAAGGCATGATAAGTATATTAACTATGAGTTACTTTTTTAAGATTAGCAGGCTGTGAGTTTTAAACAAAAATTTGAGCCCATTTAGGAGCTTTGTGATGCAAGACATTTTGAGATGACTCCCTCGATCTCCATTATGTCTAGATTAGGATAAGCAACCTCTTGAACTTTTGTTTCCATAAAGTTAGGAAGAGGATTATCAGGCTCTAACTCAGGAGAAACAAATGAGGGTTCATGAGAAGCACCAAAAAAATTCTTATCTAAGACTTGAAAATTCCTATTTTCAACAATGTCACGTTTGAAAGGATCATAAAATCTCGGTCCTTTAGTTCTACAACCATAGCAAACAAATTCAAAAAATAGAGGTTGGATCAAGCTTATTCCTTTTATTATTTTGAATGAATATAGAAGTAGGAATACCAAATATTCTAAAGTGAGAGACATGTGGTTTCTATTTTGTCCATACTTCATGAGGAGTATCTTGATAAAGAGATTTAGTGGGAACTCTATTAATAATATAGACAACAATATTCATAGCTTCAACCCTTAGAAACTTAGGCACATTAAAAGAAGGGATAATAGTCCTAGCCATTTCTAAGACATTCTGATTCTTTCTTTGTGTAATTCCATTTTTTTGTAGTGAATAGGGAGTAGTAATCTCTCTTTGAATCCCGCATAATACATATAACTCATATAACTTTTGATGATAACTTTTATTAGCTTTTTTCTAAATCTGCGAAGTAATCCTATTGGATCAAACTTCGCAGATGAAAAAAGTGATTGACACACATATGTAAAAGAAAATGTGAAGATACTTAGAGAAAATATATTGTCTCCAAATTTAAAAAATACAGAAGAAGCAAACAAATGACTGACAATGTGAAATACAAAGCATTTCTATTGGCTCATATTTTGCAACAACAAAAGATAACTGACACAAGACTCGCATCATGAAAAAACATGGAATGCCCTTATTGGATCATGTTTCAAAACTAACAAACAAATCTTGCAAAAAACTGACAGTGTGAAGCAAGATGGAGCCTTCAGATAAGCTTGGACTTCACAAAAATGAAAATCTATAAAAATACTGACAATACGAAGCCAGATGGAGTAAAATTATTGGATCGAGCTTCATAGTCAACAAAACTTTACATATTATGAAAAAAGCTAATAAAATCTAACACAACAAATCCATCAAAGATATATAAGCCATTTTTTTGAATACTAGAGGCAATAATATTATTGAACTTGTCTTTGACATGCCATTTGTCTTGCAATTTTTTTTATAGTTTTATTTAGTTATCTTAGAGAAAGACAAAATATTATTTTCAGCTGAGGAACATACAAGATATTCCTAATTACACCATTTGACTATTTAACATTGCCACAAATTTTAGATCTAACTATGGAATTATTTCCTAGATAGATATTATCCCCACATTTGACAGCATTAGAGAGGATCCCAGGAGTACAAGTCATGTTCCTAGAGGTACCACTGTCAAGAATCCATTCATTGTCACTTGAAGCTAAGAGGGCAGTATACATGGCAATATATTTTTTAACAATATTTGCATGATTTTACTTTTGATCTTTCTTTTTATTATTAGGATTATTATTTATAGTGTCCTTATTAGATTTATTAGTCTTTACTCTACAATCAAATTCTTTATGCCCAAAATTTCCATACTTGTTACAAGTTCCATTAGATTTAAATTTTAAGTTATGAATGTTTTTAGCAGAATTAGACTTAGGATTTACCTTTAATCTTGATCTAATATTAGATTTTTGTCTATGATTGTTGTTAGTCCTATTATGAGAAGACTTAGGATTATGTGAGAGTAGATATTGTGAAGGAGTCTCTTTTGAATTAAAGTTTTCCATAACACACTCCTCTAGAATAAACAGAGAAGACATAATGTCTAAATCAAGAAGATCATTCTCATTCTAATACTCAGAATTAAGAATTGAGATGTAGTTTTTGAAATTTTCATGAATACTAATATGAATTATAAAGTATCGAATAATATCTTGAAATAATTCACATTTGTAACCATCTAATTGAGATTTAATGTTATTAATTTTAGTTAAATAATTGACTAGTTTTTCAACCCCATTCATATGAGTTGTGAACAACTCTAAAACTAGCTTAATTATTTTTGAAAAATGAATGTCTTTATGCAGTGTCTCTAATTTCTTCTAGGCATTAGAAAGCGAGTCCATATGACTTATATACATAACAAAATTCATCTTTTATGCTTTACAAAAGGATGGACAGAGCTTCCTATTATCTTTGAGAGAAGGAGCTAAGATTTTTAGGGGTTTCTTATCTTCTGGTGGGTCATTTTTCCACACTAACCACAAGTTCACATAGCTTCCTTTCCATAAAATAGGTTTTTAAATGACTCATACAAATATTATAATTCGTTCTATTTAATAGCTGAGACTTATCCAACAAAAAACTAGTAGAACTAGTTATTTTTAAAGTACAGACGGTACTGGAAACAAACAAAACTAAAAAAAGAGTCAAAGAAGCCAAACAGAGTCAAAATACTAGCTACGAATCTTCTAATTATATATACAAATGAAAACATCTTAAAAATTGATTAAAAAATTACTTGATGTGATCGAGATTAAGATCAATTTAACAAAGCTTAGACAAAGTTGAGCTACATACAATTTAACAGACTAATTATCTAATTAACTAATTATTTAATTAATTATGAGCTTAAATAAATTTTTAAAAATATGGCACATCCTCTAGTGGACGTGAAGTCTTTAATATTTTAAAATTAAAGGCTTTTCGGGTCTGAAATAGAGTTAGAAAACAACGACAAAAATAACGACACGCACAAAAATGGATCTAAAACTGAAATCGCAAAAAGCTAAGATACATGTCACTTTTTAATTAGCTCACACTTTACAGTGCAACTAACAAGATATAGGTTGATTAATAAAAATACATACTTAAAAAATGTATACACGTGTCATTTTTATATTAGGTCGCACTTGTAGTGTAATAAGCAAGTCAAAAGATAGTTAATTAAAAAAATAGACTTGTAGAACTATATATGCATGTCATTAATTAATTGGTTTACTGTTTTGTACTCTGATTTGATGTAAACAATATGAAAGACACTAAAAATAATCAATCAAATGATTCCACTTCTCTAAAATCTAAGGGCTAAATAATAGACACTTGGCGACTTTCTGCCAATACTTAAATATATTACTTTGGGTGGAATTAAAGTCCTCAGAATAAACCAAACTTTCAAATAAAGTTTGGGTCCAAAATTAAATGACAGATGTCGCTTTCTTAGTGGCTTAGATAAAGCAAATACTGAAACCCTGAAAGACAGATTATGAAACTTTTGAAGACTAACACAACAGGAAATTAATAGATGTGTCTAAATGTAATTTGTTCACACTTTATAGAGCTTACCAAAATGACTCAAAAAAATTGAACACACATGAAGCCTGCTAAATGGCTCTCTCTTCGTAATTGTGAAAAAGGATGAAAAATGCAAAAAGGTGGCTAAATATACTTGGATAATCCACTCCCACAATTAGAAGGAAGGATAAATGTGAAATGTGAAGACACACAAAGTAATCCTATTAGATCAAACTTCATAGATGAAAAAAGTGATTGACACACATATGAAAAATAAAAATACGAAGATACTTGGAGAAAATCTATTGACTCGAAATTCAAAAATACAGAAGAAGAAAACAAATGAACGATAATGTGTAATACAGATCATTTCTATTGTCTCATATTTCGCAACAAAAGAAATAAAACTGACATAAGAATCACATCATGAAGAAATGTGGAATGCCCTTATTGGCTCACGTTTCACTACTGACAAAAAAATCTTGCAAAAAACTGACAGTGCGAAGCAAGATGGAGCCTTCTGATAGGATTGGGCTTCTAAAAAAAGAAAAGATATAACAATAATTACAACACAAATCCAAATGGAGTAAAATGATTAGATCGAGCTTCAAAGTCAACACAGTTTTGTAGATTACGAAAAAAGGTAATAAAAGTTGACACAACGAGGCCACTTGGTGATAAATGATTAGATCAAGCTTCACAAAAGTAGATCTAGCAAAGATAAGAATAATAAAGTCAGGGTAGATTTAAACAAACCAAAATAACTTGATCTAAGGATATCCTTTCAGATCCATAAACAAAAGAACCCTAACGGCTATAATGACATAAAAAATTAAAATAAGCTCACAGACTACGGATTTAAACTGAAAATGACTAAAACAAGATGCAGAAGAACAAATCTAAGAAATAAAATAATAAAACATGATCTAAATAGCCATTTGACTAGTATTTCACCAATATTTGAATAGAATATTTGGGAAGGAATCATAATTTTAAAATTGATTAGCTTACAGATGACTAAGAAATTTTTATTGTTTTGTAGATCTATGAATAAACTTAAAGATTCTTCACCTCTTAAATTTAAAATCTTCCAGATCGAACTTGCACACGCATAATCGCTCACTCTAATACCATGTTAGGAAAATGGAGGGAAGATATAATTAAAAAATTATAGATCCACAAATAGAGTCCCAAATATTATAGATTATGATGTACAGTTAGTTTAAACATCGATATAGCTTTAATATAGTTTAAAAATTACAAAATTAAACACATGAGCTAAGAGAAAATAATAGAAATTAAAAGAGACATAGAGAACACCAAATTTAAGTGGGGAAACTTGAAGGAAAAAAATCCACTAATAAATCATTTTTTGTATTAATAATTATTAAGCTTTTACCCAGCACTTCCACTATGCTCCACGATCTCATAGATAAACAATATCATACCAATGTCTCCTTGATTTTAGTTTTCTTACATTTAAATCTTGAGCATATGTCTCTGATCAAATGGATTAACTAGTCTCTATCTAACCTGATCATGTGAGGGATCATCCTATATATATGATGGTTGACTGGTCATACCATTTTGCACTTTTCAAATATGTGAAGATTAACTAAGTTTATAAAATAAAATTAAAATAATGGGTTGTAAGTGGTGATCTATCAAATGATATCCCACTTGACATTATCAACCCCAACAAAAGGATTTGTTACTAGTTCAAAAGAAATTAAATATGATAATGTTAATGACAATAAGTTTCATTTTGACATTCAAACATAATTAGGTATGCAAAATTTCATGGTTATTATTATTCTTGTAATGGTTATGGTGCTAGATTAAGGAATTGTAGGAATGTTTTGAGTTGTGTGTACCCTTGGAGAAATGGTAAAGACCATAAAAAGTGATCAGTCAAGTCATAAACATGAGATTACTTGCCATAAGTGGCATCTCAAGGGTCATGTTGTAAGGTTTTTCTCCCAAGATTATTCCAAGAAACTAAAGAGGGTTGTAGCACACAAAATGAAGGAACTCTGGATGCCAAAATCAGTCCATGGAGAATTAGTCTCAGTCAAACTCAATGATAAAAAGGCATCCAAGAATATTTCAAGGCTTAACATGGATGACAAGTTGCTTATTCATGATAATGTTGGCAAGAAGCTTGAGTCAAATATTGAAGTAAAGAGACCTCTTTTTCTTGAAAAGTTAAAGGTTTGGATATGCTTTGGAATACAACAAGAGTTGTAAGATATGTAAGGTGACTCATCTATATTTTTTTGAGTCCTTGTTGTTGTAGGTGTTTTTTTTTGTGTCAACTAATATAGTTTTTTTTCATGATGTCAATCCTTAGTCTAGAAGTTACATCTATAAGGATGATAGAGTATTTAGGGAGAAGTCAGAGTTTGGGAGAATGAGACTAGGTAGGTATGTTTCTTAAGTTCTTTTAGTGACTAAAAGAGCATTAAGGTGACACAATTGAAGGATGAATATGGAGTAGTATGGGAAGCTTCATCAAGGTATGCTTAGGACAAAGCATGGTGTATCAAGATGTGTGTGTGGAAATGTCAAAGATTTATACTTAGTTAGGTTGATTCAAGGATGTGTAAGGGTATGCAATGTTGTTTCTTAAAAGGTAATGACTATTATGAGTATGTGACATGCTTTGTAGATGAATGAGTGCTTTTAGAACATATTAATGGAATCCTTGAGGTCTCTTACATCATGTTATAGGTATAAGTAGGTCCTTCAAGTTCTCTGTGTTGAATATCTTCTACAAATACATTCAAAATTCAAAGAAATATATGAATAGTTACCTACAGGTATCTATTAATGTTGTCATGGGTATGATCATCAAGGGTTCAAATACAAAGTGTTAAAATGTGGAGTATCAAATAAAATTTATATCTAAGGAAGTTTGTACAATGGTTTGTGTGCTCAATTTTTTCTTCAAGTAAGATATGAATACCTAAAGGATGACAAAAGAATTTCAATAGAGGCAAGAATGTCTCATTGCATGAAAATGATTAGCTACAGGTGACACGAAGAGTATGAATTCTTAATGGATTTGTGTCAAAATGATGGGAGGTTTCATTGATCCCTTGGATGAAGAGGATAAGCTATAAATGTTTAGTGTTAAGAAGCATTGGCTACTTAAGAGGTTCATAAGGCTTCAGGTCTATGTAATATCAATTTTGTGTAATGTAAAGGAAGAAGTTAATGTACTTAGGAAGTTGAGAAAGGTCACTAAGAATTAAGAAATCTTTATATAGGCTAGTGTGAGTTTTCAAGGAAAGTGTAGTTGATTGAGGAATGAACGTCTACAGGCTTGAGTTAACCAAACTGAGTCAGATGTGCTTACTTTTTCATCCAATTAGGAGGTAGTATAGGGGATATACTATGTTTTTTTTAGTATTCTCTTTGATATAGTTTGAAGAATAAAGGAGTTTCTTCTTCATAAAAAGGTTCATGAAGATATTATGTACTATAAATATAAATTCTGGGTAGTATACTTTCAATTTTTTATGAATCATGAGAAAGAAAAGGGTTTGTATCATGTAAACTTAGACATGGGACCATCAGTAGTTGTTTAAAGTGTGAATTAATAAAGTTTGAAACTATATAATATCTACTTGGTGATGGAAAGAAGTATGAGCCTGGGAAGAGTAGTCAACCTGTGACAAGCTTGTGTATATAGATCTAAAAGATGAGTAGGGAAGAGAAAACGATTTCTTGACTAATAAATGCTTCTCAAGCTTGATAAGGTGTAGTGTTTGTAGAATCCTAAGACAGTGTGTGTTCCCTTATTTGCAATGTTATTTATTAGCATAAATAAAGGATGATGTTATTCAGGATTGTTCTAAGTTGGAAGTTTTGAATACAGTGAGGGTAGTTCAGTATGGATCTTTACAAGATTGCTCAGTGAATTCAAATACTATGTCAGTAATGGTTAACAATGATCATCCAAGGCATCAACTATGTTTTCTATGTTATGATAGGTTTGTGGATAACTTACAAGTAGGTCCAAGGTTTACACAAGTAAATGGTATGGTTCTTTTCTTTGTGAATCCACATGAAGAAGTTTATGAAAATGTAAAATGTGAAGCTTTTATGTATGAAGGTCTGAGGAGGGTCTCATAAGTAGTGGGATTTCCCCTAGTCATGATATTAGTATCCTAAGTGATCTCAAGTGCCAAGAAAATTAAGAAAGGAATGAAAGTGATAAGGGAAGATGAGTTTGTCTTTTCAATAGGTAAAGAGATTCAGTGATGCTCTCAGTTTGAGGTTGGTAGAAACAAGTGTGAGTAACCTATGATAATGCTTCAAGATCAAATAAATACCTATAGGTATGTATTTCTATTGTTAAGACAAGGGGAGTAAACTTATGCACTCAAAATGTCACATCCATATTGTTTTTTTACTTTGTTGTGATAAGAGAGAGATGGAATTATGACATAATTTTGCAGTAGGCTTATGTTATTTTTTTGGATTCTGTTTATGGTCTAAATGTAATTACATTATTGTATCATGTTGGGACAAAGTGACTTGTGCTCTATTGAGTGAAATCGTTGTGTATCATTGATTAATGAGATTCTTACATTGATGTTATGTTGATAGACTAGGCTTAGCAAAGTTCTGTAACCCATGTTCTTGTTCAAGTTACCACGTGTTGATCTACCATATTTAATAAGTGACTGTAAACATGTTTTTATATTAGGCTTCCTTAACGAGGTATGTGAATCATGATAATATTCTACGGTTACTAACCTTGAATAATGATTATCGCATTTGATTGGCAATTGTGATTCCTAAACGTTGACAATGTGATTCTAGTAAATGAGCTAAATAATAATGGTACCCGTATAAGATGTGTACAATTTTAAAAAGCTTAAAATAAGATGTGGAATATGATTTAATAAAGTCTAAGGCTACCACCATTATTTTTCTTAAACAAAGCTTGGCCACGATAATTCAAGGGCCTACATTAAGGACTAAAGTTATTTCTAATATGATTTGAAACTTATGTATATTGCAAGGCACATGCCAAGGAGGAATCCTAACCCTACAAAAACTATGTTGAGGTTTTAAAATTATTAAAGCCTAGGCCTATAGACTCATAAGCTGGGGGCATAAATTTGAAGGGCCTAAGGTTCTACTGGATTAAGGTTTAGGTTTCGAATTTGTTGAGGCCTATTGCTAAGGTGAGTTGTCACCACCACTTTTGTAGTATGTCCTCACTCTGACTTTTATTAAAATGCATTTATTAAATACCGCCACCGGTTCCGTGGAGGGGATGGTCAAGTTTGAAGCATAGTTATCAATAAAACTAAGTTAAACTTAGTAAATTGTTTTCAAAATAAAAAGACACCGCTAAATTTTGAATTGGCAAGATGGGTGGCGTGGGATAAGGAGGGGAACTACCACCACCCAGTCATGCATTAATATTTTTGGAATTTCCTCCACCGCCTCAGGGAAACCATAAGGTGGTTTTGGGGGAACAGTTTGATGGTTTCGAGTATTGTTGTTTTATCTATTGAGGGGGATATGTCGGCAAACACTACATGTAATGGAATTCTGATTATTTTTCTCTCAGTCTTTACTTGATCTATTATATGTAATGTGTAATTGGGAAATTTATGGAAAATATTAATAGCTGTGGTCAATAAATAAGTATGGAGAACGTGGGAGATGTTGTTTTTCGGTGGATTTGATTTTGAATCATTGCTTATGAAAGAGAACTTGGAAAGCAAGGAAAAAGGAAAAACACAGTACCAGACATGATAAAATCTACGCTGCTCTTAATGGTTTACTATGTTTATTATTTATATAAATGAGAGCTCTACAATATTTTTAGTTATATTTTATTGGAGGAGTTCTGAAAGAATTACTGCTTGTGGGTGTTATCGTTTTTGGTCAATACTTATTTCTGAGTTGAAAGGAAACTCCACAGTGTTGGTAATCGATTTCACAAAATGGATTTTATGGAATTTTGCTTCGTAAGTATTTTTTTTGGAAGATTTCATTAATAAAAACTATGCTTGCATAAGATCTCAGGGTTAAACCGGGCCTTCGTGGATAATTGTTGTGTATTATTCAAATGGAAATAAACAAGGTTACCTCTAAGTAGTTTTGTTGGGTGCAAATAGTTGTACCTTGAACCCAGATTTTCTATGATTATACTTTCCAAATCCTCAAATATGTTTAAGACATGTATGTCCCTGGCTCGTTTTCTTATAAATAAAATACCCCAAATATATGGGTCTGGATTGTTTTGTATAAACGTACTGTGTCAAACCGAGTCTACAATTTTGAAGGCAGATTATCTGTATGATATCGTATAATTCATCTTCAGGGTTTTTGTTCTATTGAAAAGATTCATTAGACATTTTTTCTTGTATGTGTTGTTTACAAAAGTATAAACCCATAATACATGGGTGATGATGATCTATATACTTTATCTTGTATTGATTCTACGGATTCAAACTCTATTATTTAGTAGTTATCATCCTTGAATATTTTTACTGTAACGTTGCAAAGTTTGATTTCATCATGGTTCTTTCTGTGTTTTAGTTTCAGACCTCCATTATGGAAGTGAATGCTTTGATTTATTTATCTATGATAAAGATAGACTACTATGATCGAAACCCACATTCCTATGTAGGTGATATGACTGAGTGCTTTCCACGTTTATGATTTTGTTTGCACGATTATGTATATATCACCTTTATGAATGATCATTTGTGTATAGTAATACGAAAAAGTTTAAGGCACTATGGTTCTATTCCTGGTTTTTAATACTTAAACGTAGATCATTTTATGTTCAAGGCTGGAAGGTGATGTCCCTTATTAGCAACATGATTGTATTAATATGGAAATGGTGTGTTCCCTTTGTTGAGTTGTTTCACTTGGTTGGAGTGGTTAGTTTTGTTGTGAAGGGAAAATTGTGATCTTATCACTTTCATAGTCACTAGGGTAAATAATTCTTACCTTAATATTATCAAGCCAGATTGCTTTCTGTTATGAAGTTATTGACATTAGCTAGTCAATGGTCAATGATTGAACGAAGGTTCTAGACAAGCCTCGAGTGAATTACTTGGTTGCAATAATTAATTATGTTGACCGAATTCCTTCTTGAATAAATGATTGTTATTGTAATATGGGATACTTGATAATATATTGTTGATACTCATAGTGCTATCTACATTATATAATTAAGCCTGAAATGGAGTGTATAAACTATACCATAAGTTTCTGAATACCTGTATGATTGATTATGTATTCTACAATACTAATATAAATTATGGGGTTTATATGGTATCAATGCAATTAGTGAACTTAGTCTATAAGTTTATAATGAACATTTAATAAAAAGTTGGGTAGCATTTTGTTACTTATACTTAAGTGAATGAATTTAAGGATAGATTACTGATCTTAAGTATTTATCATGCTATGTTATAATTGTAAGACTGTGTGCTTGAAGTTAAGACGTATGATTTATGATTATGCAACATTTCATTTATGTAAATATTAAATGACATAAATCATAAATTGGGAATTAGATCTTATCATGTCACTTCTTTCGAACTGAGCATGGCTAACATCTTACATGGCTAACATCTTACAGATTGAGTAATTTAAGTCCAAAATACGAATGAAGTTGAAAGAATACATTTGATCAATTTAATTGATTAAGGATGCATTGAACTATGTGGTAAATTTTTAATTAAGCAGAATATCGGTGTACTATTAATTGATTAAGAGGTTAATGTAACCTATTATGTATGTATGTGTTTCAGAAAGGAATAAATATAATGTATTCAATATTTTCTTAAAACTTGAATTTCATCACACAAACAAATGAAAGGTTTCCTTATCTTAATTATTTATATGTTAAGAAAATTAGATTATTTAATATTATGTATTAGTGAGAAGAACAATAATTATATACTTAATGAATGATATATGCACATTTGCATTATTAATGGTTTTAAGTATATATTGTTGTGTATGTAAATGAAAAATAGTACTTATATACTAAGTGTTGTATGTGGAATTTAAGTTACATATGTTTGACTTATATGAATATGATTTTCATTTAGTAATTGTAATAGATCCTATTAAGTGTTATTATTGACTTATTAGTTTACTTGTGAAAACAGATTAAATATGATCTATGGAATTAATGCAATAGTTCAGTTTAAATTTGCAACTTACAACATAATGATCATGTTGAAATGACTCTAAACATGCAATTGGTATTTGTGAACCCCTCGTTAGATTCTTAGGTGTGAATACTAATGTAAGGGGAGTATCATTGAGACGTAGGAATTAATTTGTTGTAATATATTTAATTATATTAAGACAAATAAGATATGATGTTTTCAATTAGCGGAACTTGGTGGGCCATCTCACTGTGGCCGCTATAACATAGTACCTATTTAATGACTTAGGTCATTATTTGGTTCCTATGATATAACATCTATACTGAGTTATCTCGTCAAGATCCACTAATTGCGAAGGTTGTAACACCTTATGATTCAAGTATTGTTAAGTTATAAATGCTGATGGTACTCCACGGATATGTACATCAATTCCAACTATTATATGATGGTCATTATGACAAATGATATCTCACTATGGTAACTTAAACGTTTGATAAATTTAGCGCATACAAGGGAAAAACTATTATTGACGTAATTAGTGTTGTTAGATAAAATAAAATCAATCTGTAGACCTAGATCTATAGGATTCCATATTTAGGTAAATGATATGAATTGGATGTTGTATTTTAATAGCAACAATATGAAATCACATATCAAAGCACAATAAAATGTCCCACTTTTTGGTATGGTTTGTACCTTTATAAACATGAATTTTCAGTTTCATTGATTTTCTAAAGGTAATAGCCACAAAACCATACACATTCATGAAATTACACAAACTAACGAAATGTTGTGTTTAGAGTTTAGAATACATGTATATTTTTTAAAAATAAAATTGGTAAAAAATATGGTCTTTTTCTTAATTTTTTTCAAACGTTGTTTCTTATGTTATAAAAGAGTAATGACTATCCTCGGGTGGTTTATTTATATGAAAATTTATTTTTTTGACCATGAAATTTTAGATGTATTTTTTAGATTTGAATTTTGAGATTCTGTCAAATTTTCATATTTTTTTTACTTATATATATATTTTTAATTAATTATTTAGTAAATATATTTTCAAATAAATAGTGTATATATGTCTATGCCAATAAAATTTAAGATATTTATCGAAATTGAGGTTTTTTTCACAGGTATGTAGAAGACTTCAGTAAATAGTAATTTTATTTTTTTCAATTTTTTTTGATATATTCTACTATTTTTCAAATTTGGTTGATTGTGTACTATTGATTGTCCTAAAATACCGTATCTTAGTAAAAATTAAAAAATAAATAACAAATAGATTTTTAAAAAATGAAAATTACATTTTTATAAAGCTAATAAAAATCTGAATTTTGTGTCAAAATTTTGTAATTTAACTAGTTCGTTTACCCTAATTACGTGGCACATGAGTGGCAGATTTTGGTTCACAATTATCCCCCAAAAGGATTTGGAGCCAAAATGTGCCACCCAGGCGCCACGTCTGTGCCACTCAAGGGGGTTTGCGCAAAACCCCTTGCGCCACCAAACATATCCTTTTAAATTTAATGTTTTACAAGTTACTTATTTAATATTGTTAATTTTTTATGTTTTAAATTTAGTTTTTTACATATTTTTTGTTTTAAACTAATTTTTTTTTTTTTAATTGTTTTTAACCAAAAATATCTAATATTAAATTAGAAAAGTTGTTTTACGTATTAAATATAAATTCTATTAAAATTAGAAAAGTTGTTTTAAAGTTATAAAAAATTAAAATTAAAAACAACCTAATTTCTACTGAGATTTGTATATAAATAGAGTTACATGCACATATAGTTTTGTATCGAGTTTACTCTTAGACATTCAGATCTATCACGATTTATGTGTGTAGGTGAAAATTATTGAAGTGGATGAATCATGGGAAATGCAAAGAATGAGAAATGAAAATATACCGAGGAAGAGAATGCAGAGAAGAATGCTAGAAGATCTGTTCGTAGAAAGGCACAAAGAGAGAGAGAGAGAGAGAAGACACAACAAGTTAAAGACAAGGCTGCAAAAATTGGTACATATGTATAGAAACCCTTGATAGATCGTAACTTTTTTTAGTTCTAAGGTTTAAATATGATAATATGTTTTTCTAGTATGTGTTGTTTACAAAAGTATAAACCCATAATACATGGGTTTTGATAGGATCCCATATACCTAAAACAATAGAAATAATACTACGGATTCAACTCTATTAATCAGTAGTTGATCATCCTTGAATGATGTCAAAAATAACTCAAAAAATAGTAATGGTTATATCATAGATAACACAATCTGTCATATAGTTTCCAGACTTAAAGTTATGGAAGTGAATGCTTTCCTCTAATGTGTCTATGATAAGAGAACAGAAAAAGTATGATCGAAATTGGACATTCCTATGTAGGTGATATGACTGAATGATGGTCCACGTTTATGATCTTGTGTAAAACCATTATGTATAGTATCAGACCTTTATCCAACCATCCTTCTCATGTATAGTGTCATACGAAAATAGTTACTCAAAGGCACTATGGAATATGTAGATCTCAAAGGTTGTTAGATTACTTAATCGTAGATCATTTGGGATGTTCAATATTGTTAAGGTGATGTCCCTCCATTAGCAATAATCATTGAAAATTAATAATGGAAATGGTGTGTACACGTATGTTGAGTTGTTTCACTTGGTTGGAGTGATTAGTAACCATAAGTGAAGGGAAATATATGGTGATATTATCACTAGTTCATAGTCTACTAGGGTAAACCAATTCTTACCTTAATATTCCTCTAGCCAGATTTCTTAAACTTTCCCTTATGAAATATATTGAAATTAGCTAGTCAATGGTGAAGTGCATTAGTGTCGAAGGGTCTAGTCAAGCCTTGAGTGAATTAAATGGGTGCAATAATTAATTATGTTGATCGAATGGGATTCTTGAATAAATTACCCCTTATTTGTACGATATGGGACCACTACGATAATATATTTGTTGATACTCATAATGCTATCTACATTGATATAAATAAGCCTGATACATGGAGTGTATAAAATATACCAGGATATACTGAATTACACTGTATGATTGATTGTGTCATTCGACAATACTAAGGTTATAACCCCCCCTCCCCCGTTTATAGTGGTATTAATGCAATTAGGGGACTATAGTTTGATAAGTCTACCATGAACCTTTCATTATAAAAAATTGGTTACGCATTTTGTTACTTCTACTTAAGTGATTGACCTTCACGATAGATTAATTAATTCTTGAAGTATTTCAAAATTCTATGTTATAATTGTTAGACTGTGTGCTATGAATTTATAGGTCAAGTATTGGATTTATGATAATGCATCATTTCATATAGATGTAAATATGACATGAAATTAAATCATAACCTGGGAATTAGTATCGTAATCATGTCACTTCTTTCGAACTGAGCATGGCTAACATTTTGTTATGGCTAACATCTTACAGATTGGGTAATTAAACGTCCAAAATACGATCTTGAAGTAGCATTCTAAAGAATACATTTGATCAATTTAATTGAATTAAGGATGCAATGCAACTATATGGTAAATTCTTAATTAAGCAGACTCTCTCTGTCCCTATTAATGAGATTAAGAGGTTAATGTAACCTATTATGTAGTGTATGTGTTTACTCAATCTTTTAAATATAATGTATTCAATAATTTCTTAAAACTTTTATTTCATCACACAAACAAATGAAAGGTTTCCTTGGTCTTAGGTTTGATTTGATAAATTAAGAAAATTAGATCTATTTACCATATTTTATATTAGTGATATATATATATATATATATATATATACTATATATGATATGATATATAGTAGATTTCAAAAAGGACATCATGAATGGCTATCTAAATATATATTAGCTTGTGTATGTAACTGAAAAATATTAAATTGTTTACTAAGTGTAGTAAGCTGGAATTTAAGTTACATATGTTAAAGTGTATATGACTATGCTTGGTCATTTAAGTAATTGTAATCACATCCTATGTAAGTGTTATTATTGACTTATTGCAAATTTACTGGTGTACTCACATGTAAATATGATTTATGGACATTAGATGCAATGAGTGCAGTTTAACAGTATGCTAAAGTGATAACATAAAGATTATGTTGAAATTACTCTAAACATGCAATTGAAAAATGCGAAACACTTGGTGAAGATTCTTAGGATGTGAATACAAATATTAAAATAATTTTCATTGAGACGTAAGAACCACTATCATGTAATAGATTTAACAACAAAAAGAGTAGAGATAATATATGATGTTTAAAATTAGCGGAACTTGGTGGGCCATCTAACTGTGGCCGCTATAAGCATAGTACCTATTTAATGACTGTAGAACATGATTTGCGAACACTATGATATAACATCTATACTGAGTTATCTCTTACCCGAGCCACTGAAAATTGCGAAGGTTGTAGCACCTGCGATGCTTCAAGTAATTGGCGATGGCAAAAGATGCCCATGGAAGCACAATAAAATGTCCCACTTTTTGGTATGATTTGTACCTTTATAAACATGAATTTTCAATTTCATTGATTTTCTAAAGGTAATAGCCACAAAACCGTACACATTCATGAAATTACACAAACTAACAAAATGTTGTGTTTAGAGTTTAAAATACATGTATATTTAAAAAAGAAAAAATTGGTAAAAAATATGGTCTTTTTCTTAATTTATTTCAAATGTTGTTTCTTATGTTATAAAAGAGTAATGACTGTCCTCGGGTGGTTTATTTATATGAAAATTTATTTTTTGACCATGAAATTTTAGATATATTTTTAAGATTTGAATTTTGAGATTCTGTCAAATTTTCATATTTTTTTTAATTAATTATTTAGTAAAAATATTTTCAAATAAATAGTGTACATATGTCTATGCCAATAAAATTTAAGATTTATATCAAAATTGAGGTTTTTTTTCACAGGTACGAAGAAGACTTCAATAAATAGTAATTTTATTTTTTTCAAATTTTTTTGATATATTCTACTATTTTTCAAATTTGGTTGATTGTGTACTATTGATTGTCCTAAAATACCGTATGTTAGTAAAAATTAAAAAATAAATAACAAAACAAATTTTTAAAAAATGAAAATTACATTTTTAGAAAGCTAATAAAAATCTGAATTTTGTGTCAAAATTTTGTAATTTAACTAGTTTGTTTACCCTAATTACATGGCACCTGAGTGGCAGATTTTGGCTCACAATTATCCCCCAAAAGGATTTGGAGCCAAAATGTGCCACCCAGGCGCCATGTCAGTGCCACTCAGAGGGGTTCGCGCGAACCCCTCCTGCACCACCAAAGCACTACCAAAACGTTTCCTTCTAAATTTAATGTTTTGCAATTGCGTCTCCCCTTCTAAATTTAATGTTTTACAAGTTACTTATTTAATATTGTTCGTTTTTTATGTTTTAAATTTAGTTTTTTACATATTTTTTTGTTTTAAACTAAGTTTGTTTTTTTTTAATTGTTTTTAACCAAAAATATGTAATATTAAATTAGAAAAGTTGTTTTACATATTAAATATAAATTCTATTAAAATTAGAAAAGTTGTTTTAAAGTTATAAAAAACTAAAATTAAAAATAACCTAATTTCTACTGAGATTTGTATATAAATAGAGTTGCATGCACATATAGTTTTGTATCGAGTTTACTCTTAGACATTCAGATCTATCACGATTTATGTGTGTAGGTGAAAATTATTGAAGTGGATGAATCATGGGAAATGCAAAGAATGAGAAACGAAAATATACCGAGGAAGAGAATGCAGAGAAGAATGCTAGAAGATCTGTTCGTAGGAAGGCACAAAGAGAGAGAGAGAGAGAGAAGACACAACAAGTGAAAGACAAGGCTGCAAAAATTGGTACATATGTATAGAAACCCTTGATAGATCATAATTTTTTTTAGTTCTAAGGTTTAAATATGATAATATGTTTTTTAGATTGGGTAAAGGCAAGGGTTTTGATAGGATCCCATGTGTATGTTTATGGACACAGATCATGATGCGCAACATTATGCTGAAGTGATAACAAAATTTATGGAATTACTTCCCAAGAAAAATGTGAAACACTTGGTGAAGATGGATTTACAAAAATTAAAAGAATTTTCCCAACAAGAACCACTATCACGAAAGAAAACAACAAAAAGTGTAGAGATAATATATGGTGAATTTGTTAATTTGACTACAGTTGCTAGAGCACATTTGTTGGTTACATTCTTGAATCATGTTGATATGAGGGAAACATTAGAATTTTTGGGTGTTGATTTTGGATGGAAAAATTCAAAACGTGTAGAAGAAGAATTTGTTGGGAATGTTTTTAAAGGAATAAGTTCTTTGGGTACAAAAACTAGGTCTGTTGATAAGAGTATTTCTCGTAGAGCAATATTAACTTCAGTTGTAAGTGAAGATACAACAAAGAATCGTCATGTTACCGCCGTTGCCAAGGCATTGGGTTTATCTAGAAAGACGGTCAGCAGGTATGCAAAGAGGAGGAAGACATTGGATGACTCTACTATGGAAGGAAATTGGGCACTAATGTGTAGAAATCCACGTTCTGATAAAATAGAGGATAATATTGTGAAGATAGTTTCTGATTTTTGGACTGAGAGGACTCGTCCTTCTCCAAATGTGAGGGATGTTTTAAAACACAGGATAACTCGCAATAACTATGATGAACATATAAAACATTGGCTTGAAATAACTCAACATGAGATGTACATAAAGTTTACAGAAGAAAATCCAGATGTTAAGATTGGACAACGAATGTTTGAAAATTTGAAGCCTTGGTATGTGCGAGCTGATAAAGTCCTTGACACATGTTGTTGTCGCTATCACGTTGAGTTTGATTATCACTATCAGGTACAATTTTTTTTATAGATCATGTATATATATTTTGAGGCGTGCTTTCATTTATATCTATATATTTGAAATTTGTTTAAATATCATTTTTTGAGATGTGATTTAAAATTAATGCATTTCAAAATCTATGTTTTTTTCAGGTGTATAGAAAGTTACGGGAAGAAAATGCCCCACCTACACGTGTCAGTGAATTCATAACTTCAATTCTTTGCACGATATCCGATGATCATGTCGATGATCGTATGACTTGCATCAAAGGTGTCTGTGACAAGTGTGGGGACTTGAAATTATTGCCAAAAACAAATGAAGATTTGGACACAGTTAAAATGGTTGCTTGCAAGAGGTGATATATATAAATTTATGTTTTTAAATTTGGATGTTAGATTTTATTTTGATTTTTATGTTTACTGCAAATGAATACATGACAATTTGTCCATGTTATGAATTGATTTTGTAGGTTCAAATACATAAAATATTCAACAAGGCTTGGAAAAGATGCAACCAGGTTGGATTTGGTAGAAGAGGAAATCCCCATTGCTACATTCATGCAAAGTTTCCGAAGTTTAATTAGTCTGTACATCAAACATTCTCACTATTCAAAGTGGCAGGCTACACAATTCAAGACTAATAGAGACACATTCCCTATTGGTTCCATATTGTTTGTGGTTTATTTTGCAGAGAATTACTCATTTTCTCATTAAAAATAAATTCAGACACAGTATTATCATACTGACCAGGTTACTATCATGGTTCAAGTATTTTATAGGCATGCACAATTGGATTTGGATGGGGTTGAAAGTACATATGTGAAGCGAATGATCAAGAAGGAGTATCACTTCTATATAAGTGATGACAAGGAACATGACACCCACTTTGTGCAACATTGTTTTGGTTTGTTCTTTCAATATCTTCATCAGCGAGGAATACAAATAGATCAACATTTTTTTTGGTCAGATGGTTGCGCATCACAATTCAAATCCTCTCGCCCTTTCTTTGCACTCAGTCGTTATCATCGTCATCACAAAATTCCTCATTTATGGAGTTTTTTTTAGAGTGGTCATGGGAAGGGAGAACACGATGGTGCAGGTGCATGCATCAAACGTGCTCTAAAGAAACAAAGCTTTGATTATGAGGGAGATCGATTGATTGATGCCCACACCGTTGTTGAATGGTGTAAGAAACATTTTACAGTTCAAGTTTCAACCTCACAGGCTTCAACATCACACGCTTCAACCCCACAGGCTTCAACCCCACACAGAGTGTTTTGGGAGATAACAGGTACATGCACATTTAAAACATAGATATGTAGATCTTGATGTGATTTATTAAGTGAACTACAAGTTACTAACTTTAAATTTTTTTATTTTGAATTTTGATGTTTGTTTTAAACTTTATTGATCTTTTGAGCATGATTAAATGAAGGTATTAATCGAAGGACAAAGTATGGATGTGAAAGGATTCCCTATTCTAGGTCTTTGCACTCTTTGATGACTATGGATAGTAATAACTGGACAATCTGTACAAGAGATTATTCTTGTTTTTGTTATGAATGCATGAACAAATCATATTCAGAGTGCAATAGTCAAAAACATGGGTATGTAGGTGAGTGGAAGCAAGTTCCTTTAGTTGTGGATGACACATATGGATCAGATCATGATGATAGTTTTGAAGATGTGCCATTAATTTCAACTGATTATGACCACATATCTGGACTGGTTAAACAAGGTATGTTTTATTTAAAAGGATCAAGTATAATTTGATAATTAAATATATATGTATAATTTATACTATACATGGATCATTGAATGTTTCTTTGCATTTTGTTGTAGGAGATGTATTTGCAGTCATTGCTGAAGAAGCCAATATTGAGAAAGTGGAGTACTACTTGTTGTGTTGCACAGAAGAGAGAACAAAGCTAACATGTGAAATAACAAGTGAAGTGACAACATTTTATACTGGCTCGGTTGTAGTGCAGGGAACATACTTACAACAAGTGAAAGCCCTCCAAAGTGGGATTCACTTTGTTGATTACAAACCAGACAAAAAGGTGTATCATTACACCCATCACATAATTGCTACAGGGTTACAATTGCAGCAGGTGAAGACTACAAATAGTAAACGCAAAAAATGGAGACTAGATGTAGAAGACCATGAAAAACTTTTACAGGTCATTGAACAATGAGCAGAGCCACTTGGTATTATATAGAAGGACATGGAATAAATTACTAAACCTTGTTGGTAATAAACTATTAAGCTATATGATTGTATTTTCTACTTGAAGGGACTATGGAGACCACTATACAATAAAGTTGTTTAATACTTGTGATTCTTACTTGTTGTGAGATGGTTTATGGTTTACTTTAAGTATTGTGATATGGTTGTTACATGGAAGTATGTATGGTATAAACATGATTTATGATGTGGATGTATGTTGCATTATTATTTTTAATGTGGAAATGTTAGTTGGGAATTCAGATGTACATAGTTTTTGATATATGTTATTTGTTTAGTTGTGAACCAAAAGGTTGTATATGGAGTACCCTTATCACTGTACAAGTTTATCATATTTCAATATGCTTGGAATTGTGTTGATTCATTAAGGATTCATTATGTCATAGAGAATGAGATAGGAGGGAAATAAGGTTCTTTCATCTAGACTGAGTAGTGAATAAAAAATAAGGTTTTTCTTATGCATCTTAAACTGGTTACTTTTCATGATTGTGTTCTTCATCACTGGTACACTATGAAAATACCTAGTGCACTACACTTGTAGTGTTGCAAACTATGTTTTTCTTGTTGGAATGAGGCTTGGGTGATCACTTGTCTCAATGTTAAACATGAATAAAAATGATCTTATACTAATGGTGGGTGTTGTTTGTGTTGATAGTTTGGTAGCACATGGATAGTTTTATATACTCTTTCCTTAATGGTCATTAGGAGTCTTATTTCAAGTTGTTAATTGAATGATCTATTGAACTTAAACTTTCATCATATATGATTCAAATAGTAACATAAGCCATTATACCATGGAATGTTTAATGTAACATAAAGTATTACTAAATTACCTAAGCATTGAAAATGATTCAATATAGAATTTTAACGAAGTTTACAATGTTATATCACAAAAATGAAGGGTATTTAATATCTTATCTATCATTATACCTATTATGATATCATCAAGAGACAAAAATGAAAGATAAGGGGGTGTCTTATATTCACATCCATAATTGTAAATATACACTGGAACTCATAAAAATATATTAATAATACACGTGTCTAAGACATATATCAAAATATAATAATCATGTCTAGAATGAGTATGAGTATATATACATGTCTAAAATATCTAAAATCATGTCTAATGAGTATATACATGTCTAAAATCTCTAAAAGTATGTCTAAAATGTCTGAAATCTATAAAATATCACTGAAGTCTCCTCCGTGCACTAGGGCGAGTGCCAGACCCCTCACTACGCTCTGTTGCACCCTGCATGTTAAAAAAAAGGAATATACACGTCATAAACTATATATAGCATGTACCATATATTAAAATATATAAACAAAATTCTACAACAATTTCTTGATTAATTCAATAAATCATATAACAAATATGTACAATTTATTAACTCAGTATCTGTCCCTGGGCGAATGTTAGGAGTATCCACGCTATGTGTAGATCTCTATCCCATAGATCCCTGTGAAACAAAATAAATAAAATGTAAGAAGTTGATAAATAAGTTTTTTGAATAAATTTCATTAATTTCTAACATTTCAATTTAGATTAAATATTAATTATATTAAAACACATGTATTTATACCTCTGCGGAATGCATCTCCAAATGTATGTGATTTTCATCCACAACCTCAACACCAGCAAATATGTTGCCAAGTGAGCCAAGTTGACTCAGGCCTGGAACATCGAGATCCATGTTGTGCTCAGTCAAGAGCTGTGTGTATGTGACACAGGTAGATGGTGTGGGCTGTGAAGCTCCACACACTGGAGCAAAAGCCTAAACACAGAAGTACATGTTTAATTTTAATATTAATAAATTGTAAAGTAATGATCAATTAAAATAAATTTTAATTATATTAAAGGTTTAATTTTCACACACCGGAACAAAAATGTGTTGAACATCAGGTGTGACGAGCTCAGCAACAAGAAGTCTATCTGTAGCAATGGTAGTAGTACCCTGACTAGAAGATACACTCCCACTCTGCTCTATAAAATCTAAAACCCCCGATAGTGGAATGTTGCAATGCTGTGAAATCACCTCATATGCATGCAACAAGTCAGCAACCATGATGCGCCCTAGCCAACGTGCCTGAGCGGGATCTGTAACTAGCTCAAAGTCATCTGGGGAAATCAAAGATGCACGAGTGTATACCTCTGCGTGCATCACTGCTGCTACTAGCACCTCCACTACTAGTATCGCGTCTCTGAAGGTACTGACCCACACGGTCAAAAGAGATCAATTGGGTCTCGCGAGCAATGCCAGCAAGACCCTCGATAGCAGCCTCATGTGCAGTCATAACGACAGGTGTTGCGACATCCTGAAAGCCTGATAAGAATGGTTGTGGCCTTGGTACAAGCTGCTGCACGTCAACAACTGCAGGAGCTCCCTCCTTTCTATATGCCTCCCTGTGGCTAATACGGCCACGCCCCTGCCCCAAATAACTAGGGATGTCTAAATAGTTCACCTTTAGGTTTAAGTGAACCTCAGCATGTAGCATCATTATGAAGTATAACGGTAATTGGTCATTATTCAGAAATTGGCCTTGAGAGGCCACAAATCTAGGATAAATCAAAGGGGCACATAGGGGACATGAACATTTGTTTACATAATATGCCCTTATTTTCCGTTTGTCTGCATAAAAACTCCAACAAGACCTCTTAACGACTTCCTTATCGGAAAGTTGTGATGTAATCTCATTATAACCTACATCTCCTGAGACACTTGATTTTAGTGAATCCATAAATTTTTTTATTGATTCAGAATCAAATGGATTATATGTTTTCAAACTTGTCTCTATTCTACGAAGATCAACCAGTATTTTTTCACAATGGGCTTTATACTGCCCAACTGTAGTTGGATTTTGGAGAATAGATTACAATTTTGCAATCTCTAAATCGAGTCCTCTCAAACAAATTAGGAGCGGAAGAAGCCATGACTGTAAAAAAATGAAAGTAAAATTCAATTAATAGTACTTTTAATTTAAAAAATTCCTAAGATATTCTCCTATATTAATGAAAACAGAAATATGATTTTCAAGCTTCAATGCAAATAATATAGAAATTAAATTACAAAATCAAATAAATTACAAAATTACAAAATCACATAAATTACATAAATTACAAATCACATAAATTACAAAATTTCCCATCTAATCAAATGCAAGAAACATATTGCACATATCGTTGAGTTCCTACACAACATCACACAATAAATTTTGGTGCACGTAATTAGGAAACTACATAATAACCTAAAGGCTATGATATCATATATCAACTTAGGAATACCTAGACCAAAATTTTCATGTAGGATTAGATTCAATGAGCTAAATTGTATACAAGAATATTCTCTATAAACTTTGAATGAAACTACTTTACAAAGTGATGACAAGATGACATATTTCTAATATATTGTCAACACATTGAGCGGATTCAAAAATACCATTTCATTTGATCAAGACGACTTCCTTTAAAGAAAAAATATTCAATAAAATGGTAAAACATATAATTGTTAATATGTAATATCATGTTTCTCTTAGTAAACGGAATCGATACTAAGGATCATACTTATTCTAACACACAAATTATAGAATTCGATATTTTCAATAAAAAAATTAAGTCAATTTATGTTAGACATAATATTGGGGCCAAAAATGTTTTGCAAAAAATTAGAGGCCATGTCTGCAACTCAAATTATAATCTTGTGATATGAATAGTGTGCCTTCTATTATGCTATATGTTAAAAATACTTTCTTAGTGACATGGTGTATATATTTCCTAGAAATGATAGTCCATTCAAGTTTTGTGCCATGACTAAGACCATAAAAAAATTATACCACTATCTAATACACCCCAATCAACCACTAAGCACCTTATGTAAGAAATAATGATTTAACGAATACATGCCTACGAAGTGGGGAAACACAACAAGTCTAATGTTGAAGTAACCAATACACAAAATATTAAACTCAAAAATATGAAAAATAAGGTTATCATATCAATGAGAAATGGTGTAATCCCAATTTCCCTTATATAGGTGTAGAGACATATGGACATGAGCTAGATAACTTGATGTTAGTCAACTATATTACACTACCAAAGAGTAAAGATGACCATGAGCATCAATTAATAAGGATAATATCTTATCAATAATTCTTGCAATGATAATAGCACAAGAATCCATCCTATAACCACATAAACTTCATTAAAAAAATATGGATTTAGATTCAAGACTAAAAAAATTGGGATACAATGGCCATGGTTTAGGTAAATATGAGAAAATAATTCATAAACTAATCCTATAAATTGAAAATAAACTTAATATGGTATTGGGACATTGTAATGATTATAACATAAAGGAAATACCATTTCGAGTAAATCAAAAATATCTCTACACTCATAATCCTCTAACTACTACGAATAATAATCAATTGCACAAACATGCAACACATATACACGTTTAATGTGATTGTTGAAGCATTATTAGTTAACCTCAAACCCATTTACTAAAAGCCATTTATTATTCCATTTTTTTAGTTTATGACTCATTTCCCTTGGCATCCGAAGTTCATTATATGTATTTATTCAAAATCCAAAAACACATATATATTCCAATAATCCAAAAACATTCAAATATTACAAAAATCCAAAACTAGGACAGGTATATGTGACTTGCTTTGTCATGACATAGAATCAAATATTTTTTTATCATTTGATAAATCCCACTTCCGTATGCACTTTGTCTTACATGTTATACACAAGTTAGTTACAAGTAATGTCAATTATACGCTTCCATGGATACATAAATGATTCACAACATTAATTAGTCTTATGTAAAGAATATTATTCTATGTAAAATTGTGAAGAAGATAAATGAAAATTATTATGAGGTAAATGGTAAATATGTCATATAATTTTGATATTTATCTAGTATTTGATTATTTATATTTATATGTATTTCATGGAAGGTATAATGAAGGGGAAGAAGAAGAATTACTGGATTGGAGGCAAAAGGTTCCAAGGAAAAAGAAAGAAAAGATATTGCAGGTTTTGGATAAGAAACTAGTGCATACCATGCAAGGAAGTTACAAAAAGTATATAGTATGGTAGGAAGGATTAAAACAAAAAGATATCACTTGGATTTAAAAGTGAGAATTAAAGAATATTACCAACTAAAAATGAAAAAAGTTTAATCAAAACAACTTGTAAAAGTTGAGTTCTTTTCAAGAAAGGGATAATGATGTGATGGCCTATGTTACAGAGGTCATATATTTTTATTTAGAAATTTTACTAATCCAATTTTTTTATAAAAAAAGATCTCAAAAGTTTCTATTTAATGATAATTGGTAAAATAAAATTAGGGTCAAATTGTAAACCTTTTTCAACACCAAAATTGACCATTCTAAGGGTCGAACATTACATTTTATTTTATTTTTTACTATTTTTTAGATTCAATATTTTTGTATGTGAGCGTGAATTGGAGTTGTAAGGAATTCTCTATCTCTATTTATACATGTACAATATAAGGGATAATTTTTAGGCCTATCTAAGAGTGTATGCAAAAAATGATAAGAAATATAAGTTGCTAAAAAAAGTGATTTTTGTTAACTAGATAGGATAGATTTTTTCCTTTAATAGTTTTTCTGTAATTGAAATATATAGTTGTGCATGAAAACTTAACATTTTTTTTTTGGTGTTAATCTAAAAATCTTATGTATTTCTAATGGGATAACGAATAATAGAATTTCCTCTTTTCTTCTCAATACTCTTTTGTATGCAGTTTATTGTTTATGTTTGAATTTTTGCATTAGTGAATTCATCAAGGGGTCAGAAAAAGGGGTTTGGTGAATAGTTCCATCACCAAATTAACCCCTTAACATGTCCCAACTCCTTAAAATTATTACCACACATACCTCATTGGGGTAAATTGGCATATGTCGACTTTTCAAAAATATCTCAAGATGCCAAATCTAATGACATATGATTTGACCTTCATTTTGAGAAACATTACAAAATATCCATTATTCAACTACTTGTTCCTATGTCCTATTTGAATTCTAAAACATCAAAAAATAAACCATAAGGCATAACATTTTGAAAAATTTAACCATAATTTCTCAAATACTTTTCAAGAAAAATACATGGTGACCCTTTAAATATTTTTTTGAAATGAAAATAAAAAAGACCCTAAATTTTTAATTTTGGCTCAAACAAAAAAATACGAAGTGGATAATTTGGAAAACCCAAAAGGTGGATTGGCTCAGATGGAATGGGGATGGAAAAAAAGGAGAACAGATTCAGATTTGAATAAAAACAATTTTCTTTTAGAGTGTTTGAAGTAACTGAATGAATCATCCGAGTTAGACAGCCATTTTCATGCATGTTCTAGCTGTTATTATTTTGTTTTCTGAGCTTTCATGGTAAATCCCGTATTAGGCCGTGAGGAGGAGAATTGACAGTCGGGTTTTCTTAGTTGATAAACTTTCTGTAAAGCATGGAACGTGGATATTTGACCATCTTGAGCACAATGAATTTTTTTTACAGGTCTTGAAATAGTCTGTTGAGTGTTTTATAATCGGATTCTCCCTACTCTGGCCGTAACTAGGGCACGATAGATCTCTCAATTTCCTCGGTCGAATTTCTATATTCTTTGAAAATCTCAATGCTTGGGAGGTCGCCTAACATCCCATAAATGTGCAGACTGTAATTTGAATGGAAAGTATCATTTCCACTAACCCCTGTCATTCCAGTTCGTGATTACCAGTTACAGTCACAAATTCATTCTTTTGGGGACGTTTTTTGATGCTTGTCAAGATCAAATTTTCTTAGGAATACCTAGTGAATGATCAGTTTCATCTTGCCTAAGCTGAAATCCTTCATGGTTCGAAGCAAAGGAAAACTCTGTCATCTTGGGAATGATCTTTGAAGGTCATTAAGGTATTGGTGCATCAGATTCTTGAATTTCCATTCCATTGACTTGAATTTATATTGTAGTCATTGAATCAGTCCTAAGTTGAAATAGGACAGTGAAAGGAAGTGGGATGATATACAAAGAGACAAACTCTGGATCCCTACCTACACTTTGTAACTCCAAAAAAAATGGATTCCTGGATTGATGTTTGGAATCACCTTATTTGTAACAAGAAAGAGTTTGACCTTGTCACTGAGATAGGACAGGACTACAAGGCCTTGGCTATGCAAAGAAGTAGTATTGGGCCTTATGGCCAATCTCAGTCGCTCTGAGTCCTAATTTCCTGAGGTATAGGTATAGTGTGATGTGTGCTAGATAAATAGGAGTGAATATTGTACTACAAGTATAAGTATTTGTATCTTCAAGTAAGAGGAGTGTGATGTGTAAGACTTAGATGAAATGGTTGATATAATTTCTTATATCAAGAAGGTTGATCAACCTTGAGACATATCAAGGAGAGCCAAGAAATATCAAGGACATCAGTGTATTAGTGAAAGTTGAAGATTGATACACCATTTGTGGTATCAGAGCGGTTGATTGTGCACAATATAAAGATCCAGAGCAGAAAGGAAAGGATAAGAAGCAACATAACAAGATGCCACCCAGGAGAGCAATTCAAGTAGCCCAAGCAGCCCAATTAGCATTGGATGAAGACATCAGGAACCTGACAGCTAGGTTGAGGGACCTAGAAGAGGCACAAAGAAGAGGAACAGAGATGGCAAAAGTCAGTGACGGTGAGCAAGAGCCACCAGAGGAGGAGCTGACTGCAGAGGTGGATGAAGAGACACCTGAAAAGAGATTGATTAGATCCATCATGAAGGTGAACACAAAACCAAAGATGGAGGTTCCCATGTACGAAGGTAACTTGAATGTGGAAGAATTGATTGATTGGATCAAAGCATTGGATAAGTACTTTGATTTTGATGGTATAGTGGAAGATGACAGAAAAGTGAAATTTGCCATGACCAGATTGCATAAGCATGCATCCTTGTGGTGGGATGGAGTGCAAGAAGAAAGGAAGAGGAAAGGCAAAGAAAAAATTAAGAGCTGGGATAGAATGGTAGACAAGATGAAGGGAAAATTCATTCCCAGAGATTATGAGGTAAACTTGTTTAAGAAGCTACAAAATTTGAGGCAAAAGGAGTTGTCTGTAAAAGAATATACTGAAGAATTCTATAGGCTAACAATCATATCAGGTCACATGGAAGAAGATCTGGAAAAGGTAGCTAGATACATTAATGGACTGAGATTCAACATCTAGGATGAGATCAGCCTTCTCACTCCCAAGACTATTGAGGAGGCCTACTAGATTGCTCTAAAAGCAGAGGAGAAAATAGCCAGGAGACAAAACACTGTCTCAAGAGGAAGGGGCAGATCATTCAGAGGAAGAGGTGCTCCAAGTGATAGAAGATAGCTGCAAACAAGTGCTGAAGAGGGGAGCAACTCTAGTAGCACATAGAACACAAGAGGCGGTTCACCATTCAGAGGAAGGAGACCCTATCAAGGTTATCAAAGAGGTAGGGTCAGATTTTTGGGTAAGTGTTTTAGGTGCAACAAGTATGCTGGTCATAGATCCTATGAGTGTCTAGAGAACCCTCAAAACAGCCATGGGAAGAATATGTATATTGCTTCAAATGAAGAGCAAGATGGAGAGCTAGATGTAGCACCTAAACTAGAGAATATCTCAAAAGATGGTGAGTCTCTTCTCATGAAGAGAGTGCTGTTGAAACCCAACAAGGAGGTAATGGAACCCCCTCAGAGGAAGAGTTTGTTTAGGACCAGGTGCAAGAGCAAAGGGAAGTGCTGCAAGGTGGTGATTGATAGTGGGAGTACAGACAACCTTGTGTCTGTTGAGATGGTAGAAAAGCTAGGCTTGAAAAGAGAGCCACACCCCACTCCATACAAAGTGTCCTGGCTGCAAAAAGGACATCAGCTATTGGTAAATGAACAATGTAAGGTAGAATTTCATATTGGAGCTTATAAATATCAGGTCATGTGTGACATCATGCCCATGGATGTTTGTCATATCCTTCTAGGAAGACCTTGGTAGTTTGACAACAAAGCCATTCACGATGGGAGGAAGAATACTTACACCTTCAAGAAGGGTGGAGTAGAGCATACCCTCATAGCTTTAAAGGAAGAGAATGATACAGCTGAATCCAGTTCAAAAGTAATGATGGTAAGTGGCAAAGAATTCTTACAAAGCATGAAGAAGGAAGAGGTAAGTTTTGCAGTCATTGGTAAATTGAAAAGTGTAGTGACTAACACTCAATTGAGTGATTTACCTCTGAAGTCCAGGAGATGCTGAATGAATATGTATACATTGTGGTGGATGAGCTACCAAATGAGCTGCCACCTGTGAGAAGTATCAGCCATCACATAGATCTGATCCCAGGAGCAAGTTTGCCAAACAAGGCAACCTACTGGATGACACCAAGGGAGAATGAAGAGATCAAGCAACAAGCTCAAGAATTGTTGGACAAAGGATTGATAAGAGAGAGTTTGAGTCCATGTGTTGTACCTACGGTGCTCAGTCCTAAGAAAGATGGAACGTGGAGAATGTGTATAGATTCCAGAACCATCAACAAGATCACCATAAGGTATAGGTTTCCTTTGCCCCGGATAGATGATTTAATTGATTGTTTTAGTGGATCAGTTTACTTCTCTAAGATAGATTTGAAGAGTGGATACCATCAGATAAGAATCAGAGAGGGAGATGAGTGGAAGATAGCATTCAAGACAAATGATGGTCTGTATGAGTGGCTAGTTATGCCCTTTGGTTTGACCAATGCTCCTAGTACCTTCATGAGACTGATGAATGAGGTGCTTAAAAGTTTCACAAGTAAGTTTGTCATTGTGTATTTGGATGACATTTTCGTATTTAGTCAGAGTAGAGAAGAACATTTATTGCATTTGAGAATGGTAAAAATAAGTTACAGGAAGAGAAACTGCTGATCAATGTGAAAAAGTGCAGTTTTCTACAAACCAAGCTGGTGTATTTGGGGTTTGTCCTTTCAAAGGAAGGACTGAAAATGGATAAGGATAAGATCAAAGCCATCCTTGAGTGGCCAACACCCAGGAGTGTGTTTGAGGTAAGAATTTTCCATGGGTTAGCTAGTTTTTATAGAAAATTTATCAGAAATTTAAGTGGTATTGTAGCTCCCATGATAGAGACTATAAAAGGTGATAAGAAACATTTTCAGTGGACTGAAGCAGCAGAGAGAGGATTTCAATTTCTGAAGAAGAAGGTAACAGAAGAGCCCATTTTAGTTCTACCTAATTTTAACAAATTGTTTCAAGTGGAGTGTGATGCTAGTGGCCTAGCAATTGGGGCAGTTTTGAGCCAAGAAGGCAAACCAGTTGCTTTCTTCAGTGAAAAACTCAGTGAGGAAAAAAGGAAGTATTCATCCTATGATCAATAATTCTATGCAATAGTTCAGGCACTAAAAAAATGGAGACACTACCTATTGCCTAAAGAATTCGTGTTGTTTACTGATAATTATGCCTTTCAGTTTATTAGTAATCAGCCTAAATTGAATCAAAGACATGTCAAATGGGTGGAGTACTTGTAAAACTATACTTTTAGCATTAAACACAAGAAAGGACAGGCCAATAAAGTGGTAGATGCTTTGAGCAGGAGGGTGTTGGTTGTACAAGAGCTGCAGGTGAGTGTGATGGGTTTTGAGAACTTAAGAGAGCAATATGAAGAAGATGATGATTTCAGCGAGGCTTACAAAGCTTGTAAGTAACCCACAGTGGTGGATAGGAGTCCATGGATGGACTATATGCTGTAAGAAGGACTGTTGTTCAAGGGCAGCCAGTTATGCATTCCTAAAGGTTCAATGAGGGAGAACCTGATCCGAGAAAAACATAGTGGAAGTTTATCAGGACATTTTGGTCAAAACAAAACATTAGCCTAGTTGAGTGCACACTATTTTTGGCCAAGAATGAGTCAGGATGTGAATAAATTTGTAGAAATATGCAGGCTATGCCAATACAGTAAAGGGACTAGCCAAAATGTTGGTTTGTATCAGCCACTTCCTATTCCCAACAGACCATGGGATTGTTTGAGCATGGACTTTATACTGGGATTGCCCAAGACTCAGAAGGGACATGACTCCATCTTTGTAGTTGTTGACAGGTTTACTAAGATGGCACACTTCATTCCATGCACAAAAACTAGTGATGCCAAATTTGTTCTTTCAGGAGATAGTGAGACTGCATGGATCGCCAAGGAGCATTGTATCAGACAGGGATACAAAGTTTGTTGGACATTTTTGGAGAACACTTTGGAAGAAGTTGGGAACTCACCTGATATTTAGTTCAGCCTACCATCCACAAACAGATGGACAAACTGAAGTAGTCAACAGGAGCCTTGGAAACATCCTGAGGAGCTTGGTGAGCATGCACCCAAATAGTGGGATCTAGCACTTGCACAGGCTGAATTTGCTTACAATGATTCACCCAATAGGAGTACAGGCATGAGTCCTTTCCAAATCATGTATGGGCAGAACCCAAGGGGTGTATATGAGCTGAGAGACTTGGGGAAAATGGAAGGTAGGAGTGCAAATGCAAAAGAATTTGCTAAGGCAATGCAGGATATCCATGAATAGGTAAAGAAGAACCTTGAAGAAAATGCCAACAAGTACAAGCAAAGAGCTGATCAGAGGAGGAAGGAAGTCAGTTTTGAAGTTTTTGGCACACTTGAGGAAAGAGAGATTTCCCAGGAAAGAGTATAACAAGCTGAAAGTCAAAAAGATTGGTCCCTGTAAAATACTCAAAAAAATTTCCAACAATGCTTACGAATTGAAACTCCCTGAAGGCATTGGGATTTCTCCAATATTTAATGTTGCAGACCTATATCAGTACAGAGGAGAAGAAGGAGTGGAAGAGGAGTTTGAAATAGGACAGCAGAACACAGATTGGCAGGCACAAATGCTTAGAACCAAACCCTAGGAGATAGAGCAACTGTTGGACAAGAAGGTTATCAAGAAGACCAAGGACAAAGAATACTACTAGTATCTGATCAAGTGGAGAGGTTTTCCAGCTGAGGATGCAACGTGGATGACGGAAGGGGACCTGATCAAGCTGGGAGTCAAGATTGAAGACCTGCACAAGACAAATCAGCCATGAAGAACATCTTTTCTCTCCAGGGTAGAATGATGCAGGAGCATCCTTACTAGTTAAAATAGATGAATAAATAAACTATGTTTTATTTTGTTTTATTGGTTTTGATCAATTTGTCTTGTAAAGGGATGGAAGATGTTTTCTTCATTTTTCCCTCCTTTTCCCTGTTGGAATCAAATGGAGTGAGGATGTAAAACAACTCCATGAGCTAAATAAGGCCAATTTGGGTTTTTTTGGCTAAAATAGAGATTTCATTAGGATAGAGGAGAATAAAATAGGAGGGCATGTTCATCTCCTTGTTTTAGGGATTTTCTAAATTGAGAGGATCAAGCCTAGGTAGAAAAAAATGGAGAAAATAGGGGAAATGTGATGGCAGTCTAAAAAAAGATGGAAGTTTGTTTTTTGTAACTGAAGAAGGTATTCGAAGGGAGAGCAGAAAATGGATGGAATGGGGATGAAAAAAAAGGAGAAAAAATTCAGATTTGAATAAAAAAAAAATTCTTTTTGGAGTGTTTGAAGTAACTGAATGAATCATCCAAGTTAGACAGTCATTTTCATGCATGTTCTAGCTGTTATTATTTTGTTTTATGAGCTTTCATGGTAAATCCCGTATCAGGCCGTGAGGAGGAGAATTGACAGTCAGGTTTTCTTAGTCGATAAACTTTCTGTAAAGCATGGAACGTGGATATTCGACCATCCTAAGCACAATGAATTTTTTTTACAGGTCTTGAAATAGTCTGTTGAGTGTTTTATAATCAGATTCTCCCTGCTCTGGCCGTAACTAGGGCATGATAGATATCTCAATTTCCTCGGTCGAATTTCTATATTCTTTGAAAATATCAATGCTTGGGAGGTCACCTAACATCCCATAAATGTGCAGACTGTAATTCGAATGGAAAGTATCATTTCCACTAACCCCTGTCATTCCAGTTCGTGATTACCAGTTACAATTGCAAATTCATTCTTTTGGGGACATTTTTTGATGCTTGTCAAGATCAAATTTTCTTAGGAATACCTAGTGAATGATCAGTTTCATCTTGCCTAAGCTGAAATCCTTCATGGTTCGAAGCAAAGGAAAACTCTGTCATCTTGGGAATGATCTTTGAAGGTCATTAAGGTATTGGTGCATCAGATTCTTGAATTTCCATTCCATTGACTTGAATTTATATTGTAGTCATTGAATCAGTCCTAAGTTGAAATAGGACAGTGAAGGGAAGTGGGATGATATACAAAGAGACAAACTCTGGATCCCTACCTACACTTTGTAACTCCAAAAAAATGGATTCCTGGATTGATGTTTGGAATCACCTTATTTGTAACAAGAAAGAGTTTGACCTTGTCACTAAGATAGGACAGGACTACAAGGCCTTGGCTATGCAAAGAAGTAGTATTGGGCCTTATGGCCAATCTCAGTCGCTCTGAGTCCTGATTTCCTGAGGTATAGGTATAGTGTGATGTGTGCTAGATAAATAGGAGTGAATATTGTACTACAAGTATAAGTATTTGTATCTTCAAGTAAGAGGAGTGTGATGTGTAAGACTTAGATGAAATGGTTGATATAATTTCTTATATCAAGAAGGTTGATCAACCTTGAGACATATCAAGGAGAGCCAAGAAATATCAAGGACATCAGTGTATTAGTGAAAGTTGAAGATTGATACACCAAAAAATATGATTACAGTTTTAGGAATTTGTGTGGAAATATTTAACTCTTTGAAACTCCAAAAATTAACAATGTCTACCTATGGAGGCATGCTCTTATACAATGTAGAAATGGTAAATTATTAGGAAAGAGACCTCGATAATATAGAACACACACCAAAAAATGAAACATTATCCAAATGGTCAACACCTCTGATAGAAAATGTAAAATTAGAATATAATGTACATAGAGGTGACATGTATATATAGCTTAGTCAAGATTTATGTCTTTATTTACGACTAACTCCAAAGAACATCCCTCGTGTACAATATGAAAGAAGGATGAAGGTACATGAAAGTAATGAAAAGTATAAGGTAGAAATAAACGTGAAGATACAATCACTAGTATGGTGGTTCCTCTTAAAACCTACTTGCCCTTTGGCTCTCAACCTCTTAGTCTATGTCCATGTGGTGATATTAATGTCCAGACTTGTGGACAAAATCTTGGCCAAGGTGTGTCCAACGATGATATTGTGGTAATTAGTATCATTCATGTATTTACTCTTGTAGATGGGATGTATGATATAAAAGGTCCAAGAAGGTGGAAAGCCACAAATCTTGGCCAAGGTGTGTCCATTTTTTATTATCCTTGAGTTTTCCCAACATCCCTTCATGTTTAGCCTATTGTTTACTCCTCCATTCCATATTATCACTTCTCTAATTTCTTTATTCTTCACCTTTCCTACCCTTTCAGGTGCTTTCTTCTTAAAATTATTCAAAAAATCAATAGATATTCACATCATAGATGGGCGCTTCCCCTCTCAAATGTAGATTACTATCATCCTATACATAGGTGATACATGAGATCTTGCTAGTTAGTTAATTTCAAGACACTTTCATGATTTAGATCATTTCAATAAATAAAATAATCATAATAGCATAAAATATCCCTCTCACTACCTTAGGCTCAATGCTCTATTGAAATTTTCTTCCCCTCATCCAAATTTATAAAAACATAGTTTTTTACTTGATTTGATACATCTTGATGTTTATTGTATCTAATAGTTCTTATAAATGGAATATACACCATATAGCTTCAAATTACATAATGGACTTGTACTAAAACTAGCAAGATACTTTTATAGGTTAAAAGAGCTTATCACATCTACATTCATGAGTTTTAGACTATGAAGCTTATAAAAGCTATCTCAATATGTATAAACTTAGTGTATTCCGACATACACGTCCTTGGATTTATTTTATATTGGATCATATCTATGATACTTGACTATCCTTGACTCATCTATATTATATCAACCTTTTTAGAACTAGTTTGAATTGCCAAGAATGATAAGTTCAAATGGGGATTTTTTCTACTCGTCAGAATTTTATAATATGTTAACTCATTTAAACTAACACACCATCCTCTTCCATAATTTCCTAGACTCATATTTTTAGTGTATTCTTTGGCAGTTTTCAAATAATAGTTAGCTATTTTATTGGATGAATTTATTATCATCATTGCATTCATATGTAGTTGTTCCTGATTACACATTTGTCACCCTATGACATGTCTTCTTAAAATCAACCAAGTCATCATTGAAAATACCACCACATAATACATCCATCTTGATTTTTGTGAAACAAAAGATCATATGTGTGAAGTATATACTTATATTACGTAATTACCACATTCTTTGCATTTATATATAGATTTTTTATGCTAACACTACACAATCACTCAACTTATGTTCCATACCATCTATGCTAATTTATCTTTGTGGACATTCATGTCTTAGCCACAATACTAATTATGTCCTAACTGTTATGTAATATTTTTTCTGAACCTAGGATGATCTTGAATCAAGTCCCCTTCTTCATGACCAAATTTCCCCCAACAATGTTTAACTCCATCAAGTTTCACTTCTTGAACAAATCCCTTTCTATAACCCTATTGTACCAATAACATGTGATTGCTACTCATCTACAATGATATAATTGGTAGCATTTGTAGGTTCATCACAACCCACCAAAAATAAATACATTATTAAAGTGGATAACTATTCAACTCAAGAGAAAAAGGTACTCACATATTTTAAATCTAAGAGAAAAAAACATAAATACTACTCTAGTGATATTTACCATCTAAAACCATGCTCAGAATCATCTGAATCATCCCCTCGATCTAGTTCTAGTGATATCTTACCAAAAAAACACCCAATGTAATAGTAAAAATATCATTATCACTAGATTGACACCTTTACAGGTCTCATAGTTAAAGGGAGTATCCAAAACAATCACTATAGACATCATTCACTACTGCGACAACTCAAAATTCATGGCAAGAGAAATTAGATCACAAATTTCTTAGATTCTCACATTTCATTGAAGTGACATCAATATGTGGAAAAAATTCTAAAAAAATTACATGTTTCCCCTAAGCAAGTAGTTTCCCTAGTTACATCTTAGAAAGAAAGAATACTTTGAAATTCAAATAAAAATGATACTTTTAAGATATCACTCTAGAAACACCTCCAAAACTAAATTATCAAAATATTTAAAAAGTTACATGCCAACTCAACCTTGAATGTAGCTGATAATTGCTTTGATACCTATTTCAAATTATATTACACCACTTCAAGACATTTCCACAACAAGTAATCAATATTTATTGCAAGCTGAAAATTGAATTTAACATCTTCATCTTATGTACTTGTTTTTTTCAGAGATTTAATTTTTTTGAAAAAATATCTTAGTAAAGGGGCTACCACTCATTTAAAATATAGATAGGGTTTCAGAAGGGTGTGGCATGGGAAATTAGAATATAGAATCATTATCAACTAGCAAGTCAATTTATGCGAAAAACAACTATTGATATTGTTCACTCTGACATATGTGGAAAATTACATATATTTCATTCATGGGTGTACATATTTCTTTAAAAAATTCTATGACTATAGAAAGAAGACATGGAAGTACTGCTTGAAGAATAAGTGTAATTATTTTATCTATTTTTGTGAGTTCAGAGAACTAGTAGAAATACAAATGGACATTATATAAATTATATGAGAAATTACAGTTTTCACAGCACCATTATTCTTCTACTGTTGGAAACTGAACACCAAAATTTGTGAAGCCTGGTCATGATACAAGAGATTTTAAATGGGGTTTTACAAAAAAATGAGCTAGGGTTTTGTAAAAAATGATATTGAAATGGCAACGGTTTGGCTAAAAAAATGGGTTTACATTCATTTAAAAAATGGTATCGAAATGGCTATGAGTAACATACTTGGTCCCTCGACGCTGGTGGGCTCATCATTGGTGGGCTCGGCTAGTGGGATTGTTTGCTGGGCATCGTTAGTGGGCTTGCTGGTGGGCTCTGATCTAGTCTGGTCTAGTTGGCAGGCTCGCGTTTGGTTGGTGGGCTCACTGGTGGGTTCTGTTCTCAGCAATCTTTGCACGAAGGAGGCAGGTGGAGGAAAATGAATTCCTCTACAGCGCCTCCAATATATAAACAGGGGGTTCGCACGACCCCCATTCACGTGAATGGGGTTCGCACGAACCACTTGTTCATGTGAACCCCATTAAATGTCACACGTAGCAAGATAATGGCCTACGTGTCACTTCACATGAACGGGGGATTCACATGAACCCCCCTTACATACAACCGCACGACCTTCCCCACTCGCATTTTTGGGACAAAAAATGGGACACAACACCATGCTGACACCCAACTTGTATCATTCATCATATGTTCAAAGCATGAAGGTATGAAATTATGTACGTATGTACTTTTAGACCTCCAGGATAGGGTACATATGTAATTATCTATCTTATAAGCTAAATCAACCTAGTAAATAGGAATAAATAGTAATGAATGCTTAAATTTTTAACTATGAACTTAATAACTTAAGAAACTGAGAAGAATCCATATAACTAGACAATGTGATTAGTTGATATGAAAAGTTCCTAATGGCGAGTGTGCCATCACAGAAATGAGCATGACATATATGTCTCTAAAAATCTACCTGGAGTAGTGTAAGTTATTGATTACGTTGTCCTGATTTCATCAAGATCTAATTTATAGGGATACCAAATGGGATTTGATTGAAGGATACCTATGTATACACTTAGAAATCATCACTTGAATATCAATGCCTAAAAAGGAAACCAACAATATACCTTGTATACACATTCGTAAAGAGTAATGTATGAGGGGATGGTTACTAATTGACTCATGCAACTGTGCATGATTTATGAATGTTACCAAATGGATTATGTTTAATACTTATGTTGGATTCAAATATATGGTTATTTAAATCAAGGAATCATCATACAACAACTGGTCGATTGTTGAAACTATCTTGATGACATATTTTGGAACTTGAATCCAACATGAAAAAAAATCTGCAAAGGGGAGATGAAGTAGATAGGAGAAGACTATCTAGCATAGAAAAAGTGATTTGAAATGCCAATTAGGATAGAATATGATCTATGGTAAAAATATGACTTGAAAATAGAAAAATAATTATATGAGATCATTAGCTCTTACCCACCTACAACTTTAGGAAAAGTGGTGGAAACAATATGGTAGCAAATGTAGATTTCCTAAATGAGTTAAACAAGAAAGACTTGTTGTGATTTCCAAAAAAAATTAAAAAAACGTTGTGGTGGCTAATAAGCTAAGATGGAGGACTAAGATTTCTTAACGTGACATAGGGTAAGTCAAGTAGAACTTTGTGTTGTTATTTTAATTTAATACTAGTACAAATGAGTTCTTGATATCTTATGATTAGTTTAAATGTAATTATAAATCTAATTTATCCTTTGCATATGAAGAGAAATTGCAAATCTATATCTGTCAATGCAACACTAACATTGACGTTTTCAAAACATCATCATAGAATTTGGAGTTAATGAGTTCTTAAAGGACTTAAGACATAACAATTAACTTTTATTGATTTGATATAAATCAATGTTTTTGTTGATATGAAAGATAACCAATACTTGAAAGCATGCAAAATAACAAGCCTGAAAGGAAAAAGAAAGGAATAGTTTGGATGAGTTAAGTAATCATTGAAAATGAATTTATGAGGAAGATATCTTAAAGGTAAAAACAATGGATGCATTTTTATAAAGCTTTCCAAACAAGGTATATCATTTGGTGTGGCTTAGAGTTGGGATGTAAATCATTCTAAGTTTTGGGATAAGTTCTTTGATTTCCCAATAAGAAAAAGTATGTGATATTACTTTATATATTTCTTGTTATGCGAGAAGATTATGGCTGAAAATCTGGATATGTATGTATGTATGTATGTATGTATGTACACACACACACACACACACACACACACACACATATATGTATGTATGTATGTGTGTATATATATATATACACATACATACATATACATATGTATATATATATATATATATATATACATATGTATATGTATGTATGTGTATATATATATATACACACATACATACATACATATATGTGTGTGTGTGTGTGTGTGTGTGTGTGTGTACTTGGAGTTACCAGTTAGAACAAAAGATTTGTTTGTGATCTATTGTTTACGTGTCTTATGGCACAAATTTTATTGATAAGATCTGGGAATCAATCCTATAACTTTATGAACTTAGATTGTTGATAAAAATATCAACTTTGTGAAGATATAGTAACTCACTATGTATTCAAATAAGTTCAGTAGTATGAATAATTACCTTTTCTTATGGTAAGAAAATAGTGTACCTTAAATTTTAAGGTATTTCATAACATTAATGTTTCTTGTATGTACCTTAAATCAACCATGATGTTAATATTCTAACTTTATCCAAAAGACATATTTTCATCTCTATTTTTAGATTATTATCAATACAAGCTATATATATATATATATATATATAAGCTTGTATTGATAATAATCTAAAAATAGAGATGAAAATATGTCTTTTGGATAAAGGTAGAATATTAACATCATGGTTGATTTAAGGTACATACAAGAAACATATATATATATATATATTAATTACTGCAAATAATAATTAAGGAAAATTCTTATTGTAGCATGAATTGTATAGATTTTTGAACCTAACAATTGTGTGTATCATAGATGGTCATTTGTGGAATGGATAGAAAGATTACAAAAGTGTAACATTAGATTAATAATTTGTAAGATTAGTAAAGGATTGATAAGTTTAGGGTAGCAATGTTTTTTGGTGGAGAAAACTCATTTAAATTAACGGGGACCATGAGATAAGTATGGGATCCTTGCATTTGAAATATTTAACTCCTTAAATAGTGGACACGTTCATAATTTCACACCATTCTGTATCACCTTATAACTTGTATAGGGATAGAGGGGCTATACAAACTAGTAAGAAACTTCCTTGGTGAAATTTGTGCTTGTTAGGAAGGGTTGAGATGATCTAATAATTATTTCCTCCATAGAAGCAGAGGATCTCTTTTTCTATATTTACTTATGTCTCCTTAGGAAAAAATATGTGGTGTCCTATTTGTTATGGGGAGGCAAAATAAATCAACTAAGAGATTATTGGGATCACTTATTTGGACTTGAAAAGAAGTAGTTAAGGAAGCTATATTGTAAGTTTATGAATTAATGAAGTATTCATTCCATAGATGGTCTAGTTTACCTGTTGAATGTTTCCCGACCAAAGATGAATCAAATAATTTTACTTAGGTACGTAGATATAATATACAAGACCTTGGATTAGTGGGGAGTATTGAATGTTGAAAAGTCATTGTTGAATGATGAATGTAGTTTTGATTGTCTAGATGGAAATCCTTTTGATAAATTGTCTTATGATTTTGAAAAACTCAAGCATTAAGATCAACATCTATTTGGAATAGAACCATGCATACTATCCATTATGGAAGAATTTTATATAAAATAAAGTACCATTAAGAAATGGAAGGCATTAATATCATATAATAGGGTAAAGGTGACTTATCAAATATAAAATCCCTTTGGGATTTAAATACAGATATCCAGAGATGTTGGCTGGGTAATAATTTAAATTGAGGAATGAGTCTATTCTTATATGAATGCAACCTTTATGGGATGCTACTAAATAAGGATTACTTAGTTGTAACAAGCTGAATGACTATAACTACTTGAGGTAAATAGCACCTCATGATGTTTTGATCATTGCTTTATAAAAGGAGAAAATTATGTTCACATTGCAAATAAATTTGGGAATTGCACCAAGAGAAGTCTAAAAAGATAAGTGTAAGAATGAAATAACATGGTTTGGAAAGATAGGGTGAGGATGAAAATAGGGTTTCCCTTATTGTCTCTGTGACATGTAACTTTTTTTTGACTTTTTGTTATGTATAATTAGTAAATGTTATGTTTTAACTGACTATAATGAAAAAAATCATGTCATACCTTTGATTTTGAGACATTTTTGCTGATTGAGATGCTATTAAAACCAATAAATTTAAATTAAAACCTAGAAATTACAATTTTATAGGGAAAATGTTGACTGAAAAACTACATTCAACTTTACTGTTATGAGGAAAAACTTGTAAAAAGTGTTGTTACAGCCAAAATAACGATGTGTTGAAGTTCTTAAACTTTATTTCTAGCAAACTTCAGACTATATTGTTGGAATATTTAAGGATTGAATAATTAAATTATTACGTGATTTGCTTAAACTTTGTTGTGATGAAGTAAATCATCATGATGATGATCCTTTTAAGGGAGGAGGTACGTCAAAGCCCCACTATTTTACTACTTTTTTGTGATAAGAGAGAGTTGGAATTATGACATACTTATGAAGTAGTCCTACATTCTATTTTTGGATTCTATGTATGGTATAAATGTAATTACATTGTTGTAGCATGTTGGGACAAAGTGACTCGTGCTCTATTAAGTGAAACAATTATGTATCATTGATTAATGAGATTCTTACTTTGATGTTATGCTAATGAACTAGGCTTAGAAAAGTGCTCTAACCCATGCTTGTTCAAGTTTCTATGTGTTGATCTACCATATTTAATAAGTGATTATGAACATGTTTTTATATCAAGATTCCTTAATAAGGTGTGTGAATCATGATAATATTCTACACTTACTTACCTTTAATAATGATGATCAAATTTTATAGGCAATTATGATTCATGAACATTGGCAATGTGATTCTGGTACATGATATAAATAAAATGGCACTCGTATAAGGTGTATACAATTTTAAAGAGCTTAAGCTAAGGTGTAAAATATGATTTAATAAATTCTAAGGCTACCACCATTATTTTGCTTTAACAAAGCTTGACCGTAATAATTCAAAGGCCTAAGTTAATGACTAAAGTTATTTCCTGATATGATTTGAAACTTATGTATATTGCAAGGCACTATGCCAAGGGGAAATCCTAACCCTACACAAACTATATTGAGGTTTTAAAATTATTAAAGAGTAGGCCTATACTCATAAGTTGGGGCATGAATTCCAAGGGTTGAAGGTACTAGTAGACCAATGTTTAGGTTTCAAATTTTTTGAGGCCTATTGTTAAGGTGAGTTGTCACTATGACCTTCATAGCATGTACTCATTATGAATTTTCTTAAAAAATCATTTATTAAACACCACCACCAATTTTGTGGTTGAGATGGTCAAGTTTGAAGCACAATTATCAATGAGACTAAGTTAAACTTGGTAAACTATTTTCAAATGAAAAAAACATCACTAAATTTTGAATTGGTAAGATGGGTGGCGTAGGATAAGGAGGGAAATTATCACCACCTTGCCATGCATTAATGTTTTTGGAATTCCCTCCACCGCCTTTGGGAAACCGTGATGTGGTTTTGGGGGAGTAGTTTGATTGTTTTGAGTATTGTTGTTTTTTTTACTAAGGGGGATATGTTTTCAAACCCTGCATGTAATGGAATTTTGATTATTTTTCTCTCAGTCTTTACTTGATCTATTGCATGCAATGTGTAACTGTGAATGGGAAATTTAAGTAAAATATTATTAGTTGTGGTCAATAAATAAGTATGGAAAACTTGAGAGATTCCAGTTTTTTATGGACTTGATTTTGAATCATTATTTGCAAAGGAGAACTTCGAAAGGAAGGAAAAAGGAAAAATGTAGTACCAGGCATGATAAGCTCTACTCTCCTCTTGATGGTTTATTCTATTTACTATTTATATAAATGAGAACTCTGTAATATTTTTAGTTAGATTTTGTTGTAGGAGTTCTGAATGAATTACTACTTGTGGGTGTTATCGTTTTTGGTCATTACTTGGTTTATAAATTGAAAGAAAACTCCACAACGTTGTTAATCAATTTCACAAAATGGATTTTATGGAATATTTCTTTCTAGGTATTAATTTTGGAAGATTTCATTAATGAAAATTGTGCTTGCATAAGATCTGAGGGTTAAACCATGTCTTCGTGGATTTTTATTGTGTATTATTCAAACGGAAATAAAAAAGGTTATCTATGAGTAGTTTTGTTGTGTGAAAATAGTTGTACCTTGACCCAAATTTTCTATGACTATCCTTTCCAAATCCTTGAATATGTTTAAGACACATGTATCCTTTGCTCGTTTTCTTGTAAATAAAATACCCAAAATATATGGGTGTGCATTGTTTTGTGTAAACATATTGTGTCAAACTGAGTCTAGGATTTAGAAGTCAAATTATCTGTGTGATATCGTATATTTCATCTTTAAGATATTTGTTTTGTTTTAAAACTTCATTGGCCACCTTGACTTGTATTTGTTGTTTACAACAATTTAAACCTATAATACATGGGTGACGATGATCTATATACTGTATCTTATGTCGAATGTATGAATTCTAACTCTATTATTTAGTAGTTATCATCCCTGAATAAAGATAAAATTCTATGATCGAAACTGACATTCCTATGTGGGTGATACAACTGAGTGCTTGCTATGTCGATATTTTCATTTGCATGATTATGTATATTTTACCTTTATGAATGTTTGTTGGTGTATAGTAATACACAAACATTTAAGGCAATCTGGTTATGTTTATTGTTGTTAATAATCAAACCTAGATCATTTTATGTTCCAGGATGGAAGGTGATGTCGTCCATTATTAAGAACACGACCGTATTAATATGGAAAAGGTGTGTTCCCTTCGTTGAGTTGTTTCACTTGGTTGGAATGGTTAGTTTTGTTGTGAAGGGAAAATTGTGACCTTATCACTATCATAGTCACTAGGGTAAGTAATTCTTACCTTAATCTTATCAAATCAGGTTGCTTTCTGTTATGAAGTTATTGATATTTAAACATTAGCTAGTCAATGGTCAATGATTGAACGAAGGTTCAAGACAAGGCTACAATGAAGTACTTGGGTGCAATAAGTAATTGTGTTGATTAAATTCCTTCTTGAATAAATTACTGTTATTCTAATATGGGGTACTTAATAGTATGTTGTTGCTAATCATAATGATATCTATACGATATAATGAATCCTGAAATGGATTATATAAATTGTACCATAAGTTTATGAATATCTATATGATTGATTAAGTATTTTATAATACTAATATAAATTATGGAGTTTATATGGTATTGATGCAATTATTGAACTTCGTCTATACGTTTATAAAGAACAATTTATGAAAATTTGGTTAACATTATGTTAATTATACTTCAGTGAACGGATTTAAGGACAAATTACCAGTACTAAGTATTTATCATTTTATGTTACAATTGTAAGATTGTCTTCTTGAAGTTAAGATGTATGATTTATGATTATGCATCATTTAATTTATGTAAATATTAAATGACATAAATCATAAACTGAGAATCAGATCTTATCATGCCAATTCTTTTGAACTGACCGTGGCTACAATCTAACATATGGAGTAATTTAAGTCCGAAATGCGAATGAAGTTGAAAGAATACATTTGTTCAATTTGATTTATTAAGGTTGTATTGAAATATGTGGTGAATTTGTAATTAAGTGGAATAAAATTGTACTGTTGATTGATTAAGAGGACAATGTAGCCTATTATGTATGTATTTGTTTCAAAAAGGAATAAATATGATGTATTCAATATTTTCATAAATCTTGATTTGCATCGGAAAAACATATGAAAGGTATCCTTTTCTTAATTATTTATATAATAAGAAAATTACATGATTTAATATTATGTATTAGTAAGAAGAACACATATTATGTACTTAATGAATGATATATGCACATTTGCATTATTAATGGTTCTAATTATATATTGTTATGTATGTAAATAAAAATAGTACTTATATACTAAATGATATATGTGGAATTTAAGTTACATATGTTTGAGTTATATGAATATGACTGTTGTTTAGTAATTGCAATAGATCCTATTAAGTTCTATTATAGACTTATTATTTGTGCAAATGGATTAAATATGATATATGAAATTAATGCAATATGTTGGTTTAAATCTGTAACTTGCAAACATAATGATTTTTTTGGAATGACTCTAAACATGCAATTGATATTTTTGAATCCCTCATTAGATTCTTAAGTATGAATACTAATGTAAGGGGAGTATCACTAAGACTTAGGAATTAATCTCTCGTAATCTATTTAATTATCTTAAGATAGTTAAGATACAATGTTTCAAATTAGTGAAACTTGGCAGACCTTCTCACTATGGCGTAATACCCATATAATGAATTAGGTCATTATTTGGTTACTGCGGTATAGTAGCTATACTAAGTTATCTTGTAAAGCCCCATTAATTGTGACAGTCCTAACACATTATAATTCAAGTATTATAAAGTTTCAAATGTTGATGGTACTGCACAAATATGTACATCGATGCCAACTATGATACGATGGTCATTACGAAAAATGATATCTCATTGTGATAAATTAAATGTCTAATAAATTCAACGCATACATGGGAGTAACTATTATTGAAGTACTTAGTGTTGTTAGATAAAATAAAATAAATCTATAGACCTAGATCTCTAGGAATGGAATTAAACTAATAAAAGTATACTCACTTAGTTAATCTAAATGGGAGGACTAAAACACTATAATAAATGTACTAAATTAGTATGGAATAATTACAAATAATTATACTAAGGTGAAATAAAACCCGAAGTATGCAAGTAAAGAAAGAAAGATGACTTAGCTAATTGGCAAAGACTGTCGTAGGTTGTCAAAGCTCTGAAAATAAAATTTGGAAGTGCAGAAGACCACTCAGAAGTCTTGCAAAGGATGGATCTGGAAGATCTGAACTAACTAGGGTGCTTGGGAAGGTACTGGGGTGCCCAAAGGTTCCCTGGTCTATAAATTAGGCGCCTTGATCTCTATAAATACTCAAAATATGAATTCTATATGGTCACAAAGTGATCTAAAGATCTTCCTGTCTGTCACATTAGATTTATTGAGTTGCATCGGATGTGTAAAATAATGAGATGATGACCTAAAAGAAGTAAAGAAGTATCAAACCCTAATAAAAATAAAAATATACAAAATTAATGGGTCAGACTAACTTCAACTGCCAAAATAGCAATCTTAGCGATGAGCTAGAAACAAATTTCTAGCACGATGAGATCAATCGAAGGGTTGGTGAGTTACAGAAAGGACAACTTGAGGCTAGGTGAGGTGAATATCTCATGCACCGAGCAAGCCAAAGAAGAAGACTCAGTCGATTCTTAAGCAAGAATGAAGATCAGGCTCACTATGAATGAAATGGAGTCAGTCATGAAAATATGAATTAGCTCACAACGTAGAGCTCATAGATCAAGTGGAGGCCGAGAATATCGAGTTAATTGTGGAGATCGAAAAGAATGAGTTGATCTCTGACAGAACGATTGAGCTCATAGATGTTGGGGGTCTTCGAGAATGACAAGGTGGGTTCACTCGATGTAAACCAATGCAGTGTGGAGTAGAGATGGTAAATATATGGGCCACTGAGTTAGAATGAAGGAATCAATATGGGAGAATATTCAAATGGTGCATGGGGAATAGCTCAGAGTGATATTGAGTTCAAAAACTAGCGCGGTCATACGGTCATGCTCATAGCAAGGACAATGACATAGAATGTTGGGATGGATCTTAATAGGCAAGTAGACTGAGTGATTTTGGCAGATGCAAGGTGATCTCGTGTAAGGGAGTCTTTGGCTTGACACGGATGTAACTAGGCCAAGCCCAACTTGGGAGAATCAAATCAAAGCCAAGTCACTCAGCCAATATTCCATGGGTGGTGAGCTCGGTCAATGCGCTTAAATGAAGGATACCTTGATGCATATCAAACAAAGCTCGTGGAGATAGAATTCGGTGGTGAGCTCGTGTAGACGAGTTTTGGGTTCGTCATTGGAGAATGAAGGAGGATCTCGACACTAACTCAGTGAGTTAGCTCCGCGATCTAACCACCGAGTTGGTATTTTTTGGCCATTTCTCGTGAAACCCCTATTTGGTGTAAACCAATTCTAAGGGTGGCCCACCATAATTTAATTCAATTAATATTTTAATTTAAATATTTAATTAATAATATTTTTTATTATTATTAAAATATTTTATTTAAATATTCTTTTAATTAATTGAGAAGATTAGGTCAATAGGTCATTAATGACACATGATGGAAGCTTCTCAACGTGGTTCAACCTACTGTAATAAATACATCACGTGCCTTCAATTTTAGAAGGGATTTTAGGAATTCTTATCTCCTCTCTCAAAACTTCTTCTATAAATCTAAGTTGGAAGCTAATTCCAAGAGGTTGGACAAGTTAGAATTCTGAGACAAGTATATAATTTTCAAGAAACCTCTTTCTTTTGAAAGTTGTCCTTATATGTTGAGGGAATTTTCAAGCCTCGTTTCAAGACTGTAATGACAAATATATCCTCTTCTGAATGTATGATGCATTGTGCATGTTGTTGAAGTAGTAAAAGTGTGTGTTTTGTGACTAATATCAGTCCTTTCATCCTTCTACACTTCTTTGTGTCTTTCTCATACTTGCAGGTACACGGTGCAAGTTCAAGTTTCTATTACAAGTTCTTGGAGTTCTGTGTTTATCAAATGGTGGAGTATTACATGTAGTTGAGTTGTGGTGCTTGTTCACCATTCTCAATTTCATATTTCTTCACTAGAAGATTGATAGATTGTTTTATCTAAAAAAATTTAAGGGAATGCATGCTTCCTAACCTGTGGTATTTCATACCCTCTTTAAGTTACAGTAGGTGAAGTTGACTTGTGGTACACAACACCCTCTTCAAATCAACCCTTCCTAAGTGTAGCAACACCCTTTTTTTGGTACATCACCATCCCATAGTATAGTTTCATTTCTCCATGGCTTAAGAGGTGATCCCATGTTTCCCAATCACACTGAACACCCTATTCACATTCTGGCCATTCGAAGGGTAGAGTGACTTGGAAAAAATAGTTTTTGGAACACCCGGTGGGACAGAGTTGGTACTTCTCTTCTCACTTGCAAAAATCAAAGTATCTGGCGACTCTATATCTCTAGATTCCAAATATTGGTACATTAACTTATGTGAAGAATTTAGACAAGAGCTTCTTCAAAGCAAGGAAATTATCAGCATATCGAACTATCCTTGTCTCCTCCAAAGAGAAGGAGAAGCATAATTTCAACATCACCAATTACAACTTTACCTTGTAGGGGTCATTAAACTCCCCCTTACGGAAGGTTTCCTCCACCAAGGAACAATCAACCTCTTGCTGTTATGGCAAGAAACCAAGTTTTTCACCCTTTTAATGTAAGAAATCCTCTCCTGTTGGCTCAACGTGACCCTATACCTATTGTGAAACTCAAAATTTTACTGTAGTGCCGACTCAAACCATAAGCAATATAAATAATAAAAATAAATAAAAAAGTAAATAAAAGGAAATGATTTACGTGAGTAGGTGGGAAGGGGTGGCGTGTGTCAGTGATCTGCAGGCATGGTGGTGGAATGTGGTGATTGGAAAGTGTACATAAAGCATGGGCATCCATCAAAACATAATGCAAAGTGGACTATTGTTAGATGTTGTAGTTGTGATGGCTCTATTACACATGCTTGCAAAATGTTTGACTGAAGGTCTTAAAAGAAAAAAAAAAGTTTTTTTTGAAGACTGCAATGGTTACAGGATACGTACACAATGGATTGTTGAAAAAAAAAACACTGGGAATTTACAGCGAATTCTTTGACTAGTGTGAATCCAAATGCCATGAATTTTCTGGCAGCCTCCTTGTGTCTGCATATAATGGGAGCTTTGGGATCAGGGTACTCATACCTAAATGCCTGAAAGAAATGTGAACTCTAAAACATGTTTTTAGTCTCCCTTTTAAGCATAAAATATATAGGAATTTGATCAGATACGTGGTTGCAGTGTTTGACTAGATGAAAGAATGAAACAACTTCTCATGGAATGTGACTATTGCAGCATACAGAAGGCACATATTTCCTTGCGAGGCAGTCACACTATTTCACCATGTAACAAGCAGGTCTCCAAGTTGATGAGTTTTCACTTGCTAGGGTGCTTCTAGCCTGTGCCAAAATGGAAGCTTTGGAGCAGGGTATGGCCAACCATCTAAGCATAGTGGAAATTTGTTTTTTTTTATTTCCAGTTTTCCCTCTCCCAATTTGCGCCAAAATAGATAAGCTGCTCAAAGATGTTGTATCAATAGGTATTGGTGGAAGCTCACTACACTTCAAATAGATCCGGAGGTAGCAAAGCATGCAAAAGGACGTCAGTTGCGAGTTCTGGAAAACATGGATCAAATTGATGTAGCTCGAAGTATTAATGGTTTAAACCCATAAACTACATTTGTTGTTTTGGTATCAAAGACAATTACAATAGTATTCATAATGCTAAATGCTCAGACATTAAGGACATGGGTTATATCCACCCTTGGGACTGATGTTGTTGCAAAGCACATGGTGGCAGTTAGCAAAAATCTCAAGCTTGTTAAATATTTTGGAATAGACCCCTAGAATGCTTTTACATTTTGGGATTGGGTTGGTGGTCGCTACAGTGTGTGCAGTGTTGTGGGTGTATTCCCCTTATCACTTCGGTATGGCCTCCCTATTGTTAGCAAGTCACCGTGATGGAGTTTGGGTTGTTGATGCTCGCGAGTCATTCGACGAAATGCCTAATTAAGATGTAGAACCAAATCCCTCAGTTTCAGTCAACTTCGTTCCTCCAGGCATGGTTCATCTTCCCTTACCTCTCAAAATTATCATGTTTTAGTTCTCTTTTGCAACTTTATAGAATTTTAAAATATTAGGATTTTAATACCGTTAAATGTTTATTTCGACTCGTTGCAAAAAAACATTGAAAGTTCGTGTTGAAACTCACAAAGTTAAAATAACCCATTTGCATTAAAAATGAACTCCCACCCTCATTTTGAGGTGATGTAGAAAACTTCATACCCAATTGGATCACTACAACATTGTTTTATCGACTAGATGAAATTGACTTTCTAGTAATAACGTTGATCATCTCCCAGTTTAAATAGTTAATTTTTGCTTTTTTTTGGAGACTCATTAAGTACCCTTCATAACTCTAATAACGAGATGTTAAGCTTCATTCATGTACAATGTTGTGTGAGGAGTCACCTTAACCTCTGGTTTGACACTGAATGAACATATGCGATCCTTTTGATGCTCTTATAGGAGCCCTGCTACACTGGTTTACAGTAGTAGAAAGTTGTTAAATCTAGAAAGTTGGCTTTCATTTTGAACCGCCATTTAAAACCTAGATAGAGAATTTATTCCCCATTTTCGCAAACCTCTAGTGTTCTTACTAGAAAATTGCATGGAACATTTAGTTTAGGGGAAAATAATTTTCTGGATAGTTTGGCAAAGCCATTTTGCAGGTCTCTGGTCACAATTTGACAACGTCAAACTGGACCAATTTTGACTTGTTGCTCTAGAAAACTTGTTTCCATTTGAAAATGGTTTTCTAGTTCTCAGTCCCGTCAACTCTGATGAATTCTACTTATATAGGGGAACTTGTAGGAAGTGTCTCGTTGCGTGTTCATCCATCGAACGTCAATTTTGGACGTGGTTTTTTGACCCCTCGAGCTAACTTTTGTCCATTTACAACTAGGACATTTATGACCTGTGGCCTCAGAAAACTAGCCACCAAGCGTAAACCATTCACCAGTTCCAAATTTTGTCAGTTGCTATGAAATATTGGTATATCAGTGGTCACGTATAAATTTAATCGTGGTGTGTCTGCTCATCGGAAGACTACGTTTGAAAGTGGTTTCTTAGCCTTTGAGCCTGTTTTGAACGTTTTTGTAGTTAGCAAGAAAATATAAAAATTGAAATTTGTGGGACCCTCGTCGGGTTGCCAAACCACCATGAAAATTTTTGACACATGTAAATAACTGTTTAAAAACTCTATAGTGTATCTTGTTGTGTGCAATAGAACTTTTGACAAAATGGTGTTTTCTCTCTCTTCCCTTCTCTTTCTCTCTCCTGGGTTATTAAATGAAGCGAAATGAAATGTAATGAATACATGTCTCTAAAAATTTTCTTTCGATTGCAAATTTTAATTATTATTATTATATGTAAATGGGAAAACTAAAAAAAGTTAATTATATTATATTAGGGTGAATGCCATGCCAGCGATTTATCACCGATTTCATGCTCACGTGGTTTTGTAGGATTAAAGAATGATGACGAAAACGTGATGTTTAATTTATTAATTATCATTGTAATTTGTATATTTCATTGTAAAATGAATATATGTATAATTTAGTCTCATGTTACAGAAAGTTATAATTGATAATTTTTTAATCTGTATGAGATGCTAGCTTTTAGGGATATCTAGGAAATGTGTATTTAATTATAGGTTCAATTTGATTCATAGTACGTATGGTAAAATAAAAAGGGGAGTTTGATATATATATATAAGGTAAATGAAATTGAAGTAATATCTTGTAGTGCATATTTAGTGTTCAAATAATGATTAATGAATCACCTTGTGTGTTCTTACTTTGTAAATGTAATAAAGAGAATTAAATCGAAACAATCTACCCTTGTTCAATATCGGGACACAACTTGTTTTTTCAGGTGTGTTACTTCTACCCTAGCAGACATCGTAAGCCGTAGTGTGAACTTAAACTTTGCACTCGATGGAACGTCCTAATTTAGGTAAATCAGAGCCCAAGAATGGGCTTATCGTCTTAGTCAGAATGTTTTGTGACGTTATCATAAACCTATTTGATAGGAGCGACACAATCAAACTTCTTTTGGAGTAAGTAAAACTAACTTTTCCTTTGTATCCTAGTGGACTACCTTGTCATTTGAAGATAGATCTAAAAAAAATTAATTCCCTCATCGAATGAAATCTCTGTTGGATCCAGATGACATAGATGGAGGTTGTGACTTAGTTGTTTTAAGTCTTAAACTCTTGTTATTGAACCCCTTAGCTCCATTCGGATAAATGTGTTACTTTGGTTTCTATCAACATAACACCTTGGTTGTTTTGTGAAGGGGGTTTAGCATAAGTGTGTCCTCTCACTTAAAAAAAATGTATTTGTAGTTAAGGGGTAGACCCTTAGGTGAAGTTGGAATTAATCTAAAAATCAGTTGATTCAGATGTTAACTTGGGTTCGTGTGTAGCTTCACGTATTTTTATCATTTATGTCTTCAAGAGGTTAGACAAACAGTTCGTAACTCTTTTTCAAGATAATGCTAAAAATAAGACCATAATGTGACCTAGAAAATAAAGTATATAAGAGTAAAGATAAGATTTGAGGTTCATAATAATGTCACCCTTGAAGACCTTATAACTCAAGTAAACATACTCTTTTGTTTCAAAGAATATGAATTGTTCTTGGTGTGAGCAACCTTCGAGAAAACAAAATACGTATATAAATCACAATGGCATTCCTCAAGTCATGGAATTGGAATAACTATGGTAGGGAAATAACTAACCCATGATCGAGGTATGTTTTCGGTAATAAGCTATCTTGCATCTAAATCTTCGTTAAATCCTAATATCAGTATATGGACACTAAGTCACATTCACATGAGTTGTAAGAGTAAAGAAAAAAAGGTAGACATTGAATTTATGTTCGAGAAGAAGATTCTTAACATAAGCACAAGATACTTAAGTATTTTATATGCATTCGAATTATGCCAAATAAGTATGCAAGTTATGGAAAGTCTTGTAAAGAATAAGCAGTCAACTTAAAATGGTCGAACTGTAAATTAAATGTGGAATGAACTTAAAGTTTCTATAGGTGGAAAAACAAGGAATTTATCCTTATACAATAATGTTCTTGTAATGTTAATCGTAACTAAAATACAATTAAAGAAATGATGTGTTGTGGGTTCGCCTTTCCTTGAGTCTTCTTTTTGTGTTTAGGGGCATTGCTAGTATTCATTCATTGGGAATAGTGTGGCATTGACATGCCTATGTTGTTTTCATGTGTCTATGTGAGTTGAGGAATTATGTGATTATCGTACACGAGTTGAGTTTCTTTACTTGGAGCCCTTGTTGTGTTGTGTGTAGTGAGCAATGTAAGTCAAAAAAAAAATCATCCTGGTTTTTTTACTATTGTATTTGGGTGTGTAAAATGTGGGCATTAGATTTACCCTTATAGAGTCAGGAAACTCACATTACTCCAGTAGAACATATTCTTGATGTAGCTAGAATTTGTGCAGTACATAACATCACAAAGGACAACGTTGCAGTTAGGCTTCTTGCTACCTCTTTCAAAGGAAAAACACTTCAATGGTTTTGAGGGTTAAGTGTTGGTACTATAACCACTTGGGATGAGTTAGGAGAAAATATTTGTAAAAAATTTAAAGAAAAGAGTGATCACATGTCACTCTTGGAACATCTCACTACCATAAAGAGATCTCCCCAATAATACATGAGTGATTTCAACTTCTGATTCCACAAGACCTCGAATAGGATTCTGGAACTCATAAATCCTTCTTCAAATAATGCATTCTTGAACTATTTGTGAGCCTTGAATAATGATGTAGTAGTTGTGATCCATTTTATGGGAGGGACTACACTACCTGATGCCTATGACATAGCCATAAGAGTGGAGAATTCCTTGATTCAAGTTGGAAAGATACCTCCATGACCGCCAATGTCATTGTCTCTGGATCTTCAAAACAATCAGCCTACCATTGCTCCTATTCCAACACCCTCTAATCAACCAGCTCAGTCTACCCTTACCTCTCCAAATGACCTATTTGAATTTAAGTCACTACTACAAACTTTTGGGAACAAGCTTATTACACTCAAGAGACAACAATTTCAATACAATCATCCATACCAGCCACAAAATCAGCAGTACCAGGATAACTTTCCTCTTTTCAAGGGAACAATCAGCCTAAAAAAAATTGTAGGTCAAGCTACAGATGTCAGGCCTTTAAACTTTTAGAACCCTCTTGTTGCTATCTCATTAAGAGCCATAGTACATGTCCAAAATAATCTAGTTTAAGACTATGAATGGTGTTATCATTTTTCTCAAACCCACAATCAAAATATTTGTCAAAATGGAGTTCTTAGTCAGACCCTTATGGTTCAAAGTGTATGTTCCCCTTCAGAGTCCACAAAAAAATCATCTACGTAGGAAATAATAGATTAACCACATACATATGAAACCACTTTGATAAATTAGCAAGTAGAATATTTTTACATGTTGAATATAGATTCCTCATCAGTGGTGGAAAACACTCGGTCTAAAAAGAGAGAAATGGAACCTCAAGCTTCCAAATCTTATTAAGCATCCACTTCACAACCTAGTCCATAAGTTGTGGTTAATAAATATGTGGGAAAGAAACTGCCAGAAACACCTACTAGCCAAGTTGCGAGGAAATACAGTTCATCAGGCATCACGGTACCCAATAAGCATTTTTCAAAGGACGATCCCAATGCCTAAAGAAGTATCAACAAAGTAGGATCAATTCCCTTCAGCATAGTGGAATAGATGAAGAAAACCAACCTAAGTGTTACTATATGGGACGTCCTCTCAATCCCCTCTCAGAGGAATGTGTTTCGAGAGGCTCTAAACATTTTTTTTACAAATGACAGATCATCGAATCATAGAAAAAAACCACTACAAGTTTGTGTCAACCAGAAGGGAAAATTACCCCAAAGGCAAACAAACCACCACCATTCTATATTTCCCTGATCATTGGTGACCACCTGGTACATAATTACATGATTGATTCTGGTGCTAGTAGCTCGGTCATGCCCAAACAATTACAGATGTGCTAGGCATATAGTATATACCAGTATTTAGAGGATTTATTCAGCTAGATGGCACAGCCGTCAAAACTATTGAAGTTATTAAAGGACTTCAACTTACCATCCATACATGACCAATTTTTTCATTCACTCAGGACAAATCAGTCATTGATCTCCCTCCTCTCTTCGCGATCTTCCTATCACGATATTTCACTGCTAAGATGGGTAGTTATCTATCAGCTAATTGGTCACATATCATTCTTAGGACTCAATACAAAACCAAAGTAGCTATAAGGGTGGAACCAATCTTCCATAATCATGTAGAACCCTACACTATTAGTCATATAAATGGGAATTACACCATCAGTGATCCACAAGAAGAAGATGTTGATCATGAGCCGACTACTCTGGTTGAATAAGTTCCTGATATTGTGTTGAATGAAGTAAGTAGAGATCATCAGTACGATCCCTACATTTATGTGTTGGTAGAGGAAGAAGTTGGTTTGCTATTGTTAGAAGAGATTGGATTGGGTACATACTACATTTACTAAGAAGATACGATCATACCATAACTTGTCAAAACACCAAGCAATTATGAAGCACTATGGAAATTGTTCTTTGATGGGTCGAGAAGTAAGAATGGATCTGGTGCTGGTGTTATGTTAATTTCTCTAGAAGGAGATAAGTACTTCTCATCTTTTCAATTGCAATTCAGTTGCACTAACAATGTTGTTGAATACAAGGTCCTTGTGCAAGGAATTCAGCTAGCCCAAAAGAAGGGAATCAAATCCTTGAATATTTTTGAAGATATTGAGTTAGTTTTTCATCAAGTGATGGCACGTAGTGCATCCAAAAATGATATTTTAAGATCATACAAGAACTGAGTCTGGGATTTGATTGAATATTTCAAAGCTTTTGTGATCCACATGGTTCCTAGAAATCAAAAACAAGATGCGGATAGGATTCGTACGATTGGATCACAATATGACATACCCATTGATATCATGAAAGAAGGGTAGCAATCCATCAAAGTGGTGGTTTGACCTAGATTCTCTGATAACATGAGTAGTTGGAAAGTATTTGATAATGATATACAAATTGTCCTTTTCCTACAAGAAGAGGCATAGTTTGTTGTAAAAAATCAAGATAAGTTGCAAGAATAATATGTTGATCAAATCATACAATTAAAAAGCAACAAACTACCAAAACTCTTAGTCCCTCTAGAATCCATCTTCAATTCAGATGATCAAGCAAAAAGACAAATCTCTAACATGGTGGTCAAAGAAGAAGATTTTGAGGAAGTCGAGGTAGAAAATGTGAATTTTCTGAAGATTAGGAAAGTGTGTACTTCTAAAGAGAAAGAAGCTTTCATCAAAAATTTTCAAGAGTTTCATGATAATTTTGCATGGAGCTACAAAGACTTGCGTGGTTTTGATCCAGGTCTAGCACAACATACCATCAAACTGGAACCTAATTCTAAGCCATTTCATCATAAACAAAGGCCAATTAATCCCAAAATTGAGCCACTAATGAGAAAGGAGCTAACTAAACTCATCAACGCCTATATAATTTTTCCCATCAAGCATTTCTCTTGGGTATCTAATCTGGTGCTAGTAAGGAAGAAGAACAGAGAGATTTAGTAGTGCGTAGATTTCAAGGATTTGAATTGTGCATCATTGAAAGATCGTTATCTTCTTCCATCAATGGAGAAAATCCTTCAATTGGTGGCAGGAGCTCAAATATTTTCTTTACTCAATGGATATTTAGGTTACAATCAAATTTTGGTCCAAGAATTTGATCAATTCAAAATGATTTCAATACTAAGTGGGGCACGTATTCTTACAACAAAATTCCATTTAGATTGTCCAATACCAAGGCTACTTTCCAAAGAGCCATGGATATGGAATTTAAGTGACTAATCAATGAGATCATCTTGGTTTACCTTGATGATATATCTATATATTCTAAGCATGTAGAAGAGCACATCACGCATCTACGGAAATTTTTCCAAAGATGTAGAGAATTTGGGGTTTCACTTAACCCCAAGAAATGTATTTTTGTAGTGCACGAGGGAAAGTCATTGGGGAATGTTGTTTCATTAGAAGGACTGTCAATCAATATATCCAGGATTCATTCAGTTATGTCCTTATATCTCCCAAGTCACAAGAAGGGTCTTCACAGTTTTCTGGGAACCATAAATTTCATATATAGATTCATCCCTGAATTCGTAGCATTGGCTAAACCATTAACAACCATGCTGAATAAAAATATGCCATTCTCATGGATGAAGGAAGGAAGAGCTTAGAAGCCATCAAAATGGCCATTTCTCAATCTCCCATGTTGGTGAACCCCAGATTTGATAAATACTTTATCCTGTATGCTTTTGTAGGTCAATGAAGAATTTTAGGTATCCTCACCCAACAACAAGGTCAAATATTCATTCTTTGAAAAAACAATTCTTTGCAGTTATTCAAACTTTGAATAAATTCAAGCACATGTTGTCCAACAATAGAATTCATTTGATGGTGTCTCATCCAGGTGTCAAGGAATTTTTTTTTAACAAGGAAATGAACGAAAAGTGTGTTGGATTGATCATGAAGGTGATGGAGTATCATGTGCATATCAAAGTTACGAAACTTGTCATAGGTAAAGGTTTGTATCAAGAACTTGCTGCAGACATGGAATCAAAAGGTGATGAGGGTGCGACGCTCCTAAACACTGATGAGGGTGATGATCAAGTTGACTCGTTATCCAAAATGTATATCCTGTGAACATGGATAAAAATCAAAGATGGAGTTTCTGTCTTCAGTCTATTCCATATGTTCTGGTAGATAATGTTCTCTTTCGAAAGGATCTGTACAATGTTCTCTTTCAATGCATGGGACTAGAACAGGTAAGTAAGATATTAGAAGAGTTTCACAATGGCCTATTGGGAGGACATTATTCTACATGAACAACTGCTACCAAGATCATGCAAGCTAGCTACTATTGGCCAAATTTGTTCAAAGATTCCCATCTCTAGGTAAGGAAGTGTAAGGAATGTTCCTTTTTCATTGACAAGTAGAAGTTGATAGCTCTTCCGCTGTATCTAATTCAAGTGGATCGACCCTTTGTTCAATGGGGGATGGACTTCATCGGAATGATTAATCCTCCATCTAGTGACAGACATAAATGGGTCCTTACTACAACGGACTATTTTACTCGATGGACAGAGGTGGTAGCATTAAAGGAGAGAAATGAGAAGGTAGTTTTTGATTTCTTGGAAGGTATAATGACAAGGTTTGGTGTTCCATTTACAATAATTTCAGAAAATGTAATGGATTTTATTGGTATGAAGTTGATTGAATGGGCTGTTAAAAATGGGGTCTACCTCAAGACTTCGTCTAATTGCTATCCGCAAGGAAAGAGATTGGATGAGTCTAGCAACAAAAATCTCATTAGGATTATTAAGCGAACAATAGAAACTAACAGGAGGACTTGGCATACACAACTTAAGACTGATTTATGGGAAAATTGGATCACACCTAAAAGGGCCATTAAAAATTCTCCTTCCATGCTCGTATATGGAAGAGAATAAAAACTTCCACTCTCCTTAAAATTACCTTCTTTGGAGTTAGATCATTAGCTTGAAGTTATAGAGAATGATCCTTTAACAGTAAGGTTTGCTAAAATCATGGAATTAGAAGAAGTGGGAAATAAGGCTATGAAGATGTTGGAGAAACATCAGGCTCAGGTTAAGAAATCTTTTGACAAGAAAGCGTCCGACAAGCATTTTCAAGAAGGACATTTAGTTCTCAAATGGGATGAAGATCAAGCCAAACCAGGAAAGCACAACAAGTTTGATGCTCTCTGAAGTGGTCCATACATTAGCACGAGTTACAAAGAGGTGAATTCATTTTGTCTATCTAGGATCAATGGAGAAGAAATCCCCATTCATGTGAATGGGATAAATCTCAAAACTTTATTTTGATATCATTCCACCAGCTATACAGTTTAGCTAGGTTTTTTCCTCTAAGTGCTTATGCACATTGTTGTGTGTTGTTTTTATTTTGCTTTCATTTTGTTGTGTTTTTTGTTGTTCTTCACATTGTTTCATCATTGGAGGTTTTCAAGGAGAGGAAGGTTAAAAATTTCCATAAGAGTTTCATACATCTATTTCAGTCAAAATTTCGTAGTATGTCATAAATGCCAAATATTTATCAGATGCACTATACCTCATGCCTAACATTCCAAGGTGGTTCAAGACTGGCAATGCTCAAGGAGATTCTAGGATATATCACAGAAGATCAAATCACTTTCAAGATTCCAACATTTGAATCCATGCCCAATGGATGACTTAAGGTTACTGGAATCATGCTTAGCAGGCAATCATCCCTAAGAGGTTTCCAAAAATTTTATCTAATTTTCCACACATGAAAAAATTGGACAACAGGTTTCTATTACGATCAAATTATGACATTGGTCCCAGGGACCCATTTCAAGTGGTCATCAAAATAACATGATAAAAATAATTAATAAATTGATAAGTGAGATCACCTAGCTTTAAACAGGGTCAACTCGGAGCCCAACTCAGGATCAACTCAGTTACTAGCTCGATTAGGGAATCAATGTGATCAAGAGTAGAGCTTGGTTTGAAGCTTCGTCAACTTCAGATTCAATGAGAAAATAACAACTCAATGATATCATTGGAGGATTTTCACATGTTGAGTGATTCATTTTCAAGTTTTGGTGAGTCATTTGACGACAAAGGGAGCTTGATGGGAGCTCGGTAGCAGTGGATAAAATTACCCATCTTACCAAGTGGGGATATTAGCATGACATACTGCGATGGTAAAATACCCCGTGGGTTCTCAAGGCCTTGTTACAAAATGGGTGAGGTACATAGTATTTTCAAATTTTAATTTGGATATTGGCATGCCATCATGATATTTCTGAGTTTGGGAGAAATTTGATCAAATATCCAAGTGGGGGACAAAAACTATGACATGCCAACCCGAGACTGAGGTAGATGCCTAAACATCTGGCTAGTGGGCTGAAGCAAACTAATGTCTAGGAAACTCGATGACTCATAAGGAGTCCGAGTCCTTCACCAAGAAATCAATGGCAAGTCATCTCACATTTCAATTTATGGGAATTGGCTCACCCTCGGATGGTTATCATTATTACATCGAGTTACTCGGGCATTGAATGTGTGGAAAAATATTATGAAGCATCCATGAAGACCTTATTCCCAAGTTTGAGAAATTCATGATCATTGAAGTACATGGTAGGAAAGAACTTGACACCAATTGGGATTTGCAAGCCTAGGTTGATGAAAATCATGGCAGAACCATGTGGGCTTGGGAGGAGTTGGCTTGATATAGTGAGTTGACAAGTTCTCAAATGGTTTCGATCATAAGAACTAAGTCACGTAAGGAAAATACACTCGAATAGACTCAACGATTGCGTTGAGGGTGTTTGTGTCAGTTAAGTTGATGAGCTTGGCGCAAAGGAGAAACACATTCTAGGGAATAGGATCCCAACATCTGGTAATGGAGGAGAGCTTGACGTCTAGTAATGGAGGAAGCTCACATATGACTCATGTATGCAAACAATGAGCTCACAAAGGTCAGAGACATAAGGAATCAATGGATCATATAGAACAGTTTGATAGAGACATAGGTCAGCCACGGTGCTCAGTTCGACACACGAGAACTCAGTAAACTAGTTAGCAACTCGGTTCGAGGAGTGAATTCATCAGAGGAGCTTGGCTTAACAAGTCACAGTATAATGAGGAACTCATACTATGGTGGCTTAGTTAGATCTTGATGGAGTTCAAAATCATTGTGAGTTGGTTCGTCACGAGGATCCGCTCAATTGGATATGGAAGGGAGCTCATCGGTATATATAGAGGGGCTCTGATACAGCAACTTAGCTTGGATGTAGTAGATGGAGTTCGGATAATTTATGGAGCAAGAGACAAGTGATGTGAGAGGCAAGTGTAACTTTTTTGTAGGCCAAGCTAAGATTAAGGAAAGCTTTTCTTGGCAAGGTAACAAAAGTTTTGTAGCATGGTGAGATCAATCGAATGGTTGGCGAGTTACAGAATGGTTAGCTTGAGGTTGGGTGATGTGAATATCTCATACACTGAGTGAGCCAGAGAAAAAGACTCAATCGATTCATAAGCAAGAATGAAGATCAGGGTCATCATGAATGAAGTGGAGTCAATCCCGAAAGTATGAATTAGCTCACAATGTCAAGCTCGTAGATCAAGTAGAGGGAAAGAATATCGAGTCAATTTCGGATCTTGGAAAGAATGATTTGAGCTCGGTGGAACGATTGAGCTCACATATGTTGGGGGTCTTTGGGAATGACAAGGTGGGTTCACTGGATTTAAACCAATGTAGCATGGAACAGAGGTGGTAAAGATATGGGCCACCAAGATAGAATGAAGGAATCTACATGGGAGAATATTCAAATGACGAATAGCTTGGAGTGAGATTGAGTTCCAGAAATAGCTCAGTCATAGGGTCACGCTCATAACAAGGACAATGACGTAGAATGTTGGGATGGATCTCAATAGGTGAGTTGAGACCGAGTGATTTTGGCCGATTCAAGGTGAGCTCATGTAAGGGATTCTTTAGCTTGACACAGTTGTAAAGAGGCCAAGACCAACTCAGGAGAATAAAATAAAAGCTAAGTCACTCAGCCAATATTCCATGGGTGGTGAGCTCGGTCAATGCACTTAAATGAAGGATACCTCGATGCATATCAAACAAAGCAGGTGGAAACAGAGCTCAGCGATGAGCTCATGTAGAGGACTTTTTGGTTCGTCATTGGAGAGTGAAGGAGGAGCTTGATACCAACTTGGTGAGTTAGCTTGGTGATCTAACCAGTGAGTTGGTCTTTTTGGGCCATTTCTCATGAAACCCCTATTCGGTGCAAACCAATTCTAGGGGGGCCACCATAATTTAATTAAATTAATAGGTTTATTTTAATATTCTATCAATAATATTCTTTTAATTAATTGAGAAGATTAATTAGGTCATTAATGACATGTGATGGAATCTTCCTTGTAGACTAGTCATTAATCTACATGTCATTAATATAATTATGAGACAAGTGTATAATTTTCAAGAAACCTCCTTCTTCTGAAAGTTTTCCTTGTATGTTGAGGGAACTTTCAAGCCTCCTTTCAAGACTGTAATGAAAACCATTACCTCTTTTGAATGTATGATGCATTGTGCATGTTGTTGAAGTAATAAAAGTGTTTGTTTTGTGACTAGTCTCGGTCCTTTCTTCCTTCTATACTTCTTTGTGCCTTTCTCATACTTGCAAGTACACGGTGTAAGTTCAAGTTTATATTGCAAGTTCTTGGAATTCTGTAATTATCAAGTGGTGGATTATTGCATGCATTTGTGCTATGGTGCTTGTTCACCCTTCTCAAGTTCATCCTTCTTCATTGGAAGACTAGTAGATTGTTTTAGTTGATCAATTTTAATAAAGGGAACACATGCTTCCTAGTCTATGGTATTTTGTACCCTCTCTAAGTTATAGTAGGTGAATTTGACTTATGGTGCACAACACTCTCTTCAAATCAACCCTTCCTAAGTCTAGTAACACCCTTTATTTAGTGCATCACCATCCCCTAGTATAGTTTCATTTCTACAAATCTCTCTCCCTAAAACCCATGAAAAGTTAGCATAGGTCTAGATAAGTATTTTATTGCACTAGGAGTCGTATAACACTTAGTTTAGGAATAGGAATTTGGCCTTCTCTAGAGGTTCACCTCAAGCCCAAGTCCCATAGCTTAACAGGTGATCCCATTTTTCCCAATCACACCGAACGTCTTGTTCACATTCTGGTCATTCAGAGGGTGCAGTGACTTGGTGACAATCAATCCATCACATGTATATTTTTAAAATATGTCTAAAAGAGACTTATTCTCTTAAGGGAATTGTCAAATATTGTCCTTTTTCCCATCGGCCACTCCAATTTCTACAAACTCTATAAACAATAATATAACACAAAAATTTATCTTATCTCCCTAGTACACTTCTGCAATAATGGTTTTAGCAATAAAGGAAGACAAGTTAAATATCACTCCCTTTGTCATATTCTTTGTAATATCAAGCCATTCCCTATTTACCAGTATCCAACGTTCTTGGATGTTCAATTTAGTAAGGAGGTGCATAGCCTCCTAAACCATAAGATACTTTTCCAACTTGCAAATATCCATTTTGAGCCCTCCCTTTACATAAGTTAGTGTAACCCTTGTTACTTTTACGCCATCATCATCAGATATATCACTACCAATCTTGGTGCCCAATATTCTCAACCCTATTAACCTCCAAATCAAGTGCGTGGTAAGTCGCATATGCCACCCAGTAAAGTAAAAGAAGTGCTCATGGACTCTAGTCATCAGCCATTGCTACAACTTCTCTGGATTTCCAAAATATGAGAACTCGTAAAGTTGCTACACTTTGACATTTGATAACAAATTTTCTCCTGCATCATCATATACAACCATGTCATTCTTTGTATGCAAATCTATTTTAACCACCAATAATTTTTCCAATTCATCATCATTTTCCTTAGTCCAATGATTATAGTCACTCACTTTGTTGTGTCTACTATGTGATTCATAATCCAGTCCCATTATAAGCCCTTCCGAGTACTACATTTCAAAGAATTGACTTTCGGGGTTATCTTACAACACTATTTCCACTTGCTTTTTCTTTCTACACCTTGTGGTCACTCCAGGTGCTCATTCTAGTGCCATTGCGATGCTAAAAATTTGTTCTTACACTAGATTCGAGCTCTATAACTTAGACTTGTATGCCCTAGCTTCAAACATGTGTGCCCTAGGTGTTCCTTGAACCATAACTCACATATTTGCTTCCCTACACACCTTTTCTTTTCTCAAACGCCTTCTCTAATGGAGCACCAAACAATCATGTGCACAAATATCTCTAGTTCAATCTATATAATGGCTCTTCTACATACTTCCCCATGTAACTCACTCTTTAACTTGCTTGAATACTTCTCTCCACAATGCAAGCTAAAAATGATATCACAAGCCCACATTTTATAAATTTTACAAATTTCTCCACATTTATTACTCTCCACCTACCATCTTACTCAACATTGAATGGTGTTTCATTCCTTTTCCATGTTGATTTTTTTGCGCCCCAGTCATAACCTTCTAGCACACCCACTATTTCCTTGGCCACAGATTTTTTTATGTGTGCTCCCCTGCTCCAAAATACCTATCCAATGTTCCTTATACCAAGTCATTTCCACTACTACATCCTACCTCATGTTACACTAAGTGTCCATCCATTTACGCGTGGTCTAAAATCTGCGGAACTTCTTTGGAATTTCTTCTCCAAAACTATCTTCACTCTAAGCTCCTGTAATTTTACAATGCACACCAATCTGTAATAAGGAACCAATCACTTTCTGATATACCCCACACTAAAATTATGTGCGTTCCTTTGCACATGAATTCAATAGATAGTAATCAACTATTGGCACACAAATGCACATATTACAACAAAACACTGAACTAAATTGACAAATCATAGCGACATGAAAGAAAACACATTTAAGAGAAATATATTAAAGGAAACCTAATCTAAATGGAAATACTTCCTTATTACAAACACCAATAATACTTATTTATAGTAGGGTTTTATCCTATTCCCATTCAAGTAACCGAGAAACTGTTAGTGTGAAATCACAACACCCCCAAATGAGTTATGGATCTTCTTTTCTAAGGCAGGGTCATTTGGTGTGATTTGCATAACATTGGATCATTCCCCAAGCTGTGGTACTTGCAAATGGGAATGATCCTCCAGAGAAGGCCGGTTACTCTTCCAATTACAAGGGACTAAGGAGAGAGAGAGAGAGAGCATGAAATTAAAGAAATCCTACATTATAGAGGTGATAGCAATGAGAAAAGGGAACTACTGATCACAAACCCAACTGCCTGAAATGGAGAGAGGTGAGAAATGGAGAGGATGGACAGATACATCACAAACCAAGGATAAAGTTCACACAGAACACCATTTCAAACCCCTTAAATACAGATCCCAAAACCTACAATGGACATCAGATATATGCATAGTATACCCTGCAATGGTGAGAGGTGAGAAGAGACAACAAAATGAGTAAAGGGATGGACAAAACACATCACAAAATAGATTTTATTGCTCCAAGAATTCACACAGTACACTGTTAATGGGAAAGAGACAAGAAAATTCCATTACAAAGCCAAGGGAGGAGGCTTAAACTCCACATTCAACCCTGGAGAAGAAAGAGAGAGGTGGGCAGGGAAGAAGAATGAACAACAACCCTTTAAAATGAATCTTGCCCCTGTATTTATAGATTTGATCAGAGAGAAGAAAGAGAGAGGGAAGTGAGAAAAGTGGGTTGAAGCTCAACCACTACTGTTAATGCTTTAGATAAAATCTCCCCCCAAATCCTTCTTTACTGCATGATTCCTTGATTCGATGCCTTAAAAGAAGAGGAAACAGTGGAAATAGATTGAATCTGATCTAGTTATTGAGACAAATGGATCCTACATTGAAGAGACAACAAAATGAGCAAAGGATGGAAAAAACACATCACAAAATAGATTTTATCGCTCCAAGAATTCACACAGTACACTGTTAATGGGAAAGAGGCAAGAAAATTCAATTACAAAGCCAAGGGAGGAGGCTTAAACTCCACCTTCAACCCTGGAGAAGAAAGAGAGAGGTGGGCAGGGAAGAAGAATGAACAACAACCCTTTAAAATGAATCTTGTCCCTATATTTATAGATTTGATCAGAGAGAATAAAGAGAGAGGGAAGCAAGAAAAGTGGGTTGAAGCTCAACCACTATTGTTAATGCTTTAGATAAAATCTCCCCCCAAATCCTTCTTTACTGCATGATTCCTTGATTCAGTGCCTTAAAAGAAGAGGAAACAGTGGAAACAGATTGAATCTGATCTGGTTATTGAGACAAATGGATCCTACATTGAATGCCCAAAGATGTTTCCCCCATTTTCCTTTACCTAACATCCTCAAAAATTAAAGTCTCAGACCTCCATGGCATAGGTGAGGTCGAGATCTTTCCAATGGTGTTATATTTGCAATATTTCAAGCCCTGAGTCGAAAGATATGCCCCTTTGAAGTTTGTATCAGGTCTGTATGAATGGATGGGGAAAAAATTTTGAAAAATGGGCCCCCCTTTTCATTTAGGACATGTGCACCCTTTTTAGAGAAAAAATTGGACTCACGGGTTCACAATTTATCTTTTTCCCTTTGCACAAAAGGAAAAATTTCACCTTTCCTTCTGACTCCCCGCTTTCCTCTGGGACACACATCAATTTGGCACTTGTTTGAGCTTCTCTTTTTTGGATTCACCTTTGGAGGAGCACCATTAGGTCACGTGGTTCCCTTTACTAGATTTTCCATACTTAGTCAATTCTAGATTCTTTCTTGAATGGATTCGAGCCTGAGGGCTTCGAATGAAAGGAAAATTTTCCCCTTTCCTTCTGAATCCCCGCTATCCTCTCATACATGCGTCATTTTGGCGCTCATTTCAGCTTCTCTTTTTTCGATTCACCTTTGGAGGAGCACCGTTAGAACACTTTGTTCCCTCTACTAGCTCTTCCATACTTATTCGATTTTGGATTCTTTCCTGAATTTTTTTGAGCCCGAAGGCCTTTGATCCTTGTCATTTTTCCTTTCTTACTCCTAGCCTCTCTTGCGGCACCGCTCCTTCATTTCCAATCCTGCTATTTCATTTCTGATCCCATCTGTAACCTGTTTATCATCCTGGAATATTATCTCACAGGTCTGAGTCATTTCCTTCATAATTTCTCTATGTACGGGGTTGTCTTGACCAAATTTTCTAGGGAGAATTTGGGATAACAATTTGGCGACTCACGGGGACATCTGCCTACTAGATGAAGAGACCAGTGGCCTTTTTGTATCCATTGGGCATGGAGTCCGGCCTTATAAACTGATTCTGATCTAAACTCTAAAATTATGACCTCTGTGCCTCTTGGAAACCCGCTGAAACTTGAAGTTGGACTTAACCAAAAGCCAAATGAATGCATTGTGAAAGAGCAATAGGACCAAAAACTATGTACAAACTGAAAATCATACATTCTCTAAATGGAACATGCAGAGTGTGCAAAAGCACTTCTTCTACTGAAAACAACCCTACCTACACTACTCTAACCAAGAGAAAAAAGGAGCTCAAACAAAGCCTACAATTGGCAGGAAAAAATAGCTTCCCTTTCTCAAGAGGGGCAGCCATGCAAATGATTTAACATGAAATATAGTTGCCAGTATGAGTGAAAAACTAGTTATAAGCCTGTCCTCCACCCAAATCATCAAGGTATCAACATTAATGGAAAATACCTCCTCAAGCTGACCTACATTAGACTCCTGGAGGTATTGATGTTGATCCTTCATACTTTGATGCTCATCCTCAAGCCCTGAAGTAGGCATGACTAGTTTTAGTTTCTCCATTGGCTCTAATGAAGCCAAGTACCTGATTGGGCAGGGTCTGATCCTTTGGATATGCCCATTTCTTTGAAATTCAAATCCAAAAATAGATTCTTCTTGTGGACCTTCTTGGGTGGATGGTGTGATAAATATGATGACATTATCCTACCTTTTCTCTTCCTCCTCCTTTGAAGAACATGGAAGATCAAGATCTTCCACCCTTGGTTCCAGGGGGCCATTATGGAGTGTAGGATTTTACACTTGAATATCCTCCTTCATGGCAGCAGGTTCATGTGCGTGGAAGATGGATGGAGGAAAAAATGATGTGATCTCCATGGGTTCCCCTCCATCAAGGCAATCCTCCAAGTCAGACAGGTAATCTTCCTCCTTGTTGTCATGTTGCATGTGCTCTACCTCCTCCATAGTGTCTTCTTGATCTACAACTTGATCACCATGGCTCCCTTCACTCTCAAACATGAAGTTTGAAAGGTCAAAATCTTCTTCAACATCATAGCTTGACCTCCTCTATTGGCTTGACCATCAAAGGGATCTTTGTAAACCTAAATTTGGCAGCCCAACTCTTTAGAATGTCTATCATTTATTTTCTGTTGGGCTCCTCTTCTTGTTGTTCTCCTTGACTAGATTCTTCAGTCTCTTCCCAGAATGGGCTTAGGAAAGCAAGAGGAGTGGAATTTTGGGGTTCAACCATCTTTGCAATTGTTTTTGGTGGGAAGGGAGGTGTAACTTCTTGTTTGTTTGGAGGGGATGACTATTTGGAAGGGAAAAGGACAAAAGAACTAAGATGAGGTGGAAGACTAGGAGATGGAGAAATGAAATCAAGACTTGAGGTAGCAAGTGAGGGGATTGACTCTTGCCTCTTCTGAAATGATAAAGATTGAGGGAAAGAAAATGAAAGGAAAGGAGTTGGTGATTGACTTACCCATTGACAACATTGTCCCGCACTTTCCTCATAAGCCCCAATGTCCTCAATCCACTGTGTAAGATGAGGCAACACTTCAACCATGAAGTCAAGCTTCTCTTAAAGGCTGTAATGTCTTAGAAAAGGGCCTTCCCATGGACAAGGTGCCCTGCAACCAATATTGAATGCCTTCATTTGTGCTATGCCCCTTAACTGAAGCATGCTAGCCTCCATTTTTTGAATCTTCTCCAATAGACCAACATCCTCTGCATAACTATTGCCATCATATGCGTCCCCTTGTCCTTGATAAGCTTCATAGTCAAACTGGTTTTGACACTTCTCATATGGGTAAGCATAATGGTCATGGATCTGATTATAATGCTTATCTGGAGGAGTTGGGAAATACATTAGAGGTGGATTGTAATGCTATAAGTGTGAGTTCCATGAAGGGAATAAAATCATAATTGTACAACCTCATAAAATGAGAGGAAATGGAAGATATGGAAGAGGAAAATAGATGAAAATGAGTGGAAATGGATGGAAAAGGTCTACAACTCAAAGAATGGGTTTTTGACTAGATGGAGTCACCCGATGTGCTTGAAAGTGCCTCTAAAGGCTGAAATCTTCAACAAGAGCACATCGAACCTGATGAAATGAAGTGGTAAGGTTCTTCAAACCTGTCCCACCTAGTGTGCCAAAACTATTAGTGAAAAATCACAACACCCCCAAATGAGTTATGGATCTACTTTTCTAAGGTAGGGTCATTTGGTGTGATTTGCATAACATTAGATCATTCCCCAAGTTGTGAGACTTGTAAATGGGAATGATCCTCCAGAGAAGGCTGGTTCCTCTTCCTAATCCTAGCGCTAAAATACTTCTAAGGAAGGAAATGAAACTAACTACTCCTAATATAAAACTTCTAAGGGACCAAGCAGAGAGAGAGAGAGAGAGAGAGAGAGAGCATACAAATAAAGAAATCCTACACTACAGAGGTGATAACACCAAGAAAAGGGAACTACTGGTCAAAAACCCAACTACCTGAAATGGAGAGAGGTGATAAATGGAGAGGATGGACAGATGCATCATATACCAAGGATAAAGTTCACACAGAGCACCATTTCAAACCCCTTAAACACAGCTCCTGAAAATTGTAATCGACATTAGAGATATGCACAGTATACCCTACAATGGTGAGAAGTGAGAAGAGACAAAAAATGAGCAAAGGTTGGACAAAACACATCACAAAACAAATTTTATTGCTCTAAGAATTCACACATTACACCATTAACAGGAAAGAGGTAAGAAAATTCCATTACAAAGCCAAGGGAGGAGGCTTAAACTCCACATTCAACCCTAGAGAAGAAAGAGAGAGGTGGGCAGGGAAGAAGAATGAACAACAACCCTTTAAAATGAATCTTGCCCTTGTATTTATAGATTTCATTAAAGAGAAGAAAGAGAGAGGGAAGAGAGAAAAGTGAGTTTAAGCTCAACCACTACTTTTAATGCTTCAGATAAAATCTTCCCCCAAATCCATCTTTACTACATGGTTCCTTGATTCGGTGCCTTGAAAGAAGAGGAAACGGCATAAATAGATCGAATCTGATCTGGTTGTTGAGACAGATGGATCCTGCATTGAAGGCCCAAAGACATTTCCTCCATTTTCCTTTACCTAACCTCCTCAAAAATTAAATTCTCAGACCTTCATGGCATAGGTGAGGCCGAGATATTTCCAATGGTGTCAGATTTACAATATTTTGAGCCTTGAGTCGAAAGACATGCCCCTTTGAATTTTGTATCAGGTCCGTATGAATGGATGGGGAAAACAGGGTGAAAAATGGGCCCTCCTTTTGGTTTGGGACATGTGGAACCCTTTTTAGAGAAAAAAATTGGACTCGTGGATTTGCAATTTATCTTTTTCCCTTTAAACGAAAGGTAAATTTTCACCTTTCCTTGCGACTCCCTGCTTTCCTCTAGGACATGCATCATTCTGGCGCTCGTTTGAGCTTATCTTTTTTGGATTGACCTTTGGAGGAGTACCATTAAGACATGTGGTTCCCTCTGTTGGCTCTTCCATACTTAGTCAATTTTGGATTCTTTCATGAATGGATTCGATCCCGAGGGCTTTGAACGAAAGGCAAATTTTCACCTTTCCTTCTGACTCCCCACTTTCCTCTGGGACATGCATCAGTCTGGCACTCGTTTAAGCTTCTCTTTTTTGGATTCACATTTGGAGGAGGGCCGTTAGGACACATGGTTCCCTCTGCTAGCTCTTCCATACTTAGTCGATTTTGGATTATTTTCTGAATGGTTTTGAACCCGAAGACCTTGGATGCTTGCCATTTTTCCTTTCTTACTCCTAGCCTCTCTTGCGGCATTTCTCCTTCGTTTTGGACCCTGCTATTTCATTTCCAAGCCCATCTATAACCTGTTTTTCATCCTAGAATGTGAGCTTGTGGGTCTTAGTCATTTCCTTCATAATTTCTCTATGTGCGGGGTTATCTTGACTAAATTTTCCGAGGGGGAATTTGGGATAACAAAAAACAAGGGCCATCTATTGTTTATAACTTGAAAGTTCCTGAATCAAGTATGTAGGTCATAACATATAGTCCCCACAAATACACTTGGAACTTTTCAGGGTGGTACAAAATCTTAGAATCATATAGAAGAACCATCTATCCAACTTCAATCTTCTTGTTCTTAATATGCATGTCATGTCATGCCTTCTCCTTGGCATTTTCTTTCTTCTAAATTCAACATGTTATAACACGTCTCTCATCCAAATACATCAATTTATCTATATTATATTCAAATGCTTTTTCATCATCCATGCCTCCTACACATGTAATACATAGAGAAGGTAATATAAATTCCACCGAAAAAACATCCTCTGCGCCTAACACCAACTGAAAGGGTGTGGCCTTGTTCAGTCTCTTGTAAGTTTTCATGTATGCCCAATGAACAACATAGACTTTATCATCCTAATCCTTTCTTCCAACATCAAAAATCTATTTCATTATATGCCCCAATATATTGTTAAAAGCCTTAGTAGTCCCATTGTTCTATGGGTGATAAGGGTTGTTTTGTTGTGTGCCACCATAAATTCTTCCAATACTATTTTGATAGTCTCATTAAGGAAATGAGTACCAATATCACTTGTCAAACTCAATGGGTATACATATCTACTAATTATATTCTCCCATAATGTTCTTATTGTTATAGCTTCTGTGTAATCATTTATAGGTGTTTCTTCTACCCACCTTTTCAGATAATTTGTACATGTAATAATATAGTGAAACCCACTCTTGCGTGTTTATGGGGAAATAGGCCCTACAAAGTCAATTTCTCATTTTTCAAAAGGTTATAAAATTTCTATAGGCCTCAAGGGCATATCATCCCTATGCCTATGATTTTCAAGGCACTGACACTGATCACACACCCTATCATACTCTTTACAATCCTTATATAGTATTTCCCACTTAAGGCTAGTTACTAATATTTTGTATGCGGTAGCATTACCTGTATAATGTCCTCCTACAATCCCACCATGAACTTCTTCCATAATAGCTTCCCACTCATTCTCAAGTACACACCAGTGTAAAACCTCATCATGGTCTAACTTGTATAGATCTCATTGATTAACATGTAAGGTGTGGAATGTATGGAAAGTTGTTTTTGTTTCTAAGCTCTTCTTCCCTTTGGGCACCACACCAATACGTAAAAAACAACAATATCTTCTAAATTAGAAGGTGCATGGTTCAATCTCAATAATTGTGCATCTAGAATTGTGTCCTCTCTATGCTTTACACATCCTCACCTACATGAATCCTTGACAAATTTTATCAAGTCCTAAATTACTCTTTCCTAACTTTACTACCACTATAAAGTCAAACTCCTGAAACAAAAAAATCCAATGATATATGCACCCATGCAAAATGGGATTACTAACCAAGTACTTAAGTGTTATGTGATATGGATAAAATATAAAGGTATTTTCTAGTAAGTATTGTCTAAACTTATGTAGTGTGTAAATCATCGACAAGGCTTCACGCTCTATAGTTTTATAATTATGTTCATATGGGGTCAATTTCCTGTTGGAAAATCATATAGGATGATAAAAAATCCCATCTCTAGGCTATGCTAATAATGTGCCAATGACCATTTCAGAGGCATCAATATATACATGAAATGTTTTTTCCAAGAAGGAAAGCATGCAATGGGTATAGAAGTAATTATTTCCTTAAATGCCTTAAATATTATCTGATGTGCCTCATCCCAATGAAACTTCCCTTTATTTTTTAGAAATTCCTCCAAGGGCACGATGATCTTATCATATACCTTAATGAACTTTCATTTATACCTTATATGCCCCAAGAATCTACACACCTCACTCTAATTAGTAGGCTCCTCCAAACCCAAAATAACTGCAACCTTAGAAGGATCTACCAATAATCCTTATTTGTAAATAATGTGTCCCAACAAAGTCCCAAAGGGTGTATAAAAGATACACTTGTTAATATTTAAGGAGATATTTAACTATCTGCACCTCTTAAACATGAGTCTCAAGTTGTCATAATGATCCCTTACCAATTCATACAAGGTCCAATCATTGAAATAAAATTACAAAAACTAATGAATAAAGTCCTGAAATGCTTCCATAACAATTCATGAAAATACTATAGGCACATTCTTTAACCTAAAAGGCATAATTGTATATACAAAACTTCCCCAATTAGTGGTGAAAGTTATCTTTTATTGATCTTCCTTTTCTATGCGCACTTGATGATAATCAGATAACCCATTAGTGAAAGAGTAAATCTCATGCCCTACAATGCCTTCCAATATCTCCTTAGTAAAAGGTGTGGAAAAACAATATATCTCGTAAACAACATTCAATTCCCTATAGTCCACACATATCCTTATCCTACCATCTTTCTTTATGTTGATCACCACAGGGCTAACCCACTCCTATTCCTCAATGGGCTCAATGATTCTAGATTTAAACATCTTATCAATATCTTACTTTACCTTAACAAACATATTATTATTCATCTTGTAAGTCCTCTTCCTAACCGAGCACGCACCTTCCTTTAACTTGATCCTCATCTCACTAAAATATGGATTCACTCCCTTCAACTCATGATAACCTTGCATAAATAAATCTTGGAAGTCATGCAACAGCTCAATAATCTTATAAACCTCCTATTTATACCAATAGTCAGCAATAATAGCCTCTTTGGGTTCTATATCTATCCCAACATTGACCTTATTCATTTTCATAAGCTTATGGTAAGCACATGCCTTCACATCTGCACTATCCAAGACCTTACACATACCTACAATGTAGTTCATATAGACCAGTTTACCCTTCTCCATTTCCAGTTAGGCGTGCCCAATCTACTCTTCATCTATCTCCTCTTCATCAAAGCGTTCCTCCAATTCTAATTCTCCAAACATATATAATAGGAGTTCTTCAACCTTTGCACTATCCCCCATTATAAGGTGCTTTATAATCTATAATGCTTCATGCATCAGAGGTTTAGTGGGAAAATAGTCAAAGGTATAAATCATACCTAAAGACATCTCTTGCCAATTAATTGTTTCCCTTGTTAACTATGCATGAATATACCATCGCTTAGAGTGGCGTAGAACTTATGTACCTAGAGTGATGGCAGCAGGTCTTCTTACCCCTTTGTCATGAGTATCTCACACTTATGAATGTGATGCAAAGTAGAATCCTTCCCATAAAATTCACATATTTGTGAAGGTACATTACTCCCAAGAAACCTAGTAGGGAAATCAATTTTCACTTATCGTCACTTCAAAAGGTTATCTCTATGTGTAGTCCACCAACATGCAGCTGCTTCACACAATATATAAATCAACATATTTATTCTGCCACCCTCATTCGTTCACTAAGATTCCATGGTTCACAAAAATACATCAGGATTTCCTTCACCAGTGTGCCAAGGTACCTGGTTATGACTCAAACATAAAACAATGTGTGACATGATCACCAGCATAACAATATTCTTGATTTCTCACCCAACAATTTCATATGTCCCATGCACCTAGCTATCACATGCAATACTGGTTGTATCACTCATATACTAAGCATCATCCCATGTAATAATACCTTATTTAGAATTCTCAGTAAATTCACAATATCAGATGGTGTGCACATAAATTCTATTAATATAATCCTCACTTAATGGCTCTACATAAGGTGTAGTATTCCTTTCCATCTGTTAAAGGAATAATGATGTGTTATTATTTTTTCTCAAAACTGATATAACTTTTATTAAAACACATATCAACACTGTTCGCGTAACACCAAGGGTGTAAAAGTATAGCTATAAAACTATGTTCTTCTACAAGTTCCAAGACCTCAAATTCCCCAGTAAAATTTTCCCCTTAAATAATAATAGTTGTATCTTTCAATACTCCAATGGACATGGATATAGTACTTTTTTCCACATAAAGTGCATCCTAAGAGGGATGTAATGGTGATTTTACCATCTGATTCCATGCTTCAAAAAGGAGTACATTTACTTCTACACATGTATCAATCAGTATGTTACTCAATATCCATCCATCAACAACTGCATTCAAAGTAATGTCTTTATCATATTCAAGATTGTGAGGAGGTAAGTTCGCATGGAATATTTATCTTTTTCACTCGCATCCAACGAGTGGTACCTTATCCCTTATCCATTCCCCCAAAAAATGAATGATATTTTCTTGGCGCAACATCTTATGAACCTCCTTCAATTCATCAAAATATTTATGAGGTAGCTTAACTACTTTCACCGACTACAACTTCCATGACTTCTCCTTCAAGAATTATATCTCACCCTATAAATTTCAAATAACCTCCATAGTCACCTGATATACCTCTTTCTCATGGGAAGGATCTAGATACTTCACATTTATCACCTCTTGTTTTGAAATAATAAGTTTCTACTTCAAAACTGCCCTTGTGTGTGTCGCCTCTGAGCATATAGTGACTAACAAAGGAAACATCTTAAAATTAGGTGTTATCTTTGGCATCCACTAATCTGCCACAATGTGTTGTACTCTAACAATTCCTATGCCCTTATCCTACTTGGGTTGCTTGCTCATATGCTCATACAAATATGAGCATTCCTCAAACTTGTCAATTTTTCCACACCATGAGAAAATACTTTTCTGAGGGCATTCACACCTATAATGATCAGGGGATATGCATATGAAACAAGTTCCTTGTAGGAATTCACTTCTTCCACCACCACAACCTCAGCCTCTGTATCCTCCATGGTAACCTCTACCTCTACCATCTCAATCAGAGCACCCTTCATTGTGATTATGATTATCACCCTAATTCTTTGAATTATCTGTAACACTTTTTTAATGGACACTAGTCTCAATAGTCTCATGAATTTGATTAATCAATCTACACTTCTCTGTATCATGAGTATGGTACTTACAAATCTTACAATAACATGACACATTATTCATAATCATGCGCTGTAGCAGGGGGTACTGACTTGAATCATGATCCAGATGACATATCTCACAATCCAGCAACCAGGAACACACCAATTTTATGAGGGAAACTATCCTTAGTATGTCCCTCTACCTCAAAATTTGTACACCAAATACCACTGTGAGTTTCATGAGATAAATTAGCTAATATTTTCTCCAACTAATTTTCCATTAATGTAAATTTTTCCTCAAAGAACAGGATAACTCCAGTGTCTACACTTCAAATTTCCTCAGCGTACAAAGTTGTCTCCAAGGCATCACACGGATCTATAAATGTATTATGTGAGAGTACCCTCCTGAAACATGTAATCATTCTACTACTAAACCATCGTGCATGTTGGATAGGGTGAATAAACTAAGACAAATTTGATATAAAATTTATAAAACATGCATCATAATCCTTACACTCTCAGCCATGTATTTTTTAATGTCCTTCAGTGTGTTGATGCTCTTCTATTCAATCTCATGTATATGGAACTAAACTAAGAAAGCATCACACAACACATTACAATTTACAAATGTCTGGTTTGAATCATACTTCCTATACCAACTATATGCACACCCTTATAAAGTAGTAACAAACTACCTTTCCTTACACTCATGGGATATGATTTCCTTAGTGTGTCATAGTATTTCAAACATGTGTACATGCTCAAATACATCTTCAATACCTTTTTACTTTGGCAAGAAAAGAGACATCTCATAATAAACTTCTTGTGGTTGGTGCAGACCACGATCACCAGACCCAAAACTTGTATTACCTCCAGTATTCCCTCCACCTCCAGAACCACCAAATCCACTAGATCCTAAACCACATGATCCCCCTAATCCTCTTGTAATGGGTACCAGACTAGAGGATTTGTTTCCTTGTGTTCCAATAATTTTACTAAATTTAACTCCCATGGTCTATGAATTTATGCTACTTCCAGAAGTATTACCAACATTCTATGCACACACATTCTATGTAGATTACACGCCAGGAAATATGCCACCAACCGAACCTCCAAATAAAAAATATGATGTTTTCACCACCATAGATGATTTCCCTATCTCATGAACTCTTGTATTCAATGGAAACTAAAATCTACCTGTCACTACTCTATCACTAACACTAACCTATTTTTCAACAATTGTTTTAGGAACTGAAACACCAAGCACAAGGGAAAGTTCACCAGGTGGGATCATATGCACACCTGTATTCCTTAATATTTCTTCATCAGACATGATTTCATTAGAAGCTGGAGGGGATTCTCTATTGTTCTTGTGTAACTAGAGGAGATTTTGATGCTCTGGCTCCACGTCTTCCACATGAGCCTCAAATCCTTCACAAGACATCATCCTCCACAACTCGAAAAAATCCTCAATATCATTCTTATTCTCCATTTACCTCTCTTGAACCTCATTATACTTAAGTTGTCTTTCTTTTATCTACCTTTCTGCTACCAACTCTTCCATCTTGTACCACACCTACTCCTGTGTCTCATGTGGCTTGGGTTTAGCGTGTCATAAGACGTTCTTTTAAACCTAGATTTATAATCAAGATACTAACCTCTAAAGGGATAACACGCAAATATGATCCCTTGGGTTTGTGCAAGAACTAGAAATGGGAAACCTCCTGATAAGAATAAGTAGAAACAATGTACTCCAATGTATAACTATGCAAAACACCACTCCATCAATGATATACAATGCATGCACAAGAAAAATTAGTATCATGTAGAGTGTGGTAATCTTCCTATGTCTATCTGTTTGTTCTATACCTCCAATTTATCTTTGATGTGTATGCTACAAGCACTCATACAAATATATGGAAAAATAGAAAAAGAATATCTCATAGAGTTCATGATACTGATGTTCTTCAACCCACGCATGAGCATCAAAATCAGGTCAAGTGTTATATATATGAGAAAACTATTCCTCTAAAGTTTCTACCAAACTCTCAATACTGGACAAAGTCAACCAATACATCTTCATCATACAAAATCCTTCCAACAACTTGAAAAGAGGTCCCAACAACAGAGCCAAAATGTAGTCTACTTTTATTTTACCAAGAACAACCCAAGGCACGGTGACACATCACTTAGGTAGACCTAAGAACTCACCTGAAGTATACAAGGGTATAAGGTCCCTCTTTTATGGAAAATTTTTCAAGGTGTTATCGTGAAAAGACATATAATCCAATTCAATAATAACCATTCAAAAGAAAAGCATAAACAAATCTAGATCTCAACCATACTGCATACAAAATCAAACAAGAACTAGTAAAAATTTTACCATGTAATATCCATTAACATCAACATCAATAACAATAATCCATCCACAATGATCCATTATATTAATCCAGAGAAAAACCAATAGCTGAATACATCATAATAGTCATCACTAAGTCAAGTGTTTAGGTTCACCAACAATTATAACCTTACAAAATGAAATTGATCCTCTAACCATATAAATAAATACATACATACATACATATATATATATATATATATATATATATAGGGGTGGGAACTTTCCCTTCACCACCATGCATCCTAAAAATAGACCACATGCCGCAAATAACTATTTGTGCAATATAAGTCAACTATAGAAGTATGAAGGATCTGCTAATAATAGATAATCTATTAATAAGTTCAGTTCTAATCATATTATTAGCTTAACCCAGAAGGATGCTTCATCTTTCACTTGTTCCCAAAATAGCTTGGCGTATCTTCCAAGTCTTCTAACAAACCGTGTTCAACACTCAATCCCATTCTGGGCCGTGTATGCAAAAATGGCTAAGTTTGAAATCCACGCTCTCTTTGGCATATGCATTCATCACCTACGTGTTATGTTTCATGTAGGCACCCATCCCCTCCATAGTATACTCATCGCTCATATGTATATAGACTTCATTCACCTACAAAGTGTCCATATCATGCACCACTAGTCTTAGAGCATGTTCACACACCTTCATCTCCACCAACATTGGGTGGAGGATTTTCATCTTTTAATTTTATCAGATAGGGAACTTATCATCACACGCTCGGGGGATATCACACTTATTCCTTCCCATCTAAATTAATGTGTGCATTACATTCTCATCACCTCACATTTAGTCCATCACATACACTATGTACATCTTGATATATAAATGTATCTTCATTTCCCAATGATGTAATCTTGTGCTTTGGTTCACACTTGACTGTTGAGGGAATCATAAACAGATGAACCTCACACACACTACATGTTACAATACACATCACCTTATACACAAAACACTAGACACACTTTTATCATATCCTTCTTACACACATTCATCCTTACACAATTAACGTACTTATGAATTATTCTTTCTTATCACGTGTATTCAACACACAAATAATGCATACCATCTTCACATATTCAACACATAACATACTCAACATATTTACAACCTACTGCACACTTTCACAACATACCTCTTTCAAATCATGCAACACATCTATCTTGCACGTAATCAAAACCAACATTTTATATAATCTACACATCCATGACACACTACACATTCGACACTCTATACATTCAACATATTCACAACAACTTTCTTTCGCATGTACAAGTAGCACGATACACTACCCTATGATGTAATCTAGTTCCATGGTACATACTCAACTACTAATGATTAATATTTCGCATGCAAATCATCAAAACTACATGTTCAATCTACTCTCTCATTCACTCATGCATTTACGCTATTCACTCTGCACTTTAATTATCACATCTTTCTAGTAGACACATTTCAGACCATTTCCAAATGACGCACTCCTATTTACAATTCATTTTTACTGCTGAGGGTGCATAAATAAATAAACCTCATTACATACAATTCCATTCAAACTCACTAGGGGGCATGTATATCACGCTCACTCTGCATTCTATTCCATCTCATCCATCCATAGCATGTTGCATATCTTGGTCACATTTAGTCTTGTTTACATTTTACTATTTACATTCTCATATTATTAAACATGCTAGATAGATATCTTGTGGGTCATTATCTTTATGATACATACATACACATTCAATTTCCTTTCTAGTTATGATCAAATAATATACATATCTATTATATGTAGTAGTGATTCCTAGTGTAGTACCTATTACCAGTCCTGTAACGGCTCATGAGGGCATCCACTTTTGTGCACTACATGTGCTATTGTTTCAGTTTGTTTCATAGCACAATACTTTATTGAATTATACACATTTTGACATAATTTTAATCTTTCTAACATTCTAACAGGTGCTTCATGTCTAACATTTGCCTTATAGGTCTATTTTCCACCATGGTTGTTTGTTATGGTGCTTGTCACTTTTTTACAGGGTTTTACTTTTGTGTTGTGTGCACACTTGTGTTCTTTTGGCCTAGTTGACCTTATTTTCCTTAAGACATCATGAGTGGTGTTTCATGTATGTAACCCATTTTGTATGATTTACTTTTTCTTCTTTCATATTTACACTATCTTCTTGTGTCTTATGTTATATTTTCTACTTGTTTGCTAGCAATTTTTTTACATGCATGTTTTTTCATACTAACTCTTGTCTCCTAGCCATTTTTTTACATGTGCCTTGGTTTCTACTAAGCACATTCCCTTCCCCCTGCAGAGAAGAGTTTCAACACAATGGTCAGTCATCCTTTGGGCTGAATTCTCCTTTAAAAATGTCATACACACCCCAAATGAGGGGGGCATCATTTGGGTTAATCATTCACCTCGTACAACGGTTTATAGTCATAGTTCAACATGACATGATACTAGTACAACATAGTTATCAGTGGTAAATAGGGCTCAGACTCAGACTTGGGTCATTTACATTACACAGATACTAGCACCCATACCTAGAAAGTAGTTCCTAGGTTACCCTAACCCTTCCTAGATGCCTGTTACCAAGGGGCAGTTACACAACATTTTTCATTTCAACACAGTTTTACACAATGGATTTTATAGAGCATATAGTTCTTAGCACTCGGTATGCATACACGAAACTATCTTTTCTACCTTCGCATTAGATCGGAACTCTTTGAACTGGATCATATTTTTATGCACCACCTGTAGTGGTTTTCTACATTCACGGGAAGCCGTTAAAGGTTAGAGGATGATCCCAGACTATTCTCCCTAAGCTTCTTCCAATGCACTAGCGTGAGGTCACCCGAAAAAACTCATGCATCAATAACATTTACATGATCCTTTCTAAACTCTTTCCTCATCATGGAGCAGGTGCACATGTTCCTTTTTCACATTTTTATCATTTTAACATACTTCTTTACATGTTTTTTACACATATACATACATATTTTACTACTTGTTCATTCTTATCTTTTACAGTTCTTCCCGTATGGGAATTAGTAGTCAATGATTATTGAACATTGAGAACATCACAAACATCAGCATTGACATTGACAATAGGCATATTCACAACATCTTCAACATGTATTTTATCCTAGGTTCATCATCTCATCACTTTTTGCACTTTCTCATCTTTAGTCTCCACGCTCAATCTATTTATCACTCCACACTTTTCCTTATCTCTAGGAATGTTTCTTGCCATCAATCTACATGATTATCATGTACACCTCTTTCCACTCTATGTTATTGAGATTTCTCTCAAAAACATAAAGTGGGGGAAAATTTAGACACAAAATCACGCACTTTTGGTAGTTATCTAGTCATGATTATATACTATTATTTGTATGATTCCTAAGTAAGAAAAGTACTTATTAACAAATGTCTTCAGCCATCTTTTTTTATTTTTATTGCTAATTTTGGTTTTACACACCTTCTTTCTTAGTTTTACCTCTAACCCTTCAATTTCTCTGAGTCCGGACACCAACGCCTAGCAAGGATGCTAGGGCCAAGTGCCCCCATCCCCTCTAGGTGCTTCTGACCTCTTTACACTCTCTAACCTCTTTTGGGTCATTTCTAGTCATTTGAGCATCTTATCTTTTTGCTAGTCAGTCTTTTCAGGGTTACTTACAAAATTCAAGAAAAGGAATTCTATACATATAAACTTATGTGGTCATAATAAAGGAACAAGCACTAAGAATTATTTATCACCACCTAATTTTGCATCCAAATGCCATCAAAGAGCGTCAAAGCATCCATTATAGAATCCATCACAAAGGACAAGGGATGGTTTTCTACATCACACTTCATAGGATGGGAATATATTATATTGAACACACACATCTATTATATTTTCTTACATCTATTTATGTGCTCATTATCAAGTGTGACATGCACATGATCCACCTAGGGAACAATTCAACAAACACACACAAAACTACATTGGGTCTAAAATGTAGTACATCGCTTAGTCATAAGATCACAATTTTGACAGCTTAGGATAGTCTAACCCCTCATTATGCATATTTATTTTTTGGATTTGATGTCTATTTGAGGATTTTGTAGGTCTTATACTTCATTACAGGTTACAAGTGGGCTCAGTGATCTTGGTGTGACTCCATAGTGACAAAAGGAGAATAATAGTGAACAACTTGTGACCCTGAAAAGTTGTGTTTTCGAGCATTTTTTAATACATAGGCACTTTTTTCTAGTCTTTAGTGACTATGGTCACCCCTGTCCTTTTTGGGCACCCCAATCTAGCTTGTTCCTTTAGATAGACATTTTTCTACATCTTTATGTGACGCTCTTCCTCTCTGCTCACCTAGTTAGCACTTCGATACACTCTATATTTTATTGCGAAATCAGCCAATTACTTTTTTCTCCTCCTTGCAATTAAGGTTTTTTACTTTATTACTTATCTTACTTGGGTATCATTTTTGTACTTAATTGTTATTCATTTACTGCTACCACAACATTCAAATTAGGCTCATATATTCCATATTTAGCTTAATCAACATTTGTAGATAGGGTCACGAAGGAATGATGAAAGATATTTTACAGGGGAGACAAGGGGTTTTTTTGACTAACCCCATTCACCTTATCAACCCAATATTGTCCATATATGGTTAATTTATTTTTGAGAGCATCAAGTTGGATAATGACCTGGGATAGTAGAGGGGTTGATCTTAAAACTAAATCATGTAGACCTAGATATATATCCCCTCGATACCAAATAATGCACAATGGGTTGATAATTTGTTCGAATTGCCTTCTACAAGGTTCATGTGGAACTAGGATGGTCATGTGGGATATCAAATTGTGAGAAAAGTGAGATGAAATCCAAAACTCAATGGAAAAAAAGAGGACTAGAGATTGAGTACGGGTAGTCAAGGACACTAAAGAAATGGGATGTTGTGTTAATTTCAACATCTAATTTATCTATAATTCTTAATTTTAAATAAGTACAAAAAATAAATTTTAGTTACACAAAAGATAATGAATTCACCTTTTTATTTAATTAAACCATTTTTATAAATACTTAAATAAATTAAATATGTTATATAACTAATTATTTATTTTACTTTAGATTTTCAATATAGCTTTTTGAATAAACAAAATGATTTAAAAAAATGAATTCCTAAACTCTTTTTTTGTATTTTTGGGATTTGAAATAAATAAACAAAGATAAGTAATATTAAAGAGAAAGAAAAACAAAACAATTAAAACAAAGTTATTACTTCTAATAAAATAAACTAAAACAAAGAATATATAGATGTGGCTATGCCTCTCTTGCAGGTTGCATAAAAAACTATTCCAAAAAGACATGATGTACAAAAAAGCTAAAAATATAGGAAAATTAAACTTATTTTAATAAGAATTATATCTCAAGATCTCTAGAAGGGGAATAATTGTCTCAAAAAAAAATTCTTACTTTCCACAAAACATTCCCCAAAAATATGAATATGAATTGCAAGATAATGAAAAAGAAGAAGTAAAATAAGAGGGCTGACACTATATCTTCCTCCACCATTTTTCTTGTGTAGATCCACATGGATAAGAAGGGAAGAGGATATCAATGGAATATTTATCTAAGAAATGTTTTGAAAAAAATATAGAATAATAAATGATCCTTGGAAGTTCTTGGATCATCCACTTTCTTTCATCTAAGCAATTGAATTTCTTCTAATTATATTAAAGACAAGAACTATGAATTTTTTTAATAGAATTCAATTACATCTCCAACCTAGTTATTGTTATCTAGTGATAACCTCCAAGATGTTTATTGCATTGTTTGTCTCCTTAATTGGTGTCCTTCACTAGAGTTGATGTCTAACCTATTCTCAGATGTAAAAATATTGGCTAGTAGCCTAGAAAACTAAAAGATAAGTTGTGGTTGGCTAGGTGTAAGAAATGGATGAGAGCATATGATAGGAAAGAATAGACAAATTAAATAGTTGTATGTGTGTTTCCTTTCAAAAAATAATAAACATAATACTTCACGAAAACATAAGAAATCTAACCCATTATCCTAGTAAAACCTTGTCTTTTATATAAATTTGGGAAAGAATAAGTCCAACAATAAATTCCCATTATTAAATGACAACACATAAAATAATCAGAAGTCAACATTCAAATTTAAGAAAATGAAGAAGAATAATTTATCGGTGTTCCAAAAATTCTAAAATTAGAAAAGTTGGTTGAGAAATGAGGGAGAAAATCATGCACGAAATCAAAACTGGCTTTGAAAAACGTGTATTTTAGTTTTAATTTTGAAGTCTTCAGAAGTTTCATTCTTGATAGAGGGGTGATTACAAAACTACTTCTCTGTCAAGACTAATAATTGTGTAACTGCCAGAGGGTTATGTAACCTTAGATGATGATAAAGCATGAAAGAATAATATTATAACTCACAAGAAAAAAGAAACTATATAACTTGTAAAAGAGGATGAAATAGGACCATAACAAGCATAGGAAGGAGAGGGAGCTAAGGATTTAGACTTCTGACATTACCATGTGGAAGGAATCCCTTATCATTAGAGACTTATCTTATTCATGTATTGCACTATGTAATTGTTGGGTCTGTACAGTACACCCTGGAATTGAGGATACCATAGTTACCCCTTCTGAATTGCAATCCTAAACTATGTCTCCTTCTTATCTAAGGGTTTACCCTATGTGACATAATTTTTTATGTATCTTGTGAAATGCCCTACCATTTTAGGGTTTGGTATTTCAAAGATAATTTATAACTATCACTTGTTTACTTTATTTCACTTGTTTTTCATGAGTATCTTCTTGGATTTGTAGTTTTTTATTTTCCTTGACTTCCTTTACCCATTTTCCATGACTATTTTATTAATTTCCCATGACTAATTGCTACAAAATTTCATCATACTTTGTTTCTTGGTCTTGTTTGCTTTGATTTTGTGCCTCTGAGAACTCATTATGGCCTTCTCTCTTCTTGAAATCTACATATTCACTCAACTCTTCAGATTTTCTCTTTCTCTCTTTCAAATTTTCTTTGCACTCTTCCTCACCACTTAACCATTTCCAAATATTCTTGAATGTACCTTATTTTCCTTCCTCTCTGTGATAATTTTTTTAATTATCCATCATCTTTTCTAACAAGAAATTTTTCATCTTCACTCTCTTTCTTTCCTTCTTAACTCATGCTTTCTCTCTCTTTTCAAGAATTTTTTTTTCACCTTTCTTCTTCCAAAACCTCACCTAGGTTTCAAAACTGGTATTTTGGTATTTCTAACCTCTTATCTACACTATCCAATTCTTTTTCACCTAGGATATATTCATCTTCTTCTTCTTCTTCTTTCCTTCTTTATAACCAGTCAATACTCATCAGCACCTTGACAACTTCTTGTTAGAATATACAACCTTCTTACAAAAAAATACCATGCTATGATGCTAAATGATGAATAAATGGTTCAAACAACCAAATCTTTCAATTAATCAAGAGGATTTGCAACCAACTTCACCTATTCTCTGTAAAAGATGATCTTACCAAGCCCAAAAAGGCTTATTTCCCATTCAAATCATAAATTTATGTCATCAATAAATTCTTTATTAGTTATCAAATCATGATTTCCTTAAAATATGACTTACATAATATTCTTAGTATTCTTACTTGTAGTCTACTTTTATTTTACCAAGAACAGCCCAAATCGCGTTCACACATCACTCAGGAAAACCTCGAGCACTCACCTGAAACGTGCAAGGGTACCAAGTCCTTCTTTTATGAAATATTTGTCACATATTAGAACATTTATATCATGATAATGAAGAACTATAGACATGATTTTTAATGATTGAATATTGTAGAAACTTATAATATAACTTTTATTTAACATTGACAGACCAAATATAAGATTAACTTTTACTTATCAACCTTAGATATACTTAGATCATAGATGGCATACTGATTTGAAAAATATAGCATTAGGAATGTTGTATCTCCTAAAATGAATATCTAAAACATTTTTTGGTAATCATGCTCAAATACTTTCCAGTTATTTTCTTTCAAATATTTTTTCTTTATATATATATATTGAATAGACCCCCTACCTTTTTCCCCATGCTACTAGTAAGAATCATGGGATCATCACCGAGGACTAATTATAGGTTATTAACATCATCTTCCTCCTCTCCTAGCCTCATACTACCAGTAAGAAGCATGGGATCACCACCAAAGACTAGGAAGGATGGAAAATGTGATTATTTACAAAAGAAATGCATTCAATTTCTCATTCTATTTTTTATTTTTTACTTTTTTTTCCTTAATCTTGTATTTTTTTTGTTGGGAGGGAACATATATTCTCAAATATTAGCCTCATAGAACTAGTAATATGTAAAGGCTTATCACTGAATACTGAGACAAGACGAGTAGTGAACATAAATCTTGGGTGAAATGTTTAGAATTTTCTTTGCGACAGAGAGACTATTTAGGGAGAGATGTTACTAGCATGAATCTTCTAGAAAGTTTTACAAGTGAAAGAATCTATATTAGGGTAAACATAAAGGAAGTGAAGCAAGTGAGACCTTGTAGGTTTAAAGTTAAAAATTGTCTCATGTTCAATGACGATGATGATATAGATTATATGATTGGATAATATAAAGAAATGTTAGTAATATCTTATTGATATATTTTCCAATGAAATTCTAAGTTTGATATCATCTAAAAATAAAAGAATTATTAATAGGATTTAAACAAAACAATGATAAAAAAATATACATAATGGAAATGCAACAAGGAAAATGTGGAAATGTAATATCTATTGAGTTAACGGATTCATCGAAATCTTCACCTTCCAAAGTGCAAAAATGATAAGAACCATTATTAAATTATTTCATCACTTGGTAGGGTCCTAACCATTTTAGAATAAATTTCCTACCTTTGCCAAAAATTTTATCTATCTGACTATCAACTCTTAATAGAAGGTCTCGTACCTGAATCAAACATTCGTAGACCTTACTGTTATACTCGAAACACATCTTGTCTACATAAACATGATGTTTTTTATTTGTTATAAGAATATTCTCATATTTTTCTCTAAATAAGTTAACCATAGCATTTTGTTACTCATATTTGTCCAGGATTCCTTGTAAAGATACATGAAGACTAGGTAATTTCACCTCTAACAGAAAAACCACTTCTACATTGAATACTATTGAAAATGGGGTTTCCAATGTTGTTGTGTAAATTGAAGTATGATATGCCCATAAGGATGGAAATAATTTCAAATTCCAATTTGTTTTATTCTTTATAACCATTTTAAGGAGAATGGACTTTAATGTATTATTTGTATCCTCAGTCTGTCATTTGGCTTGAGGGTAGTACAAAGAAGTCGTATGATGATATATTTTTAATTTAACACATAACTCATGCACCTTATCATTCTTGAATGGAGATCTATTAAACAAAATAATTACTTATAGAATGCCACACCTACATATGATTTGATTAAAGATGAATTGGGTTATGAAAAAATATAGGACAATGGTGAGAGGCATAACTTCAGCCCACATTGTAAAACATTAAGTGGTCATGATTATGAAGTTTTGGTTGTCTATATATATAGGATATAATTTTCCTATCAGATCCAAATCCCAAGTGGAGAATTTACAAGGTGTAATTATAGTCCATAGAGCTTAGGATGAGATATGTATGATGTGAAATAATTCTTAGCATATTTAGCATTTATGCATATACATTATATTGACATGATTTAGCATGGGCTAGAAGTAACCCATTCGATAAATTTTGTGTGCATTTGAAATGACCTATAAAGTGACCACCACAAAATCCATTGTGGGATTCAAATAATATTTAATATGGTTATTACTCATGAACACATCTAAAAAGTAGATTGTAAAAGGCTCTATGTATAAGACTTATTCTACAATCACATATTTGGTGGCTATGATGTGAATTTTTCTCCTCTGTTGAGAGCTAGCCCCTTTCGGGTATGTATGATCTAAAATATGATTTATTTTATCTAAATATCATGGACATAAATTTATTTTAGGTTTATCTATATATTAGATGAATTCTTCATGTAAGTCCAGATTAACTAACTCCTCAAAGTCTAAGGGGTTGTCAGCTAGCTAGTCAGTGATATTTTATCCCTTGAATTTTTTTTGGTTGATATAGGTAAGTTCAAACTAATTCATCAGTGTGATGAACCTACCATCCTTTTTCAATAAGAACACTTGAGTTAGGAAGGTCCATAACTAGTCATATTTGAAAATAACTTTCATTTACTAATTAAGCATATGATACCTAAACCTTTTATTTTTAAAGAAAATATCCAAACATTCCTTTTCTACTTAATATGAGTAGTGAGTTTCATAGTCTAAGAGTACATGAATAATAAGATATATGGTACATTCACAACCATCATCATATTTATGTACTAAAATGCACATGATTGAAACATATATAGCTATAGAGTATAAATTAAAGGATTATCGAAATTGGGTAGCATGAGTGTTGGAAGAGATAGAAGGAATAATTTTACTATTTGAAAAGGATCACTGAATTCATCCATTTATGTATTAAAAAAAAATTCTTCAGCAACTCATTGATATGGTGTCTAACATATGTAAGATAAGGTATAAACCTCTAGATTTCCCCAAGATTTCCCAAGAAATATCTAATACTAGACTCATCTATAGGATGATTCATTTCAAGTATGAGATAAAAAATTTCTAGTTCTACATCAGTTCCTCAAGAGGAAATTATGTATACTAAAATATTACCTCTTATAAATCCAATAAAACACTTATCGGGCTTCAACTTGAGATTATTCTCGATCAAACATGATAAATTATCTAAATAAATTTGGGATGGGTGCCTCACTTATTAGACTTTACTAAGATATCATCAACATATTTTTTCATAATCTTATATAATTCACCACTCTTTGATAAGTGACAAAAACATTCTTCAAGCCAAAACGCATGCATGCATAACAAAAGATTCCCAAAGGGGTGGTGAAGTTCGTCTTCGTTTGATCTTCATCAGAGATTATTATCTAATTATACCCTGAAAAATCCATCCATGAGGGGAAAAATCATATCTAATCATTTCATCTATAATGAAATCCATGGATGGTACTGGGAAGTCATCCTTAGGTTAAGCTTTGGTTATATCTCTAAAGTAAATGAAAAACCTTATTTTCCCTGTCTTCTTAAGTATCAGGACAATATTGGACAACCACATATATTAATCCACTGGTTTAATGAACCCCACTTGTAGAATATTTTTTAATTCCTTCTTGACCATTAAATCAACCTTGGGTTTCAATTTTATCAACTTTTTCTTTACGGATTCAGCATCGGGTTTAGTAATCAGATTATGGACTACTACATTATGAGAAAATTCTATAATTTCTTTGTAGCTAAATCTGAAAGATTGAGAATATTATTGTAGACCCTTGGTGTGTTCTTCTATCCTCTATTGATAATGAAGAACCAAGATTTATAATCCTGGGCTCTTCCTCTATTCTGATGTTAATATAATTCATTCCTTCAATTAAGGAAGCATTTTGCTCTTCAAATTCAGGGGGAGCTGGGGGTAATTATAGAGATTCTTCCTCAACCTCGTAGACCTCTAAATATTTTTGTGATGAAATAAACAATTTTTTTACCCTAATTATGAAGAAATAATAATGAGGGAAACTCATTTCTTGGATTTAATGAGGATACTCACAGTGTAAACATGTAATTAACCCTAGACTATGGCTTTCATCATTTTAAGTTAAGTCCAATCGACACGGTTTCCTGTCCCTCTTTGTTTCTCATAGCAAGGGAGGTATCATGGTGTTTAGAATTATTCAAATTAAAGGTTAGGTCCTCATAGAGACCAAGAATCTTATCTCCTTCAATTCCTCACTTGCGTATAAGCAGGAAGAAGAAGATTTCACAGAATGAAAAAGTTGATTTTTTCCCTAGGAATCACGTCAATGGATATGAAATCAAAGTATTTCCACATTTCACATAAAACATATTTATAAAGATGGATATTCTCTTCTCTAGTCTCATATACCTTCAAGACTTGGTTGGCTATAAGTTATGAATCATCTAGGACTTTGAAATGTCTAACCCCTACTCTCTTAGCCATTACGAGACGAAAGATTAAGGATTTGCACTATTATTTGTTATTGGTTCAGTTTAAATTAATTTAAAGGTGAAAGACATATTTTTCCCTTTTGGATAAGTCAAAATCACCCCATCTCCCATGGCATACCAGTTCTTAGCTCTATCATAGTGGAGTGTCCAAATATTTATAGGAAAGATCAAATCTTCATTGTCTTTACAAGCCTCTTTCTAGAATTTATATACCTCTACCATGAAGATTTCCACAAAACCATCTTCTGAGAGAGAGAGAGAGAGAGAGAGAGAGAGACTAGTCTAAGAATATTCCCAATTCCTATAGATTTGGACAAGAGACTGATTGGAAAGTCATTTTCTAATATTTTTACTATTTTTCTTGTCATCTTCATAGATATAATTTCTACCACAGAAACCTTATCCTCACTCTTTTTTACTCCTTGGATTTCCTTAGGTTTATCAAATTTTCCTACTTAAACTATTTTTGTAGTGGGGCCCAACTCTTTCAAAGGAGGTAGTTTGTTTAATTGGTTGGCTAGGAGCTTAAACTCGGAATGAAATGTTGGTTTCTTTTTTATATTTTCCAACTGAATGTCAAAAGGCTTAGGATCACCTTAGGCTACGAAATCCTTACTTGATTTCATCGTTAATTATAGACCATTTGACATATTATTTGTAATCCCACACTTGAAGATATAATGTGAGATCACCTCTTAGTTTCAATTCAAGATCCAAAGGAATTTTACTTATATCAAACAAAAAATGCATTTCCATTTCATTTTACCCTAGAGGATAAACATAAAAATCTATATGGTTTATCTGAGCCTCTGGAGGATGTGTGGCATGAACTATATGTTTAAGGACAACGCTTCTAAAAAATAAGAATGATGATTAAGATATTTCTTCAACAAATCTATAAAGGAAATGTGGGAAAATGTCTTATTAATAACCGTGATTAGATCATATACACCCATGGGTTTAAGAACTAACTAAAAATCCTATTCCACTAAAGGATAAATGAGAATGGGGTGTGATGTATAGTCTCATGTATGGGTCATAGTACTAAATTCTAATTCCATTTCTATTTTAACGAATTCTACAATCTTTGTTTTATTTCTTTGGTCAATGTTTGGAGCAACTCTATGGTCATTAAAATTATAAGCCTCATGGTGATGAGTTGCCAAAGGAATCCATTTTTTAACATTTTGAGTATTAGGTTTCTCATTTTTAGGATGTTCGGGGAAAGGATCTCAATAGATTCCTAAGTTTGTGTTTTTAGGTGCAACAAGTCCCATATGAACATGATGAGAGAAACCCCCAGGGTTTTCCAAAAATATATAAATGAAGTGTTATGATTGGTCCTCTAGGATTATTTAGATAAAATTTGTGTATTCCATACATGACTTAGTATCTTAACCAATGACCATATGAAATCCTTACTATACTTAAGATCATAATCCCTCGATCTTTGGTTTTGACCCTATTTTTTGTCGTAATTGCACTTGTTGTTTCATAGTTGGTCATTGTATTTTTAATGTGTAGCCCTTTAGCTAAGGCTATGATATTGTTTTTGTACTTGGCCTTGAATTTTTTAATGAGGGGGACAACTGAAATCGATCACATTAACAGAAGGGAAAACGTTTTTGTTTCCTTGGTTTCCCATGTTCCCATTTTTTATATTATTATTTTTGGTGTTTATGAAATTAGGATTCTTGGATTTCTCAGTTACAGCATCTATGGTGGCACCATGATTTTAGTTTAATACCTTAAGTCCTTGGTTATTACTCTAGTTATTATGCTAACTTGTAGTAAACTTGTTGGAGGTGACTGTTCCTCTTATATCCATTTTCAATAGACACTTGGTTAATGTGGAGTGAACCGTATATTACTTCCTCGTAACTACATAGTGGGAACTTCTACACTTCCTCCTTAGTATATCGGTTGATAGAATGGAGAAAGTGTCACATAGTTCTATCTAATCCATATTTTATGTTCTTGAGGAAGAATAGAGAACTTGACGCCACCTCTGAATGAAGTGGGAAGAAAACTCATTTTTTTCTAATTTAAAATGTAAAAAAACCAAGATTTTACTTTGTAACAACTTGTTCATGTCAAAGGATTTAATGAATTCATACACAAGTTATTTAAATAAATGTATCGATGCTTCATGGATTCGGTAATACCAATATAGATAAATTCCTTTAAGGGTTTTGGGGAAAATCTTAGCCACCACAACATCCCATGGGAGTTATTCTCTAATTGTTGTGGCATAGGGATTTATGTCAGCATTAGGGTCTCCTTCTCCTTTAAAGTTAAGAAGGTATTGAAATGGTCATGGAAACATGACACCACATATTGTGAATTCAAAAGCATCCTTCAATTATTTAGTGTAATTTCCCATTGTACAGGAATAAATCATGGAGTTCCCCTGGAAAAGGGGAGGAGGAGGAGGAAAGGATTTCTAAGGTACAACGTAATTATTGGTTGGGGCATACAAATTCCCTTGATATTACGTGAATGGATTAAGAAGCGTATACATGTCTGGTTGGGGATATTTTGATTACATATGTACATATGGAGGTAAAACACTAGGAAATGAGTTCATGCGTGTAACATTAGGGAATTTCACATTGTTGGGAGAAAAAACTTTTGAAAATGCACTTCCATATAACAATTATGTATGATACAAGTAATATGGATGAGGATACATCCGTAGCATGCTTGACCTTATAAGGAGATCATCTGGACTGGGAATACCCAAATAAACCTGCAATGATGGTTGTTGTAATAGATGAATGATGGTAATAGCAGCAAATTTTTGGTTATTCACGTGATAACGAGTGTTAATTTACCCATAAATTGGCCCCATCCCTCATTCTCCTTTTTCTTCTTCGATGACCGTGTTGCCAAGCGTTTAACGTTGTTATGCTCTTGTTGATCCTTGTTGGCTTCACCTTTTCGATTACCTTGTTAAGGAAAAATCTCTTTCTCAAATTCGATAGGTGGCTAGTTGCGTGCTTAGGGATGGAAGCTCCATGGCGTTATTTAAAATCTGTGTGTTTTGTTGCGTGCTTAGGGAGGCCAGGGTTTGAAAATGTATTTGTCTTCCGTGGTCGAGCTAGGCGCAGGAAGCGAGAGAGCTTGGAGATTCAGGCTAATAATGGAAAAGTTCTCAGATCTTTCTAGTTAAAGAGTGAAGGAAAGAGGTTGGATCATATCCTAGCATTTTTAATCTTCACTTGCATTAATTTAGGAAAGCTTTTAAAATACTTGGAATCCAAAGAACTAGTGCTTTCCAATGTTTGCCATTCTATTTGAGGTAGATATGCATCTTTATGGGAATTCATACTTTATTTTCATTTTGAATATAAGTAACTAGGCTTACTTATAGCGTGTTTAAAGTGTTACATAGTATCTAGGGACTATTTTAGTATTAACCTCGTAACTCCGCTTCTTATTGCAGTTAATATATAATGCATGTACACCATATTTAATCTTTAGTGGATCAAATCCATTTTCCTACACTGTTGTACATGGTGCTGAACACTCGTCAATGTTACCTGTATAGCCATATTATAAGAGGATGATTGACGAAGCTGGTATATTGGGTTGACCATGTTTATTAGTGTAGAAGTTCAAAACTCGCAGCTTACAACACAACTTCCCCAACATGACAAATAGTTGAATATATATATTTAAAGGAACATGCATATTATCAATCAGTCAAAGTGCTGTAAATGTGAAAAGAATATGGCTGCAACAAAAAAAATAAAATAAAATAAAATAAATGTTTTAAATTAAAAAACCCGTGAAATCTGTGGGGAGGATTTAGGGCAAGTTGGGGACCAAAAATAAAAATTAAAAAAATTAAAGTAGGGTTCTCGTAAAATTTGTTTTCTAAGTTTTGAGAGAGGAGGGTAGCCGCCATGGAGGGAGGGAGGAAGGTCCAGGCCAGTGCTATGCACCCATTTGCTGTAAAAGAAGAGGTGAAGGGGGGGGGTGGCATTTCATGAAAACCAGTCTTTGAAACATCCTCCCAACCTGTGTCAAAAATGAGCTCCAAAACCTATGTGGCATCTCACAACTTGGATGTTGTTTCAGTGTTTGATCAAATGAAAGAATGAGATAGCTTCTCATGGATGTGGTCACGACCATGTATAGAAAATGTGGGGGGATTTTCCTCATAAGGTAGTCACACCGTTTCATCATGCATCAAATAGGTCTCCAACCTGATGAGTTTACATTGCCAGCGTACCTCCATCCTGTGCCAAAATGGATTTGGGGAAAAGGCGTGGGAGCTGTTTGTTAGAATGCCTTTAAGAAATGCGGTCTTATGGAGTGTCATGGTTGTAGGATCTGCACAAAATGGATTTTTTGAAAAGGCTTTAGAATCTTTCAACCAAATGCAAATAGTAGGTGTAAAGCCAAATTTAACAACCTTTGCCAGCATTCTCACTACCTGTGCCAAAATGTGGAAGCTTTGGAGTATGGGTTTGAGCAATAGAATTTGGTTTGTTTGTAAGATTTTGTTTCTTGCAGTGTCACAGGTGAGATGTATGAAAAATGTGGAAGTGTGCTATAGTTGGATATGTATGAAAAATGTGGAAGTGTATTCAAAAAAAGGCATGTGATTTGTTCGACCAAAAATGCCTCAGATATTTTAGTCTCATGGAATGCAATGGTTTCAGGGATTTGTGGATATGATGAGCTTGTTGTAATGAGCACTTTGAAACTTTGAAGGAAATGTATTTGGCAGTGGTAAAGCAACACTTAACAAAATTTTTTCAAAAACACCCTCTCAGGTTGCCAAAATAAGCTTTTAAAAAGGATATGTGCAAAATGGACTTGTTGAAAAGGCGTGTGATCTGTTTGACATAGAAAATGCAGTCTCATGGATCGGGATGACTACTTGAAAGCACAAAATGTTTTTTTTGATGAGACATGGGGGCACAACAAATGGTTTGGTTTGCACGTGATTATCTGGCATCATGTGACATCAATGGTGGTCTCAACGGATGACGAAGTGTAAACCACTTGGAGCACCTTATCCTGTGGGTTTCGCTCATCGTTCCCAGGCATGGTTCATCTTCCCTTACCTCTCATAATTCTCATGTTTTAGTTCTCTTTTACAAATTAATAGAATCTTAAAATATTAGGTTTTTAATACAGTTAAATGTTTACATCAACTCGTTGCAAAAACAATGAAAGGTCATGTTGTAACTCACAAAATCAAAATAACTCTTCTGCATTAAACCATGAACTCCCACCCTCATTCTGAGGTGATGTAGAAAACTTCCTACCCAACTGGATTGCTACAACATTGTCTTATTGACCAGACGAAATTGACTTTCCAGTAATAATGTTGACCTTCTCCTGGTTTAAATAGTTAATTTTTGCATTTTTCGGAGACTCATTAAGTACCCTTCGAACTCTGAAAATGAGATGTTAGGCTTCATTCGTGTACCTTGTTATGTGAGGAATCACCTTGACCATTGGATTGACCCCGAACAAACATATGTGATCTTTTTGACGCCCTTGTAGGAGCCCTGTTACACTAGTTTACAGTAGTAGAAAGCTGTCAAATCTAGAAAGTTGGCTTTCGTTTTGAACCGCCATTTGAAACCTGGATAGAGAAATTATTTCTTGTCTTCGCAAACCTCTAGTGTTTATACTAGACAATTGCATGGAACATTTAGCTTAGGGAAAAACACTCTTCTGGATAGTTTGGCAAAGCCATTTTGTAGGCCTCCGACCGCAGTTTGACGAGGTCAAACTGGACCAATTTCGACTTGTCGTTCCAGAAAACTTGTCACCATTTGAAAATGGTTTTCTAGTTCTCAGTCCCATCAACTCTGATGAATTCTCCTCATATAGGGGAACTTGTAGGAAGTGTCTCGTTGCGTGCTCATCCATCGAACGTCAGTTATGGATGTGGTTTTCTGGGCCCTTGAGCTAAATTTTGTTCATTTGCAACTGGGTCAACTACGACCAGTGGCCCGGAGAACTAGCCGCCAAATGCAAACCGTTCACTTTTTCCCAATTCCGTCAGTTGCTATGAACTCTTGGTATATCTGGGGACACGTAGAAAGTTAATCCTGGTGTGCGTTCTCATCGGAAGATAACTTTTGGAAGCAGTTTCTTAGCCTCCGAGCCCGTTTTGTATGTTTTTTGTAGCTAGTAAGAAAATGTAAAAATAGAAAGCTGCGGACCCTCGTAGGGTTGCCAAACCACCCTGTAAACTCTTAACACATACAAATAACTGTTTAAAACTCTATAGTGGAATTTGTAGTGTGTATTAGAAACTTTTGAAAAAATGGTGTTTTCTCTCTCTTCCCTTCTCTTTCTCTCTCCTGGGTTACAAAATGAAGTAAAATGAAATGTAATGAATACATGTCTCTAGGCCTTTTTATTTCGATTGCAAATTGTAATTATTATCATATGTAAATGGGAAACTGAAAAATGATACTTATGTTAGGTTAGGGTGGATGCCATGCCAGTGAATTTTCGTTGATATCATGCTCACGTGGTTTTGCAGGATGAAAGAATGACGACGAAAGGGCGATGTGTAATTCATTTAGTATCATTGTAATTTATATAGTTCATTGTTAAATGAATAGATGTATAATGTTGTCCTACGTTACAAAAGGTTGTGTTTGATAATTTGTTGCTATGTATGAGATGCTGGTTTTCAGGGACATCTAGGAAATGTGCATTTAATCTTAGGTTCAATTTTGATTCATAGTACACATGGTAAAAAGGTTTGATATTTATATAAAGTAAATGAATTTGGAGTAATATCTTGTAGTGCATATTCAATATTCAATAACTGATCAATGAGTCATCTTGTGCTTTCATACTTGGTAAATGTAATAAAGAGAATTAAATCGAAACACTCTACCCTTGTCCAATATCGGAGTATAACCTGTTTTCATGTGTGATACTCCTTACCGTAGACGACATTGAAAACCGTAGGATGAACTTAATCTCTGCACTCGATGGAACCTCCTAGTTTGAGTAAACAAGAACTTGAGAATGGGCTTATCGTCTTAGTCAGTATGTTTAGTGACATTGCCTTAAACCTGTCTGTTAGGAGTGACACAGTCAAACTTTTCATGGAGTGTGTAAAGCTAACTCCTCCTTCGTAGCCTAGCCGACTACCTTGTCATTTGAAGATAGATTTAAAATTAATTTTCTTCATCGAATGAAATCCCTGTTGGATCCAGACGACATAGGTGGAGGTTGGACTTAGTTGGTCTAAGTCTTAAACTATTGTTACTGAACTCCTTAGTTCTGCTCAACTAAATGTGTTACCTTGGTATTCTCTCAACATAACACCTTGGTCCTTTCATGAAGGTGGTTTAGCATAAATTTGTCCTCTCGCTTAAACCTCATTTATAGTTGATGGGTAGATCCTTAGGTGAAGTTGGAATTAATCTAAAACTCAGTTGATTTGGATGTTAACTTAGGGTTCGCGTGTAGCTTCAAGTCTCCTAATCTTGTATGTCTTCAAGAGGTTAGGAAAACCATTTTGTAACTCCTTTTGTAAGACAATGCTAGTAATTAGGTCATAACGTGACGTAGAAAATAAAGCATATAAGAGTAAACAACGTGAGTTGAGGTTCGGAATAATGCCGCTCTTGGAGACCTTATATCTCAATTAAATATCTTTATGTGATTCAAAGAATATGTATTGCACTGTTGTGATCAAACTATGAGAAAAAAAAAAGATATATAAATGTAAAAAGGAAGTCATTAAGTCATTGATTTAGAATAACTATGGTAGGAAAATAACTTTTCTGTGATCGAAGAATGTTTTGTGGTAAAAAGCTATCTTGCAATTAAATCTCCGTCAAATCCTAATATCGCTATATGGACACCAAGTCTCATCCACTTGAGTTGTAAGAATAGAAAGGTAGATACTAAATATATGTTTGAGAAGAATATTCTTCACATAAGACTGAGATAATAAGTATTTTTGTACGCTTTTGAACTACACCAAATAAGTATGCAAGTTACAGAAACTTTTGTAAAGAATAAGAAACCAACTTAAAAGGGGTAAATGGTAACTTAACCGTGGAATTTACTTAAGAATCTGTAGGTGGCCAATCGAGAAAATTATCCTTGTGAAATAATGTTCTTGGAGAGTTAACCGTAACTAAAATACAAATAAATAAATGATGTGTTGTGGGTTCGCCATTCCTGAAGTCGTGTTCTTTTGGTTAAGTCATTGCTAGTAACCAATCATTGGGAAAAGTGTGGTATCGACATGCCTATGATGTTTTCATGTGTCTATGTGAGTCGATGACTTATGTGTTTGTCGTATGTGAGTCGAGTTTTTGTACTTGAAGCCCATGCTGTGTTGTGTGTAGTGAGCAATGTAAGTCAAAAAAAAATTATCTTGGTATTTTACTGTTGTAATTGTGTGTGTAAAATGTGGGCACTACATATGGTATCAGAGCGGAGGTTCATGCTCTCGAACCTCTGGGATGGATTGGAGTTGTGATGGTTTTACATGATGGTGGTGGATATTGGAAGAGTAATGTGATATATGTTGTGATGTGAACTATGTCGTAATTGTGACCTTATGGAAGCACATGTGGTGCATGTCACTTAGTGCGTATTTGTTATCATATTGATGTGCTTGATGATGAGAGTATTCACTCTCTATGTTGTTGATTTAATGAGGAATACGTGTGTGATGTACCACCTTGTTGTTTGTGAATGAAATGTTATTGTGGATTGCTGAGGGTTAGAACATTTTTGCATTATGTAATGTGAAGGTGTATTGATGTATTGCATGACAAAATTTATGTAAAGTGAATCAATTTTATCGTGATGTCATCACCATATTGGGATTAGTTGTGTGCATCGTTGTGTTGTATTGCAATTGACTATATGTTATAAGGTTAGACATTGTGTTCCTCATACGTATAATTCATGTAATATGTGATGGTTCATGTCATGATTTAGGGGCATATGGTGAGTATGATCCCTAGTGTATAGTGATTGCACTTTGGGTGCAGGATGTGGTAATGTGATGTATCGTAACCCGTGAAAGTAATGATTGTGTTATACCCTATATATATAATACCATACGTAAGACGTTATGGTTAATGTGTGTGAATCACCATTGTGTTAGTGATGTAGTATGTGTATGTTGTGAACCTTACACTAGACGACCCTAAGGGGAGGAAATTGTCAAGAGTGTATGTGTGGAGAGAGGAGGTGTGGACCAGGTTTTCATAATCTTGAGCCGAGTACAGTGAGGAAGTGGAGTCTTATATAGACTGAAAACCCACTTCTATCTGTTTAGTATACTTCAAGCTTGCTCAGTATATTGTGGGTGCGCACCACCTTAGGCTCAACTTATGCAACTAGAGTTCCCTGCTCTTTCCTATTGGATTGTTCATTGAATAATCCTATGTGATTTTGACTATGTTGATCCTTGTGGGAGTATGGAGTAATGATTCAGGCAGAAATGATGACAGTTACATTATTTGATATACTCATTCTGGTTACATGTATATTTTTACGAGCTGAGGCTCGATGTCCGAGTGCCAGCAACTCGATGAGTACCCCTTTGGTGGTGATATTAGGCCACATAGTGATTGTAATGTGCTATTCCTCTATACATATTTTATTCGTAAATTGATCATTATCTCTTTTAGCTAGAACCAACCATTTTCTTGATTGACATGTTCTTATATTTTGGGCATTTATTTGATTGTTGCATTAACAATTGGATTTTGCACTAAACATGGCTAATTAGCCATTTGTTTTTCTTAGTTTTAAAACTTTCTTTTCATATTTAAAAGTTTTGTAGCCTAGCCCAAGGCTTTTAATTTTTCCACTTGGCATTTGAATGGATTGTTATGCTGGTTCTAATGTCGTAATGTGTTGGAATAGGGTCATGGGATTCACCATGGAGTGGTGGAACCTATGGACCCGCTTCGTTGTATGGGGGTATGCCCCAAGGAGTTACAGATAACTAGTGGGTTGTTGAACCATGAGTTATTATGTCACTTGGGTTGGGGGTGACGGGGCTCTATGTGCCCAGGGCAATAGGGTGACCCGACCTCATTAAAAGGAGAAAGGAGACGGGCCTCTATGGTTGAGTGACCTGTTATTCTTTATGGCACTCTATGGTTGAGTGACCTGTTATTCTTTATGGCACTCTATGGTTGAGTGACCCGGCTTGGTTTTGACACTATGTTTCTTTCTCTTTGGGAGGTATATGGAGATTATCTGGTGATGCTTTGGGGAGTATATGGAGTTGCTTTATGATACTTCAGGAGATATATGGAGTTATTTCTTAATATTTTGAGATGTGTGGAGATTGGTATAGTGAGTTATGTGTACCCGTGTGAGTCTTTTTGACACCTTGTTATGGTTGAGGATTGACATTTCCATTTGTATTGGCTGTTGGATATTGGATTGGAACTATGTTGTTACAGTCATGGATTGTTTTGGGTCATGTGATACCCGTTGTATATGTATCAGTGTGTTGACCCAGTTTTTCAGTCATGTGTGTGCTGGATCTTTGTCTATGAAATAATTGTTAGAAATTCCTTGCTAAGTGGTCTACTGGTTTTCATTCCATGGAGGAATTAAAAAGACCTTGTGTTATGATACAGTCATGAAAGTAGGTAGCAGGATGTCTCATGGGTTTTTTGTGTTGTGTTAAGTATTGTGTGATATCTTGATGTTAGTTATTGTTGGGCACCCACGAACTTAAGACAACTGAAAAAATTCTAAACAATGAATATTATAATCTTGAGATAAGAAATATTGTAAAGGAAAATGCTAACTAAGTAATAAGGTAAAATGGAACTACCAATCTTCACAGAACCTTGAAAGTTAAAATTTCTACCTGATGTTCCTAGGGCCACCCCGTGGCCATGATTTTGTGTCTGAAATCTTAACCTTAGAGCGTACCTTCGCCCATATTCGTTCCTTGTTGCTTACCATTTCTCCTTCTTCATTGTATGTCGCATCGAGGATGATGCTTTCTTAAGGGGAGGAGAATGTAATGCCCCATCCCTCGTTCTCCTTTTTCTTCTTCGATGACCGTGTTGCCAAGCATTTAACGTTGTTGTGCTCCTACTGATCCTTGCTGGCTTCACCTTTTCGATTACCCTGTTAAGGAAAAATCTCTTTCTCAAATTCGATAGGTGGCTAGTTGCGTGCTTAGGGATGGAAGCTCCATGGCGTTATTTGAAATCTGTGTGTTTTGTTACGTGCTTAGGGAGGCCAGGGTTTGAAAATGTATTTGTCTGTTGTGGTCGAGCTAGGCGTAGGAAGCGAGAGAGCTTGGAGATTCAGGCTAATAATGGAAAAGTTCTCAGGTCTTTCCAGTTAAAGGGTGAAGGCAAGAGGTTGGATCATATCCTAGCATTTTTAATCTTCACTTGCATTAATTTAGGAAAGCTTTTAAAATACTTGGAATCCAAAGAACTAGTGCTTTCCAATGTTTGCCATTCTATTTGAGGCAGATATGCATCTTTATGGGAAATCATACTCTATTTTCATTTTGAATATAAGCAGCTAGGCTTACTTATAGTGTGTTTAAAGTGTTACATAGTATCCAGGGACTATTTCAGTATTAACCTCGTAACTCCGCTACTTATTGCAGTTAATATATAATGCATATACACCATATTTAATCTTTAGTGGATCAAATCCATTTTCCTACACTATTGTACATGGTGCTGAACACTCGTCAATGTTACCTGTATAGCCATCTTATAAGAGGATGATTGACAAAGCTGGTATATTGGGTCGGCCGTGTTTTTTAGTGTAGAAGTTCAAAACTTGCAGCTTACAACACAACTTCCCCAACATGACAAATAGTCGATATATATATATATATATTTAAAGGAACATGCATATTATCAATCAGTCGAAGTGTTGTAAATGTGAAAAGAATATGGTTGCAACAAATAAATAAATAAATAAAATAAAAGTTTTAAATTAAAAAACCCGTGAAATCTGTGGGGCGGATTTAGGGCAAGTTGGGGACCAAAATAAAAAAAATAAAAAAATTAAAGTAGGGTTCTTGTAAAATTTGTTTTCTGAGTTTTGAGAGAGGAAGGTAGCCACCATGGAGGGAGGGAGGAAGCTCCAAGCCAGTGCTACGCACCCATTTGCTGTATAAGAAGAGGTGAAGGGGGGGGGGGGGTGGCAGTTCGTGAAAACTAGTCTTTGCAACATCCTCCCAGCCGGTGTCAAAAATGAGCTCCAAAACCTGCGTGGCATCTCACAACTTGGAACTTGTTTCAGTGTTTGATCCAATGAAAGAATGAGACAACTTCTCATGGATGTGGTCACGACTGTGTACAGAAAATGTGGGGGGATTTTCCTCATAAGGCAGTCACACCGTTTCACCATGCAACAAACAGGTCTCCAGCCCAATCAGTTTACATTGCCAGTGTACCTCCAGCCTGTGCCAAAATGGATTTGGGGAAAAGGCATGGGAGCTGTTTGTTAGAATGCCTCTAAGAAATGTGGTCTTATGGAGTGTCATGGTTACAGGATCTGCACAAAATGGATTTTTTGAAAAGGCTTTAGAATCTTTCAACCAAATGCAAATAGCAGGTGTAAAGCCAAATTTAACAACCTTTGCCAGCGTATCTCCAGCCTGTGCAAAACATGGAAGCTTTGGAGCAAGGTTTGAGCAATAGAATCTAGTTTGTTTGTAAGATTTTGTTCTTGTAGTGTCACAGCTGAGATGTATGAAAAATTTGAAAGTGTATTCAAGGCATGTGATTTTTTTGACAAAATGTCTCAGATATTTCAGTCTCATGGAATGCAATGGTTTCAGGGTATTTGTAGATGAGCTTGTTGTAAAGGCCTTTGAAACTTTGAAGGAAATGTATTTGGCAGTGGTAAAGCAACACTTAACAAATTTTTTTGAACACCCTCTCAGCTGCGCCAAAATAAGCATTTTAAATTGGGATATGGGCAAAATGGACTTGTTGAAAAGGCGTGTGATCTGTTTGACATAGAAAATGTAGTCTCATGGATTGGGATGACTACTTGAAAGCACAAAATGGTTTTTTTTTATGAGACATGGGGGCACAACGAATGGTTTGGTTTGCACGTGATTATCTGGCATCATGTGACATCAATGGTGGTCTCAACGGATCGCGAGTGTAAACCACTTGGAGCACCTTATCCCCGTTTTGCTCATTGTTCCCAGGCATGGTTCATCTTCCCTTACCTCTCATAATTCTCATGTTTTAGTTCTCTTTTGCAAATTAATAGAATCTTAAAATATTAGGTTTTTAATACAGTTAAATGTTTATATCAACTCGTTGCAAAAACAATGAAAGGTCATGTTGTAACTCACAAAATCAAGATAACTCTTCTGCATTAAACCACGAACTCCCACCCTCATTCTGAGGTGATGTAGAAAACTTCCTACCAAACTGGATCGCTACAAAATTGTCTTATCGACCAGATGAAATTGACTTTCCAGTAATAATGTTGACCTTCTCCCGGTTTAAATAGTTAATTTTTGCATTTTTCGGAGACTCATTAAGTACCCTTCGGAACTCTGAAAATGAGATGTTAGGCTTCATTCGTGTACCTTGTTATGTGAGGAATCACCTGGACCATTGGATTGACCCCGAACGAACATATGTGATCTTTTTTATGCCCTTGTAGGAGCCATGTTACACTAGTTTACAGCAGTAGAAAGCTGTCAAATCTAGAAAGTTGGCTTTCGTTTTGAACTGCCATTTGAAACCTGGATAGAGAAATTATTTCCCGTCTTTGCAAACCTCTAGTGTTTATACTAGACAATTGCATGGAACATTCAGCTTAGGGAAAAGCACTCTTCTGGATAGTTTGGCAAAGCCATTTTGTAGGCCTCCGGCCGCAGTTGAACGAGGTCAAACTGGACCAATTTCGACTTGTCGTTCCAGAAAACTTGTCGCCGTTTGAAAATGGTTTTCTAGTTCTCAGTCCCGTCGACTCTGATGAATTCTCCTCATATAGGGGAACTTGTAGGAAGTGTCTCCTTGCGTGCTCATCCATCGAACGTCAGTTATGGACGTGGTTTTCTGGGCCCTCGAGCTAAATTTTGTTCATTTGCAACTGGGTCAACTACGACCAGTGGCCCCGGAGAACTAGCCGCCAAACGCAAACTGTTCACTTTTTCCCAATTCCGTCAGTTGCTATGAACTCTTGGTATATCTAGGGACACGTAGAAATTTGATCGTGGTGTGCATTCTCATCAGAAGATAACTTTTGGAAGTGGTTTCTTAGCCTCCGAGCCTGTTTGTATGTTTTTTGTAGCTAGTAAGAAAATGTAAAAATAGAAAGTTGCGGACCCTCGTAGGGTTGCCAAACCACCCTGTAAACTCTTAACACATACAAATAACTATTTAAAACTCTATAGTGGAACTTGTTGTGTGCATTAGAAACTTTTGACAAAACGGTGTTTTCTCTCTCTTCCCTTCTCTTTCTCTCTCCTGGGTTACAAAATGAAGTAAAATGAAATGTAATGAATACATGTCTCTAGGCCTTTTTATTTCGATTGCAAATTGTAATTATTATCATATGTAAATGGGAAACTGAAAAATGATACTTATGTTAGGTTAGGGTGGATGCCATGCCAGTGAATTTTCACTGATATCATGCTCATGTGGTTTTGCAGGATGAGAAGAATGACAAAAAAGGGTGATGTGTAATTCATTTATTATCATTGTAATTTATATAGTTCATTGTTAAATGGATAAATGTATAATGTTAATCCTCATGTTACAAAAGGTTATATTTGATAATTTTTTGTTATGTATGAGATGCTGGTTTTCAAGGACATCTAGGAAATGTGCATTTAATCTTAGGTTAAATTTTGATTTATAGTACACATGGTAAAAAGGTTTGATATTTATATAAAGTAAATGAATTTGGAGTAATATCTTGTAGTGCATATTCAATATTCAATAAATGATCAATGAGTCATCTTGTGCTTTCATACTTGGTAAATGTAATAAAGAGAATTAAATCGAAACACTCTACCCTTGTCCAATATCGGAGTATAACCTGTTTTCATGTGTGATACTCCTTACCGTAGATGACATTGAAAACCGTAGGATGAACTTAATCTCTACACTCGATGGAACCTCCTAGTTTGAGTAAACAAGAACCCGAGAATGGGCTTATCGTCTTAGTCAGTATGTTTAGTGACATTGACTTAAGCCCCTGTCTGTTAGGAGTGACACAGTCAAAATTTTCATGGAGTGTGTAGAGCTAACTCCTCCTTCATAGTCTAGTGGACTACCTTGTCATCCGAGGATAGATTTAAGATCAAATTTTCTTCATCGAGTGAAAACCCTGTTGGATCCAGATGACATGGATGGAGGTTGTGACTTAGTTGTTCTAGGCCTTAAACTCTTGTTAATGAACTCCTTAGTTCCACGCAGCTAAATGTGTTACCTTGGTATTCTCTCAACATAACACCTTGGTCCTTTCATGAAGGCGGTTTAGCATAAATTTGTCCTCTCGCTTAAACCTCATTTATAGTTGATGGGTAGATCCTTAGGTGAAGTTGGAATTAATCTAAAACTCATTTGATTTGGATGTTAACTTAGGGTTTTCGTGTAGCTTCAAGTCTCCTAATCTTGTATGTCTTCAAGAGGTTAGGCAAACCATTTCGTAACTCCTTTTGCAAGACAATGCTAGTAATTAGGTCATAACGTGACGTAGAAAATAAAGCATATAAGAGTAAACAACGTGAGTTGAGGTTTGGAATAATGCTGCTCTTTGAGACCTTATATCTCAATTAAATATCTTTATGTGATTCGAAGAATATGTATTGCACTGTTGTGATCAAACTACGAGAAAAAAAAGATATATAAATGTAAAAAGGAAGTCATTAAGTCATTGATTTAGAATAACTATGGTAGGAAAATAACTTTTCCGTGATCGAAGAATGTTTTGTGGTAAAAAGCTATCTTGCAATTAAATCTCCGTCAAATCCTAATATCGCTATATGGACACCAAGTCTCATCCACTTGAGTTGTAAGAATAGAAAGGTAGATACTGAATATATGTTCGAGAAGAATATTCTTCACATAAGAACGAGATAATAAGTATTTTTGTATGCTTTTGAACTACGCCAAATAAGTATGCAAGTTACGGAAACTTTTGTAAAGAATAAGAAACCAACTTAAAAGGGGTGAATGGTAACTTAACCGTGGAATTTACTTAAGAATCTGTAGGTGGCCAATCGAGAAAATTATCCTTGTGAAATAATGTTCTTGGAGGGTTAACCGTAACTAAAATACAAATAAAGAAATGATGTGTTGTGGGTTCGCCATTCCTGAAGTCGTGTTCTTGTGGTTGGGTCATTGCTAGTAACCAGTCATTGGGAAAAGTGTGGTATCGACATGCCTATGATGTTTTCATGTGTCTATGTGAGTCGATGACTTATGTGTTTGTCGTATGCGAGTCAAGTTTTTGTACTTGAAGCCCATGTTGTGCTGTGTGTAGTGAGAAATGTAAGTCAAAAAAAAAATTATCCTAGTATTTTACTGTTGTAATTGTGTGTGTAAAGGATTTATTCAAGGCATTAAGCCAGTAATTTCTTTAGGAAAACTATGCCAAAATATCATTGATAGGTTATAAGTATGATAAGAATGAATCATATTATATGTTGATTTTGGGTCTTGATAATACCCACTGATGCAAGACCCATTCTCCTATAAAAGTCATGTTATTGAATATTTAAATTCCTAGCTATGGGCCATGATTCAATTGGTCTATCTCCTCGATCCTTACGCTAGAGGAATTTTTCATTCCTTGGATAAGAATATTATCTAAAGATAGAAAGTTTAGGGAGTAATTATCATACCACCTAGACAATCGGGGTGACTATTAAGCACTCACTATGTTATAGTAAGTTTCAAGGCCTAAAATAGGCCAACTATAGTCCTAACCCAACATATTTATGGGGTGTATAAACATAGACAAAATAATGGGAGATTTATAAGATCAATGAAATAATTAAACAAAAAATTTAAAATGATAAGAAACTAGTCTTTCACATCGGGTTCACCAAAATTGGTACAATGAAAAAACTACACGTGATTCAAGTTACAATCAAATTCTTGATGTCATGCCAAGAAAACTAAAATAGGCGAAATGAAATTGAAATGGGATGGTTACTTATGGTATGAATGGGATAGGTGGGGATTATATGGGGATGAAGAATCAAGTGAGAGGAAAATTCTCAACTTTCAAATTATTCACTTTTTGTTCGAGGGAAATGAACTCTTGTTTAACCTCTAGATGGGTGATGCTATGTTATAAGATTATATCCTTCTGTAGTTCCTAATCTATGTCAATGACAATGAATGTCGCTTGACCCAATTGTTGTATTCAAGGAAATTACCCTTCTTCCTCTAAATATATCTTTATAGACAATAAATCATTCACTTTGGGTAATTATCTAGTCCTGATTACATACTACTATTCATATGATTCCTAAGTAAGATAAATACTAATTCACCCATGTCTTTGGACATCTTATTTTGATGTATATTGCTACTTTTTTCCTTACACACCCTCTTTCTCAGTTTGATCTCCGACCCTTCATTTTTTCTAAGTCTGGAAATTGGTGCCCATCCAAGACACCAACGCCATGTGACCCCATCCCCTTTGGGTACTCCTGAACTCTTTTTACTTTAGTCACCTCTTTTTGTTCATATATATCCGTTTGAGCATATTATCTTTTTGGTAGTCGATCTTTTTGAGGTTAATTACAGAATTCAAGAAAAGGAATTATATAAATATAAAGTTATGTGATCATAATAAAAGACCAAGCACTAAGCATTATCTATCACCACCCAAGGTTACATCTAAAGGCTATTAAAGAGAATAAAAACTGTTAGGAAATAAGGGATAAAATAGGTGGAATAATCCCTCACATAATCGCAATAGAAGAAACTAATATGCAGAAATTATTACAGATCTCAAATAAAATTGCAGAATAAAATAACACAACACAAAGAGACAGTATTTAATGTGGTTTACCCAATTTGGGCTACGTCCACCAAGAATCACTTACTCAGATTTTATTACAAGCCACTTCTCTCTCAATACAATACCCAGATCCATTTGGAGCTATGCTCAAAAAACTCTACAGAATTCACAGCCGAATTCAAAACACATTTGCAATACATTTGCTTGTACATCTATCATATGCATAAGACCATATAAATAGACAACTGCTTAAGCAGTTTGATACAAAACCATGGGTATCAAAACCAAGGGCAAAAACTGTGGGTATCAAAACAATGGGCAAAAGACCGAAAAAAACATGGGCCCAAAAACAGCCCATAACGGTTACCCATTACCCATGGGTTAATAAACCACCCATGAAAATTTGCTTTGGGGGCTTCACCCCCGAACCCCCTTGACCCGCTCAGCGGCGAGTGGGACCGCCATAAAAATACCTGAGTGTAACACATAGAAGGTGTACCACACTCTAACATGAAAATAGGCTAAATACTAATTCACCCATGTCTGTGGACATCTTATTTTGATGTATATTGCTACTTTTTTCTTTACACACCCTCTTTCTCAATTTGATCTCCGACCCTTCATGTGCCCATCCAAGACACCAACGCCATGTGACCCCATCCCCTTTGGGTGCTCCTGAACTCTTTTTACTTTAGTCACCTCTTTTTGTTCATATATATCTGTTTGAGCATATTATCTCTTTGGTAGTCGATCTTTTCGAGGTTAATTACAGAATTCAAGAAAAGGAATTATATAAATATAAAGTTATGTGATCATAATAAAATACCAAGCACTAAGCATTATCTATCACCACCCAAGGTTACATCTAAAGGCTATCAAAGAGAATAAAAACTGTTAGGAAATAAGGGATAAAATATGCGGAATAATCCCTCACAGAATCGCAATAGAAGAAACTAATATGCAAAAATTATTACAGATCTCAAATAAAATTGCAGAATAAAATAACACAACACAAAGAGACAGTATTTAGCGTGGTTTACCCAATTTGGGCTACGTCCACCAAGAATCACTTACTCAGATTTTATTACAAGCCACTTCTCTCTCAATACAATACCCAGATCCGTTTGGAGCTATGCTCAAAAAACTCTACAGAATTCACAGCCGAATTCAAAACACATCTACAATACATTTGCTTGTACATCTATCATATGCATAAGATCATATAAATAGACAACTGCTTAAGCAGTTTGATACAAAACCGTGGGTATCAAAACCAAGGGCAAAAACCATGGGTATCAAAACAATGGGCAAAAGACCGAAAAAAACATGGGCCCAAAAACAGCCCATAACGGTTACCCATTACCCATGGGTTAATAAACCACCCATGAAAATTTACTTTGGGGGCTTCGCCCCCGAACCCCCTTGACCCGCTCAGCGGCGAGCGGGACTGCCGTAAAAATACCTGAGTGTAACACATAGAAGGTGTACCACACTCTAACATGAAAATAGGCTAAATATTAATTCACCCATGTCTGTGGACATCTTATTTTGATGTATATTGCTACTTTTTTCTTTACACACCCTCTTTCTCAGTTTGATCTCCGACCCTTCATTTTTTCTAAGTCTGGAAATTGGTGCCCATCCAAGACACCAATGCCATGTGACCCCATCCCCTTTGGGTGCTCCTGAACTCTTTTTACTTTAGTCACCTCTTTTTGTTCATATATATCCGTTTGAGCATATTATCTTTTTGGTAGTCGATCTTTTCGAGGTTAATTACAGAATTCAAGAAAAGGAATTATATAAATATAAAGTTATGTGATCATAATAAAAGACCAAGCACTAAGCATTATCTATCACCACCCAAGGTTATATCTAAAGGCTATCAAAGAGAATAAAAACATCCATTCTAGCATCCATCACAAGGGACAAGGGCTGGTTTTCTACATCACCCTTCATAGGAGGAGAGTCTATTCTATTCCACACACACATCTATTATATATGATTACATCTAGTTATTTTCTTACTATCACATACGACACAAACAAGAGCCACATAGGGCACAATTCTACACACACAGACAAAGAACTATAATGGGTCTAAAATGTAGTGAAATGCTTAGTCATAATATCACCATTGTGACAGTTGAGGAAAATTTCACCCCTCATTCTTCATATTTCTTTTATTTGAGGGTTTTATAGGTCTATACTTCATTGCAGGTTTCCAACAATCTTGGTACCACTCCATAGTGATAAAAGGATATCAATAACGAATAATTTGTGACCCTGAAAAGTTGATTTTCCAAGCATTTTTATAGACATAGGCACCTATTTCCAGTCTGTAGCACCTGTGGGCGCCCCTTCCCATTTCTGGGTGTATCTATCTAGCATATTCCTCTAGATATGCATTTTTTGGGTCTCTAGGAAATGATCCTACCTCTTTGTTCACATGGTTATCAATTTGGTACACTCCATATTTTATTGCGAATCAACTTAGTACCTTTTTTTCCTCCTTGAAATTATGGTTTCATATTTTATTGCTTAGTTTTCTTGGGTAGAATTTTTATACTTAATTCTTATTTATTTACTACAATAACATTCATATTAGGATCATATATTCCGTATTTAGATTAATCATTTTGGTGATCCCAATTCTTGAATCCATATTTAGGGTTTTGCTTCTTATTCCAATCACACGTAGTGGTCATTTTGGGTCCTTTGAGCATCTCAAGTGTTCTCTATCTTCCTATAGAATTTTAAAATCAATGGCTAACATATCTGCATCAATGGTTGTAGCTAAATATACCTTTTCTAATTCCCTCCATGTTCCCCTTTGTAAAATAGAAACATATGATAGTGAAGATTCATACGATGAGGATACCAATGTGTATTAGGATCAATTGGAAAAGCTCACTAATTTTTTACAAGGTTTGTGTGATAATCTTGCACATATTTTACATTGCACATATTTTTCATTCCATATTTTACATTCCTTATTTAGTAATGCTTCACTACCACTTGTTGCCTCTTCTTTGGCTGTCATGGTCTCCTACCGACCCATCCACATTTCTACCTCCATACCTATTACTCCTCCTCTAATTTTATGACATCAGGATTATAATGCAAAACTTGGTACCTCCTCTAATACTCCTGATCTCACTCCTTTATATCAAGATCTGTAAGACCAAGTTCATCAACTATAATTGGCTACATCACGTGCATATCCATCTTTGGATTTTACTTTTTTACTTCATACCCCTTTCTCACCCATTATATCCACATATCCAATTCCTATCGATTTCCTCACTCCCAAGTTACTTATTTTAAAAGGACATGGTTACCCACAGGAGCATCTTAATGTCTTTCATGTAGCATGTCTAGATCATCCAGATGATCACACTTTATTAAATAATCTCTTTCCTCGCAATCTCCAGGATTATGTGGTACATTGGTTTTATGACCTTCCTTTCCACTTGGTAACATCTTTCACGCATCTAGCCAATGATTTTATCGCTCATTTTTCTATCAAAATTTTCTCTAAGATCTCATACACTCAACTTGCACAACTTAAACAAGGATCTAATGAACATCTAGAAGAATATGTATTGTAATAAAAAATAATCTAGCTAAGATGTCAAATGTGCTTGTGGACTCGGAGCTGCAATATTTATTCATTCAAAGTTTATTACCTCCTCTCTAGAAGACTATTCTCTTTGAGACATCTCTTTTACTTGATAAAATGTTTCACTCTTAAGATGTGTGAAATGAAACTCTTATTAATAAGAAAGCTTAAATATCAACAAAAATCATCATATTATATGTACTTTCAAAGTAAATCAACATTTAAGCCATCAAAAATCAAACCTACTGATGCAAATATGATTTTCAACGATGTATCTAACACCAAATAGCTTCAATAACAACCACCTTAGTGTACATACACAAAGTTAACCATCAATCCATATATTTTACTTCCACAAATTGTCAAAAATAATATTATCATGCTTCCTCCTCCACTCATTTTAGATCCATCTCATCCTAAAGGTCATAATACGATGAAATATTCAAATGTGACTATCATTGATGTGTTAGACATTCTATAGATCATTGTTTCAAACTTTGTAATATCATCCAAGTTCTGAAAAATATAATGTAATTGAGCTTCTAGAGCCTAAATTTTTTTCACCTATTAACAAAAATCATAAGCTCAAGATCTTTAATAATCTTCTTCAAAAACACAATAATAAATTGGATGATTCCTTGGCTAATCATACATTTCTCATAGTTCCTCCTCCTTCATCGAGGGATCTTGAATTCTTAGTTTCTCATGATGACATTTCTCCACCTATCATTTCTTTCTCTAACCATGATTATCATTCTACATTCAATTCTAATCCCCTGCACATTAGTGCTTCTATTTTATCCATCTCTTTTAATAACACTACATTTAATCCATAATGGCTTATCAATGTGTGTTATGTTACACTTCTTGTTATTATTGGCTATCCACTTTCACAAATTTAATATCCAATGGAAAATTCATATGGGTTATTCAAGCTTCAAAATACTATCGATCCTCTCACCATGATTTTTCCCTTCCTAGGAGCGCAAATAATCGAAGGGTGTGACATGCTCCTAGGTCTCAATTAGTTTTACAGGTATCAATCTATTATCTCAATGAATCACTTGCCCATAAATTCATTCAAAAAAATAAAGCCATCTCTATTAATGGTGTTCCTCCATCTACTCCATGGTCGCAACCTCCTCTCAAGGTTACCATTTCATTACCTATTCCATCTAGTTCCCCATGGCCTCTTGAACCTAAAGCACAATCTGCTCCTACTTCACTTGTTCACACACAACTTGTGTAGTCTCATCCCTCTACTATTATAGTACATCAGTCTAGGTTCATCAATAGTAAAAATCCTATATCTAGGCATACATCACCTCTTTGTTTCACTTCATGTAGGTGTCCATCACCTCCATTCTCTCTTCCTCATAGGAATTCATCACCTCCATGTTCTATTTCATGTAAGCACCCATCCCTTATATTTTATAATCATTGATCACATGCATATAAGATTCATTCACATGTAAAGTGTCTATCTCATGCACCACTAGTATTAGAGAATGTTCACACAGCTTCATCTCCACTAGCATTAGTTGGATGACCTTCATCTTTCACTTTTATCAGATAGTGCACTTATACTCACATGCTCGAGGGGCACCATGCTTATTCCCCCCTCTCGCTTTAACATGCACATTACATTCTCATCACCTCACATTTATTCCATCACATACACCAAGTACATATTGATGCACAAAGTATCATCATTTCCTGATGATCCACTCTTGTGCTTTGGTTCACACTTGAATGTTGATGAAATCCTATAGACATGAACCTCATACACACAGCACGCTACACTACACATACTATTAAACATGAAAAACTAGACACACTTCTATCATATCCTTCTTACACGCATTCATCATTACACAATCAACATACTTGTGACTTATTATTCCTTATCATGTGTATTCAACACATTAACAACACATACCCTCTTCACATATTCAACACACAATACACTCAACATATTTACAACTTAATACACAAATTTGTAACATACCTCTTTCAAATCATGCAACACATCTATCTTGTCATGTAATTAACACCAACATTTTATATCATTTACACATCCAATGACACACTACACATTTGGCACTCTTTACTTTAAACACATTAACAACAACTTTCTTTCTCGCGTATAACCAAAAAAATAGAATACCCTATGAAGCACTCTAGTTTTTTGGTCCATACTCGACTGCTAACTCAAATGTACATCATTACACTTATGTGACTTAAATCCACTCACTCATTCACTCACATTTTATAAACTATTCACTCTACGCTTTTATGATCACATCTTTCTAGTATACACATTTTAGACCATTTCCTGATGACAGACTCTTGTTTACGATTCGTCTTAACTACTAAGGGGGAATAAATAAATGAATCTCATTTAATACAATTCCTTTCACACTCACTCTTGGGGCACACAACCCCTATCACACTCACTCTACATTCCATTCCATATCATCCATCCATAACATGGTACATATATTTATTGCATTTATTTTTACTTAAATTTACTTATTACATGCACACATTATTACACTTGCTAAATAGATATCTTGTATGTCATTATCTTTATCATACACACATGCACATTCAATTTCCTTTCTAGTTGTGATCATATATTATACAGATCTATTACATGTAATAAGGATGTTTGGTGCAATACCTATTACCATTCCCATAACAACTCTTATGGGTATATCCACTTTTGTACACTATAGGTGCTATTGTTTCATTTTGTTTCACAACACACTACTTTATCATATTATATATGTTTTGAGATACTATTCTACCTTTCTAACATGCTAACAGGTGTTTCATATTGTAACATTTGTCTTGCAGGTCTATTTATCACCATGATTATTTGTTACATTATTTTTCATTTCTTGTACACTTTTTGTGGGCTTTTCCCTTTGTCTTGTATGCATACTGTATGTTTTTTTCCTATTAATCTTTGTTTGTCTTACGACATCGTGATTGATATCCCATATTTGTAACCCTCTTATCATGATTTACATTTTTTTTTTACATGTTTACGTTATCTTCTTGTGTCTTAGCTTACATTGTCTACTTGTTTTCCAGCTGACCTTTTACATGCATATATTTTTGTATTAACACTTGTCTCCTAGCCATTTGTCTACATGTGCCTCGATTTCTACCAAGCACATTTCTTCCTATAGGGAAAATATTCAACACAATGGTTGGTCCTCCTTTGGGCCACATAATCCTTTAGAAATATCACATGCACCCTAAATGAGGGAGGTTTTTAGTACCCTATGTTATGTTCACTAGGTACCCAGCACCTTAGAAGTATATGCATCATTCATATGCATATATGATTCATTTCACCTACACAGTACTGTCACATACACACCCAATCTCATGCATGTTCACCACAGGAGTAATTTCGACCAACAATGGGGTGGAGGACATCCATACGTTCACTTTCTCAAAAAGTGTCCTTATCATCACATTTTCTAGGGCATATCTCATATCCCACCCTTTTAGTATTAACGACACGCATTGCATTCTCATCCACCGTCACAGTTATTCCACACTCGTATACACCACATACACTTGATCTACAAACATATCATCATTTCCCAATGATGGCAATCGTGTCTTTTTGGTTCAACAGAACCTTGCCTATTGAGGGAAGCCATAATAAAGAACCTCACACACCTACACACTACACTACACATCTCGTATACATGAAACACTACACAATATTATCATATCATTATTACATGTACTCATCCATTATATAATAACATACTTTGACTTATCTATCTTCTTATCACACATATTCAACCCACAAACAATGCAGACCCTCTTCACATATTCAACACAGACATACGCGACATATCTACAACCTATGGCCACTGTCGTGACATACCCTTTCAACATCAGATAAACATATCTCTTTCCGTGTAATCAACACCAATTTATATAATTTATACAATCAGCACACACACTCACATTGAAACTCGATAGATCAAAACAGTCCAAATAACTTTATTTCTCATGTACAACCAACACATCCCACCCTAATGTCACACTCTAGGTTCTGTGGTACATACTCAACTACTTAGGGTTTCAATCCAAATGTACATCCTCACACTCAAGTTTAAATCCACTCTCTCATGCCCTCACGTGTTTACACTATTTCGCTTTGTGCTTTGAGTGATACACATCTTTCTAAGACACACATTTCATACATTTTCTTATGATGTCTTACTCCTATTTTAGTTCATCTTCAATGCTGATGGGCATAAATAAATGAACCCCTTGCATACAAATTCCATTCAACCGCACTTGGGGCACACAACCCTATCGCAAATTAACTCTAAGTTCATCATCTCATCCATCCATAACCAGTTGCATATATTGGTCACATTTTAACTTTTTCTTACATTTTTACTTATTACCGCACATCTATTACACAGGCTAGAATATATATCCTGGTATGCCATTATCGTTTCATACACCATGTGCATTCCGTGCATGGCTATTTATGATGAATATGAGAAATCTCTTACATGTACAATGATGCTTTTTGTGGCAGTACCTATTACCAGCCCGTAACGGCTCCTGGGGACTCCACTTTGTACATAACAAGTGAATTGTTTGCATTTTATTTTCATACACAACTTTATCAAATTATACATGTGTGGGAAAAACATAATTTTTATGTCTTTCAACATGCTACCAGAGTGCTTTCATGTGCAACATTTTTCTTGCAGTCTATTTTCTACCAGGTTGTATGTTACATTACTTGTCATTTTTGTCCTTTGGTGGGTGTTTTTTTACCCATTTGCTTGTGTCACACTATATGTTTTTTTGTGCAAGTCTACTTGGTTTTAGCTTGAGACATGTGAGTGATGTCCCATGTTTACAACCCACTATTCATG